>VYXD01014206.1:851130-903771 GCA_013397195.1 Hylia prasina
GGAGAGGGAGAGGGAGAGGGAGAGGGAGAGATATAAAAGCAAGCTTTGCCTGCTTTGGTAAAAATCTCAAGGGAACAAACCAAAACTGTGATTTGAGAAAAAAATGAGTGTCTTAAGTTACATTATTTGGTCTTTTTAGTGTATTTTGTTTCTCAAAACTGCTGAAAAATATTGACTCTTTATGAATAATATAGGCAAAACCAAGGATTATACCAAAGTTTTTAGAGATGCCATAATACTTGGAAGTCTGTGGTGGAAAAGAATGGATCAATTTTCTGGTCTTTTTAGTTAAAAGCATGTGATGCATAAATAAGAAATTAAGTAGCCTCCTTTTCTTCCATCTGAGACCTGGATCTGAATTTCTGATTTCTTTCTTTCACCATACCATTTTCTGAAATGCCACATAAACATGGAAACTGTGGCCTGTATTTTTTTGATGGAATATGGAAACAATCTCCAAACAAACTGATCCCATGAAGGGGAGAAGCAAAACCAGGCAGATGCTGCCTTTGGCACAGCATAGGAAGACATGCCAGGTTTATAATACAAGATCCTGTGCTGAAGCTGCCCTGAGGACGCTTTTTAGGGAGGGAAGGGTCAGAGGTGCAGATGCTGCTCCCCCTGTCTCTTTCCTCTTTGAAGACAATAACTTTCAGAGAGGATGTTCAGCCTGCCTCAGAAGGTGCCATCCTCCTGCCTTTGCTCCTCTATGTCACCAACTGTGTGCAGGGGGTGCTGCAGAGGTTCAGGGAAAGTGCTTGTGGGAGCTCCTTTGACTTCTCCCACAGCCTTGTAGCCAGAGTAGAGCAGGACTGGGGGAAGTCAGGAGAGCAACAACAGCACTAGGGAACCATGCTTCCTCCTCTCCCACAGTGCAGCAGCATAGCTGGATACAAAGGTAGACCAATCTTCTGGGTCCCTTCTTACTCAGAATATTCTATGATTACAGTCAGCCAGCACTCCCTCCTCCCAGCAAGCTGCACCATCTCAGTGTGTTTCAGTGCAGCCCAGCAAGCTCCATCAGATGTCTCAGTGCTGTGTCCCTTGTGCACTCAAGCCCTTCCTTCTGGCAAGACCTGAAAGAAAACCTGGGGTCACCACCTGGTCTTACCAAAACAAGTACTGCCATATGGCTTCATCAAGGGGGACTGACTATAGTGGGGTGGGGAACCACCACAACTGACCTTTTGTCAGTCTGTTTTTCTGTCAGCTGCTCCTTCCTAAAATTGTTTTAGCAATTCTAGAAGTCAAACTCTGGAAAAGTAGAGATGACTCTTTCAAAGAAGAGCAGGAGCGTGCTGGCTTCTCTGAACTAAAAGAGTCCATTCATTGAACAAAATGTCCGCTGGGCTCTGACACCTCCACATTTGTCTGGTATTGAAGCAATGGTTTCCATTGGTGGTTAGAGGCCAACAAGGCTTCACTCATGACAAGTCTGAGATTGCTGTAGGTGAGAAATCTTTCTTTTGAGAACCCATAACTATTTCTGCCATATTGTGGGATACTGTAGGAAGCTAGTGTCCCAGAAACTCTGTGTACAAAGGGCATCTTGCAGCTTTTCTGCATAAAGTGCCTACACTTCTTAGACGTCAGATAGGAGAGACCATTTAAATGAACCTCATGTAGGTGCCTGAGTCCTCCTGGTGCTGTCTTGTGGCACAGGGGAAGCAGCACAGGACAGACATTGGATGGCATCAGGAACTTCTGAGGTGGTTCCTGACCAGGTGGCATAGAACCTGACTCTCTGCAATATCTAATTGAACAGCAAGGAGCTCAAATTTTGGCTAAAATTTCTCCTCCTGGTCCAGCAGAGCTTCACCTAATCTGACATCTGCATTTTAAATTACTCAGCATGAATTTAAAATCTACTTCAAACAGCTGAGGACATTACAGCTACTGCCACAGCTCCTTAGCAGAGGACCACAGACATCATGTGCTGTGGAGAATTTTCACTACAGTCACTACTGTGGTGCAACCATTTGAGGTGACTTCACTGAGATGGTGAGACCAGAAGGAATGAGTGGCCACTGGACCCAGCATCAGCCCCCAGTGTCTCTCCTGTTTCAATGTCCATCAGTAAATTGTCTGAAAACTCTTTTCACTGGTGTGTTGTACCTCCCTGTCTTGACCCAAACAAGCCAGCTGATATTCACCCACAAACCAAGGAGCAAGGTGGCTGATGGACTTGCTTTTGTTGACCATAGTGAACAGTCATGATTAAACTGTGGCTTTAATCACAAACAACAATGGCTAATGGATTTTGTCAGTACTGTCTGGTTTTTCTAAAGGTTCATAATTCCCTGAGTTTACACTGAAAAATTTTAAGCCCGTATGTAGGCTGGGAAACTTGCAGCTCTTCATATCTTACTTTAAAAGGCCCTCAGGAACATGAGAAATGGTAAGGGGGGCAGGGGGTTCTTAACTGTTTCTCTTTTAATTAATATTACCCCAAGTTAAGGAACAGATTTGCCTTTGCCTTACAAAAATGACTTTAAACTCATAGAGTAGGCACTGTGGCCATGGGAAGGATGCCCTCAGTGTTAACAAGACATGACCAATAGCACCTCCAGCCCCTGCATATGAAAGTCCTTCAAAAATCAATATTTCCAGTCCTATGGAATACTTAGACTTTCATCTTAGTAAGTAGGTCCCAGTGAAAATATTTGGGAATAGTGGGGAAAAAATGAAGATAAATACTCTTTCTATGTAGTTTCAAACATTACTTTTCTTGTGCTCAGAGTGTGTTAAAATATAAGCCTTTCCATGGGTCTTCTACCTCCTGTAAAATCTCTTTTAACTTTTATTTGTTATTTAAAAAGCCACAGGGTATATTCTCTTCTTAATACATAGGGATTTACGTGTGAAACTCCCTGTGCATCGAGGTGATAATATACCCCTTAATTGGAAGCTGTTTAATGCTCTCGATTTAACATTTTAATAGAAAAGTTACAAGCAGTCTGGCTGTGAGTGCAGCACTATTAAAATTCCCAGCCAGGACAGTAGTGTTTTTAACTTTAAGTGGCTTTTTATTTGCTAAAATTCGTTGCAGCTTTCATTGCAAGTTGGGGCCACTTTTAAGCTTCACTCTACACCATGAAAAAGAAAATGGAGACATTTAAAGCAATCCTAGGTTTCAAATAAAAGTAGAACTTAAAAATATCTTTAGTGTGTCCCACTATAGTCTGTGTTTGCTTGGTTCACTCAGCACTGAGGAAATTTTATTGAGTGTCTTATTGAGCAGACACAGTAGGAGGAACGTTACCCTCTAAGATCTCCAGGACCACTTATGGGGCTGGAGTTTATTTACTCTCATGTTTTCATATGAGAACAGAGACAACATGGGATCTCTGAAGCTTGAATCTTACAGCCACTGCACTGCACAAAGCAAGTGATGCAAAAATGGGGTCTGAAATTCGGCCCTGTGACTATTGTGTGGTTCACAATGTTGGAGGTATTTTGGTTCTGTTTTTAAACACCACTGGGAGGCAGGAAAATACCTTCAGTGTCATGTTAAAAGCTTAGAAATATATAGGGCCATATTCATAAAAGGATTAAAAGATTCAGGTATCACTTGTAGCATCTGAATTCTGCCCTAAAGCCATAGAATGAAATTATGAGCTCTCCTTTCTCTTCCAATCTCTAGAAGTGCCCCATGACCTCAGGTATCCATGTTTTTACAACAAACTTTTTGAGGTGCTAAAGCTTTCTTCTGCCAATGCCCTCAATCCTCTGAGCAGCTCTACACAAGGCTCCCATCTAAGTCCAATTTGCTTTGTTACAAGGATATGTCTGTAGCTGTGAATCTTATGATATGTTCTGTGGAAACCCTACGGGTATTCTGGCATCAAAACATCAGTCTACTCAAGCAGGTTAGTGATACAGACAAGCTGGAGTAAATTTTCAGTGGCTAAATAAAGGCTGAGTGTATTCCCTATGGGTAAATGATGTCTGAGTTTGTTGCTTTATCTGTTTTAATTTTATATATGTGAAACTTTCAGCAAACAAGTCTATGTGTATGCATGAAAATGTAGTTTGTATTTGTATATTCCTGAATCAGACTTCTTCTCCATGCCTTTTCCTTTCTCAAATGTTTTGCACTACAGAGAGATGTGTGCGTAAAACAGAATTTACTCTGCTGAACATGTACTGCTTTAAGGAAAAATCCTGCCTATTTTTCTGTCAGCCCATAAATCCTTAGCTGCAGGAGGGAAGCATGCTGATGTTGGGGTGGAGAGTTTCTGTACAGGAGTAGAGTATCTTCAGTGCAGGAGGGTTGATGTGAGGTGGGAGAAACTATTGGCCTACGTCATGTACCTGCCCTGGGTACAACTCTTTCCTCCCTGGGGCCGACAGGTTTCTGCAGAGCAGCTCTGGCAGGGTGTGGTACTGCCCACAGTATATAGGTGGTATCTGCATGGATAGACTGGGCTACATGCCTGCTGCAAACCTAGACATTTATTCTCTTACAGAGTTGGGAATGAGTTCAGACTGGCTTTCTAAACTGCATTTTAATGGATTTACATTTATTAGCCCATCAGAGAGGGCTTGTGAGAGGGAGAAACTACTTATATCAATATATTAGTGTAATTGAATATATCATCACGTCATGCCAGACCATGATAGAATTTCTTCAGCTTGGTGCATGAAGTTCCAGGAGTGTTGAAAACCTGCTTGAAAGGATGACTTGTCCCCATGACCATTTACTCTTTGTCTTCTTGCTGAGAAACTGATCAGAAAGAAGCTGAAGTCAGACTTACTTGTTGGTGTGCTTTTGTGATGTGGCCACTGGGAATGGCACTTAGGCAGCTACTGACTTTACAAAGGCTTTAATAACCTTTAGATGGTATCAACTTTTAGCTGTTCCTCATCTGTTCTGGAACTGAACCAGCATCCTGTTGGCTGAAATATTTTGTATCCCCATTAAAAAATATTTTACTGGCCTTCTCTACTTAAAATACATCAAACAATTTCCGTTTCTGTTTGGTTTTCTGCTCCAATATGGAAGCTAAAAGTGGCCCTGGTAGAGCATAGCTTAAACTGAAAAATAGACAAAGCCATGGGTTGTTGAAGGCCTTCCAGAGGCAGGATGGAGAGAGCAATGCACAGCAAGAGCCCAAAGTCTGAAAAACAGAAACACCTAGAGAGGCTTAAGTCCCTCCACTCTACCGCATAGCTGAAAAGTCTCATTATTGTTTGCAGAGAAAGAAAACCTTTCTCTTTTCTTCCCTCCCTTCACTCTGCACTTATAGCAAGAGTCACAGAGCTATTATCTAAATGAGGGGATCACAGAAGTGTGCATTTTTGGTGAGAATTTAATGCTGAGTGTGACATTCCTGAAAAGGTCACTGCTGGCCATTTAGTTAGGAAATCTGAACAATCAAAAGCTGAGCAAAAATTAGGTTTTCACATGTATTAACTCCATGCTATTTCTCCCAATTCTTTTTTAAAAGAAAGATATGGTCTCAGAGGAAATAGATTTTCTACAACATACAGTATATATTGTCTTTCAGTACAGCTTCCGACTAAAATTTATCTTTTGCTAAATGCAGACTAAATGAATAGTGTAGCACTAATATATTTTGTGCCAAGAAAATAAATGGGCACAGTGCTAGACGCTTAAGAGTGTCACTAATTATTCACGTGATTTGTGGCATCCCTTCTTAACAAAGGTATGGGGGCTATAACTGGGAAAATCTTTCACATTTCTCTCTTGGAAAACAGGCAGTGAGGAACTCAGCGGGCTCACAAACTTGCCCAACCCTCTTAATTTCAGCATACCCAGAACATTATTCCAGCTCCCAAAAATGCTCTAGTACTTCCAGTGTTTGTGCACTAAGGATAAACCAGAAGGTTTGGGCGTTCCTGTATGGGAACCGAGGGGTTGTTTGGGGTTTTTTTGTGTACTTCGCAAACCAGAATTGTGTGAGGCTGATCCCACTTTTAGCTTCCATACCATGAATGCAAAGGCGTACCCAGAAGAGTTTTTTCTAGCGGGCAGCAAATAGTTTCCAACCGCACAGCTCAGAGTCCAGCATGCTGTGTCTGCAGTGCCCAAGAAGTGCAAATGGACATGCAGGCATTTCCATGGTTTTTCAAAGAATTGAGGCCTTTCTCTTGCTTTTCCCCTGCCCTTTCTCTTTTTTTTTGGCTCTTCTTGGGCAGCATTTACATGGACAAAGGAGAAGGAAGAAACAACAGGAGGTTCAGATGTCAGGAGGAAAAGTGTCATGTGGGTGTGAAGGTTTTTTTTTCTAACTTTCAGAAGTTACTGGAGACCACCAGATTACTGCATGAGGTTCATTGATATAAAAGTGGAAGACTTTGTGCCTATATGACCTCTCTAAAAGGAGAAGTAGCTTTTCATATACAACGACACACTGGGGGACAGAGTCACTGGAGATGACCACAGAAACAAAACTTGTAAAACAACATAAATAAGATGTCACCTTGTTAAGCCCTGAGGTAACACTTTCATTTTCTGGGCAGGTTACAATTTTAGTTTGGTTTTATTACAGTCCTTGATGAACATACCAAGTTTTGTCACTGTTAGTATTTCCATTTTTTTGAAAAGAAAAACTGTTCTGGACAGCCTATAGTTTAGAATTGTTTTTCTCTTGAGGTAGTTGTTTTATTTTTGTGATAGCTTGTAGATTTCTTCCATGTACTGTTACCAGCATGGCTCCAAAATTAAAGTCTAGGTGGCCAAAGCTAGATGAGTGATAGCAGCTTGGGATATTTTTTCCCTTTCTCATAATTGTATCTGGGCAGCGTGAATTCATATTTTTTAAGGGGGGAGCAGTGTTCTTCACTTTTTCTGTATTCCCACTGCAAGTACAGGAAGTCAGCAGCTACTGTCAAAAGAAACCAGAATTAGTAGGAATACAGTTATGCTTTTGTCTTTTATTAGACAAAAAAAAAAAAAAAGTTTGGCACCAGCATAATCAAATGGAGTGTGTTCATTTCTGTAAAGCATTTAAAATGTATTACCAGAAAAATTGATGTCTGTGGAAATGCAACACACATTTAGATATTTGAGTGAAAACATACTGAAAGACAAAGAAGAAACTCCACCTTTAAAGCCAGTCTTCTCAGCAAAGACCTTCAGAGGCTTCCTAAACTGGAGCCAGAGAAAAGTGGCTCAAGTGGTGGTGGGGATCCAAACTGAGTCCCAAAGGGGTATGAGCAGAAAGAGAGAAGTAGGCTGAATACTGTTAAGTCAAATATCCTGAAAAGAGTTCACATTTTGCAAACTCTTGGGGAAAAGTCCAAGTTAGATTGAAAATGCTTAAATGAGCTGTGTAAGATTAATTTGGACTCCGAGTCACCAATTAGAAAACCTTTCTCTTGTTAAACACCAACCTCTTAATTAGACATTCTTGCCTTTTTGTTTTCTAGCATCAACAAAATGGATACATTAGCGCCATATGAAGCTGCCTTAGGAGGATTAGCTAAAGGAAACTACATATTAAACTTCACCTTTTAATTAACTTTTAATGAATTGCTCTTACAAGAGAAAGCACTCGCAGAGGGACTCCAAGATTCAGGAGTTACCTAAGGTCTATAACAGATTTTGGGGAAAAAAGCCCAACCCAACAATTTCTTTGCTACACATCTATTTCAGCTACTCACATCTTGGGCAGTGGAGTTGTTGTGGGATATTTAAAAGGAAGAAAAGCTTTAGAAAGTTAGATGTGTAACTAATTATATAAACATGTCATCTTTGTTTTTGTCAGTTTCGGTTACTGGGAAGCATCTTTTCCTTATTTAGCATCGCCTTTGTGCAGTTATAATAAGCCAAAGGAAAAAAAAAGGATGGAGAAGTAGTGAGGAAGGGAGGGAGCAAAGAGATTGCAGACACTGGCAGGATGCTCTGGCTGCTGGCAGCCTGGCTGGGCCATCCCCACGGTGATGGCATTCCCTGATTATGGCCATCAGGTGGAAGTGAGGATGGCTAGCCGGGTGAGTAATCACATTTGGCATCACAGCTTTGGTACTGAGACTAGAGAGCATTAGGAATGAAACATCAAATGCTGGAAAACAAAAGGACTCTTAATCTCTAATGAAAGAGAACATCAGGAAGACATGGCTTTCATGGTTTTGGGTACCTGATGTGTTCAGAACTGGCAGAATTTTACCTGAGTTGCATTTCCTGTCCCTCAGACCCATGGTGCTCTGTAGCTGCTGTAAAAGGCAGCAAACCTCTCCTGCTGTGTAAGGAGCAAGCGGGCAGCAGAGCTGAATTTGTCACAATTTCATGTGCATCCAGCTTTTCTTGAAATCAGAGGCAGACCTAGACACATGCTGGATTTAGCCCACTGCTTTTAATTTAAGGCATCTTGGCAGTAGGATGCAAGATGGGAATAAATCCCCTCCATCCCATCAACTGCCCATATGACACCACATCCTGGGGCTCCAGGGGTCCAGGGCCATCCTCTTGTCACCTGCACCCCACGTCTCTGGAAAGAGGGGGTTTGCAGCTGGGCTGCCTGGAGCCACACCCCCACAATGAGAACTGGTTCAGTGCAGTCAGATCAGAAGCAAACAAACTCAGAGGAAATGGTGGTGTTCCTCAAAACCCACCCTGTTCCAAGGGACCCTGCCCTTGCTGTTTGCCTGCCCTCCTCTAGTTGCTTTCTGTAAACATTTGCTCGCACACATTTTTGTCAGCACAATAGCCTTTCTTACAGTGAACTTCCGCATGAGCAGCCAAGACAAAGGCATCTGCGAGCAAACTGAAATATTAATTGTTGCCTTTTGCTTGGCTGAGTGTTCGCCTTCCAACATTTGTCTTTGTGACACTCAGGGACTACCCAGAGCTGTGGGATGTCCTTCTGCAGCCTGCCTCAGGCTGGGCGATGCCCACCAGTGGGATCTCCTTCCCAGCCATTTGGCCGCTGCCTTGGCAGCAGCCCCCGAGCTGACGAATTTTGGGGTCCCTTGGCAAGCCCTCACGCATGGCTTTAGGCTGGCTGCTGTGCTTGGCAGCTGTGTCTTCGCTCTCTTCACCCACCACAGCCAGACCACCTGAGAGCTGGGCAGAAACGACCCTAGAAAAAGATTGCCCTGCAGCTTGCAAGGACTGCTCAGGGGCTGCACCCACACGGGGCCCTGGCAGAGGGGTTCTCCTAAGGTCCACCAGCACTAGTGGTTATTACATCCTAGCAGGGATGGCTGGAGGCATGCTAGGTCCCCACAAGCACCTCTCTTACATCTGGACCTTTGTGTCCTACTCCTCCCCATCCTCATATCCCTATTTATTAGGTTAGGACTCTAGGGGGTCCCTTTATCGGTAGCCTCTGGTATTTAAGGTCTCTTGCTAAATACCCAGAAAGCTTGTGACCTGTCTAAACAAACACCTGTTTCAACTCTACAAGGGACTCAGTACACGGTCTGCTGCCAGGCTGTTTTCCTTTCACTCCAAATCCACTTGCTGTGAAGCATCCTCGTCCCATCTTAATTGTTCATTTCATCCCTCTCATCTCCAGGTGGGGCTCCTCATTCACTCATTGAAGATTTTATAAGCTATTAATTATACATTGATTCCGTTAAGCTGATGATCCCTGTCACATTATCAGCTTTCAAGGGAGACAGTACATGACATGCTGTGAACACCGATGACAAGCTGGGTGAGAAGCCATGGAGGTGAAGCTCCAAGAGGGATCTGTGCTTTTTCAATGGCCACACCCACCCACAGATCCTTGGGACCCTCTTCCATCCCACCAGCCACTCAACCAGATCCACACTCATGTGACCAACATATTCATGTCTCATGTAACATTCGCACGTAATCAAATAGTGAGCAATCTAAGTGAGCAGTTTCCAGTCCTAGGCTGAATAACCTTCATTATTCCAAAAAACATGTAAAAAGGAATATTTTCAGAGAATAAACAAGTTACAAGCAGGAAAAAAGTGTCTGTTTTTGTCAGATAATTTATCCTCAATGAATAATTCAACCATTTCTAATAATAATAATTTATTATTTATAATATACACACTGATGTAGGTGTACATGGTGCTTCAATAAAGGTAATTACAAAAATTTTGCATGAACTTTTTGGATTAATGAGATAATCACAAAATGTATTTTTTCTGCTCGCTGTGTTACAGAAATCATTTTTGCAACACATAGCAGGCTCAGAGGTGTTTATCCAAAATTTTACATAGGCTCTCTACAGCTCTCAGTGGTATAATATAGCTTTAAATAATTTTTAAAAATGTTTCCCTTGACAAATATTAGATATCAATTCTGATATTTACCTCCTTTAAGTGCTTTCTGACAGAATCATTCAAATTGATAGCCTATCTTTCTGTAGGTTGCATACTTAATCACAATGAAATAACAGCTCATGATAAAGACAGAAATTAGACATGATTTTACAAATTTTTCTTGTAGGATCCAGTGTTCATTTTGCTTAAACCAGAGAACAAATAGTATGTTTTCAAAATGGAGGCTTAATAGAAACTAATATATGAAGAATATATTTTAAAAAATCAAATCTAAATAGAAGCTTGAAATACCCAGCAGACAATTGCTTAAAAATTATGTAAAAACTGAGGTTTACCTGTGTCTTGAAGTGATTAAAAAAAACCAAAAACAAACAAATCCCAAAAAACCCACTTGGATTTTTTTTCTGACTGATTCAGTCTGAATATTACACAGGATTTTGCAGAGTAGTAAAATGAGACATGAACGGAAAAGATCCTTGGAATTTGTTTCCACGGCACAGCTCGAGCCATGCTCCAAGAGATGCTCTGGATATTTCAGAGAAAGAATGCCTATTATCTCTTTTCAGGGCTCAATGCATTTCACCTAAAAATGTGCAGGCAATATGCTGTCAAGCAGATCAGTTGCATATTGTTTCTCCTGTTTCACCGAGCACATGTACAGTCACAGAATTTCCACAGAACAGTTCTCATAAAAATCATGACTTATTCGTAAGGACAGTATCCCATGTAATGACCTCTGCAAAATGTACAATCCCCAGCAACGTGCCTAGCAGGAGGATTCCTAACTTAGCCTCTCATTCTGTGGAGGTCTGAAGCCTTGTGCTCGCTTTCAGAATGAAAACAGGCACGCTGAAGTCGGTGAGATAACTCATGTGCTTACACATTTAATGCATGCTTACATACTGCAGTGAATCAGCCTCAGCAATGTTAAAGAGCTCCTTAAACAAACTTCCGAAAAAAGTGATTTCTTTTCCAAGCATCGGGATTTTTTTAAAACTCTTTCAGGAAAAATATTTACTTTTTATTTGAAAATGCTCATATTTTTTTGATTTGGCTTCAGTGCTTCAAAAAATGCTCAACAAACTCACATATATTTAGCTCTTATTAATTATGGGGAGGGAAAATTTAATTTCCTGACCGTGTTTCCCATGTACACACGAGCCCCATGAGTTAGTGGCAACCTCCATGGCTGCTCGGGGGAAGCTTTTAACTACACACACAGCACCAGCTCAGATCTGCCAGCCTGGGGAGCTGAAATAGTGTTAGTAGAGGCTGGCTGAGGCAAACTACCACAAGGCAGCTTTTATAGCTAAAATTCTTACAATCGCAAAGCATGGGCACTTATTTAATTGGTTACCAAAGAAATAGGTTGGGACAAAGTTCCAGAAATCAAGGACACACAAGGCTGTGTAACTTGCAGTCACTGTGGAGAAGGGGAAGACATCATCTGTGTTTCAAAGGTCCCAAGTCCTCTACTGAACTTATCAGTGCTTGCAAGAAACACAGTACCTGGGGTGTACTGGGTAGTGTGGGAGGTGATGACAGGTTCAGTGTGCATTTTCTTCCTTCTTTTGTTCTGGAGGTAATTTCAGTACTTTTCAAAGTGGACTTCAAAAGTAAAAAGAAATATTAATTAAAAATTAGTTGGTTACATGTATTCCTGTTTTATCTCTTTCCCCTTCCCCTAGTGATAAGCTACAGTGTGAAGATATTTTTGTGAAATTAATAATTAACCTTCATTTAACTTGCTCGTGTTCACATTGCTTTTTGACAAACACACACTGACATAAGAAAATCTGCAGTGCTGTCAACTAAAATGATTTTAAATCCAGCTGGTGATACTGATGCATATCCTACAAGTTGACATATATAAACTTGTTTAAATCTTGCTTTAACTAGATTAACTTGATTTGGTAAATTACCAGTTCCAAATAAATTTATATAAATTCCACCCTGAGGTCTTAAATCCTTGGGCACCTCTTCACCCGCAGTGACTGGGACTTAATGTCATACTTTGCAAACTCCACAGAACCCCTGGATGAAATTACTTCCACTTTATATTTCCCCTCTTTGTTACTCATATCATCAATGGTACTCGGCTTCCCAAACATGCAGGGTTCAAAACATTTTTTGTCCCTACAGTACTGATTCCCCAGGAGAACTTTTAACAACTACATTAAAAAGCATGCCTCGACTCAAATGCTCATGAAGGTAGGAAAATTCTTATGTTTGGTGTAAGAGAAAAATTCAAGGGTTGGGTGTAGAACTTCAGTATGACAAACCTCTGATGCTGGAAGGAAGGATGCAAAAAAGGAAGGGGAAGGGGAAGGGGAAAAGGAAAAGAGAGACAGAGAGAGGCAGGGAGGGAGGGAGAGAAGGGAGAAAGAAAGGAGGTCCATCTGCCTGTTACTGAAATACCAGAGAACCTACCCAAGAGAATAACTGCAGAAGTTATTGTTCTTTTATTGTTTGTTGAAAATGCCACTCAGAATGACAGTTACTTTTTTAACGGGAGGTCTTCTAAATTTTATCCACTTCTTACGTCGTGTCTAACCTTTTTCACAGATTTTGAACAGCTTATTTCAGTTTGCAAAGAATCATCTATCATGCTTCTTCACTTAAAAATCTGTTTATATCAAGGAAATTAAAATTGCATCTATATTTCTACTGGAAATAGGCATGTCACTGCTGTGGGAATGTTATTCATGCAAGTTTTGTGTTGTTGGGCTCTGCAACACAAGGGAAATTAATTGGCTCATTTAAAAGGAAATAAGCTTCCCATCCACTGCAGAGTCTTCATAATAACATTTTAAGTATTATTCCTAAAAGTGGGAATACATAAAGCTGAGAACATGTTATCTCATCCTGAAGAAAAATAGTCTGTAGAAATGAAGAAATTAGTTGCTTCTGTTACAGCCCAAGTCTTCCATTCCTGCTAAATGTAATGTAATCTAGAATGATCCAGTGAATAAATGCTAGCTTTTTTCTTCTTCAATTTTGAATGCACAGCATTCTCCAGTCAGAATGCAGATTCCCCTAGGACTTGGGTTGATTTACAGTCTCTGCCTGTGGAGATCCCTCAGAAATAACTTCCATGGTCCCCCAGCAACAGCTAGTCCAAGCTGGGGGTTATGCTATTGATCCCACCATCTTATTCTCACAATTTCCTGGCAAAATTCTCCCTTGTCTGATTTGGACCACACCACATCTGGAGTAGGCTTCATAAAAGTGAGTGAGAAAGAAAGTAGGAGCAAGATTTTAGATGTAACATTCCTTGTTCTGAGCCTCTGCTTTTTCTCCACCTGTTGCCTTAGGAGGGTCTGAGCTTGGCTTCTGATGGACACCCTGAGATCATGAGAAAGCGGGCACTGGAAACACCCTGTCTGCTCTCAGCAACATTCAGTTTGGTCTCTACTGGCTCCCAAGAGCCCTCCAAGCCTACAGGGCACCATAGACCTGCACATCTGCTTCAAAACTTGGCTCATCTTTCACCACTCTCCTTCAGAAAGGGTGGGCCTTCTGCTCAACATGGCCCGTGCGGGGAGGAGATGCCCTAACAGCAGGGAAGGAACCTGGGATCCCTGACACTATGCAGGAATATGTTTGCAGGTAATCAAAGGGCCCCAAAATCCTTGTACCTAAATTGATGCCAAACTCTTTCTGGAACAACTTCCTGCTTTCAGCCTCTGCACAGATGGAGGCACTAGGGAGGGGTCTGGGTGAGAGTTCATTTTTGAAGTCACCGGCTGAATGCGATACCAACACCAAATCTGTTTGAGGGGAGAGGGTGCCCCTCACAGAACATGGGATGGGAATGGTACGAATGACATCCCCATCTCTCCACTGGCTTTCTGCGTATAGGCAGGCTTTTGGAAATCCTCCAAACTGGCTCTGAGGTTTTGGCAATGTGGAGGACAGGGACCAGGAAGGAGAGGAACCCCAGAAAAAAAAAAAAATCACAGAGGTAATGGTAGTGGGTTTTTAGTCTTGCTGTCTGCTGGCAGCAGCCAGCCCACGCCTCAGCTGAGCGCCCCAGTGCAGATGCCTTGGGGACAAGTGGATTTGTGAGGAAAGGGTGTCTGTTTGCCTGTCCGTGTAACACACCCTCCAGTGGGACGGCTGCCGTTGGCAAGGATTTACATGAACCGGCCTCAGGTTTGGTGCTTTTTTCCCATGGAGTTGCTGAAGTCCCTTTGGAATATTAAAAGCCACATCATGGTGCTATACATATTAATGTGTGAGGATTTTTTTCTATTGTCTGAACCTTTCAGTCTAAGTCTGACTGACAGCCTTATCTATAATATCCAAATCTCATTTTCTGATAGGCCGCTCTTCCTCTTTGGCAACATAATTTTTTTGTTTTGTTTTGTTTGGTATTACTGAGTTTCCAGTTTTGGTGATTTTTATATTATATGATGTAGAGCTGACAAATTGTACCTGTTATCTTGACAATTTAATATCGATTGCATTGCTAGATGCGGAATCCAGAATACATTTGATTGATGAAAAAGCCAGAAACGTTGGTATTTTAGGGTAGGCTGATTTGTAAAAATGGAAAAGACATGTGACTTTTAATGTGAGTTTTTAGTATATCTATAATTCTAATCTAAGGTCAATGTACTAGTTAACATTCTTTTTAATAAAATATGCCACTGAAATGTTCAAAAATGAGATTGTTTTCCTTTTATTTTTATACTACTATACTGTGCAAATTTTTTTGTTCTGCTATACAGGAGCTATTGCTTCAGTAGTTTTCTTATTTGATAGTCAAATCAAATAAACAAGACCAAAATGGTAGATAAGAGAAAAAAACCCACTATTTTTCCTCTTCCCTAGTAGCCATGTTTGCAGCCATATTTGTTTTAAGTAGCCTTGGGCAAAAAGTTATGTGCCTCATTAATCTAAATCAACCTTGCAAGATTTTATGGCAACTGTTGTTGCTGTTGCCACATTATGTATGCTTTTTCCTTTTGTTCTTCAATATAGTGCTTATGAAGCTAAGGAACAATTGTCACTTCCTATTATGTGAACTAAATGTACAAGAATTGATGGGGCTTTCTACCTAATGTTGTTAGCCTGAACCTGGTTTGTTTATTTAATGAACAAAATGTCACAGTGTATCTGCATCCTCCTGACATCTGAAACAGTGGCAGCTGCTGGTGGCAGATTTCCTGAAACTTGGGCGCAGAATTAACCAATTCAATTTGCATGTTATCCAAAAAAGGAGGGAGGAGAGAAGGAAAGAGAGAGAGAGGGGGAGAGAGGGAGAGAGAGAGAGAGAGGGGCAAGATTCTCTTTTGAAAACATTCTTTTAAAAAGCATGTATTTTGTGCACAGATGTCCTGAGGACTATTGTATTGTAGGGGGTGGGGAGGAGCCAGTCTAATCCTGACACATAACCTGCTTCAGCACAAGTAGATTTAGGGAATTTCATTGAGATTCAGGGTTTAAATATGATGGCGTTACCAGATAGATGCTGGGTTGGTAAATAAAAACTCTGCAGGAGTGTTTTAAAAACTGGAACTTATTCTTGCTTCTATCCTCTTGCAGCAGGCTGTTAAACAGGAGACACCGACTTTGCAGCCATAACACCTAAAGATACATTTCATGCCTTCTCAAAGTTAGAATTTATGGACATAAATAAAGGGTGATTATGAATTATTAGAAAGTGACAAAAACTGTGGGAATCACTGAAGACATTCCTAATTGCTAATTCTAATAATAATTGCTAAATTGCAGTGTTTTGGCACAGGCATCCTGAGGCTTGGAATCATTGGTGGAAAATAATTACTGGGCAGCAGAAATTTTCAAATAAAGGTAAAACCTCATCTAGATTTGTCAAGTTTTAGCTGTTCAGTGGGAGGGTAATGCTGGGTCCACAGAGGCTCCAATCCAAGGAGCAGAAAAGGCAGCCACACAGGTTCCTTGTTTAGGGTGTTATGCACATCCCTCATTGTGGCCAAGGCTATCATCACACTGCATATGCAAAGAAAAGAAAACACAATCTTTGGGTGTATTACATGACAGTGCAGAGATCTGAACTACTTGGTAGAAGGCCCAGTTATGAGTATGTCTGGCAATTAAAAATAATTGGGAAGCAGGTTTGCCACTAACTCTTCCAAGAATGCCAGTTATGATATAATGATGTTTCATTAGACATGCTGAAAGCTGTGAGCTCCGTATGGCAATGGCAATTAGGAAGGATCATAAAGAAGGAAAAAAAAGAAGAAGAAGAAGAAACATTAAAAATATCCCAGCTAAGATTAGCATAGCATTTAATGGCCACTTCATTAGCTAATTGATTTCTTATTAGTTACAGGGAATAGCCCAGTTAGGGGCTCTGCACAGCTAATTAACAGCATTTACACAATTAGTCAGTTGCTCATTTTGTAACCAAACATTCTTGGAATCAACTGTGGTTGTGATGCTCTGGGCCATTTGATTAATTTTATTTTATTTTTTGCTAATATTGGCTTAACCTTCAAATAAAAAATTCACTCCCTAGGGCTCCACCATATTTAATCACAACATTATACAAACAGAAAAAAAGCTACGTCACACAATCTTAGGACATGAATCCGTTCCTTTTTCTTTTATTTGTAACTTTTTTTATTGGCCCCATGAAGTCAATAGCATTCAAGAAGCAGAATTGTCTGTCTTCTCTCCTGACAGCTGAGTTTTTGCCCATCAAACATTATTATTATTTTGCAATAGGAAAATGGAACACATACTTTTTTTTTTGCTTATTTATTGGGAGAAGAATGCAGGAGGTCTGGCTGAGACACTTATTTCTTATGCAGTTGCTTCCTACTCCAAAAGAAATGTATTTAGTAGAAAACTTGCGATTTAATAAAAAACATGTTTTCGTATTAGTTTATACCTCAAATTAAGGGTGAATTGCATGATGTTATAAGGGTCAGAAAGGGACAGACTGGATTTATGTGACACTTTGTTAGCAGCTCTGAGAAAATTGATGACCAAGAACATAATAAATAACAATAATAGCATTTAATGAAACAAACAAAAAGAAACTTGTCTGTTCATTTTCAGTTTATGGTGGCACTCCATAATCTCCTAGCACCCAATTATTATTCTGGCAAACCCAATTTCCCTTCTGCTCCCCAGACTCCTATGCACCAAGAAGAGCCAAACTCTGATCTTGCTGTAGGCAATAATGATATCCCCCAGATACAGGGGCTCTCCTGTGAGACAGAAGCCTTTTAGCATTGATGCATATAGGCTGTTAGCACTGTTAGAAGATGTTGCATATGTGAGCAGAAGGTCAATGTCTTCACGTGCCAGTTTTCATTGGCACATTGGGATTCTGTATGAAATTACCATACATTAATTAAATAAACCCAAAACCTCATGATGATCGATCAGGCCAGAGATGACGCCTAATCATCAATATATTAATTATTATGCTTTGGGGTTTTTTTTCATTTCACTTATCTTTTTTTTTCCTCTTTAATGTTTCCTCACAATAAGTACAAAATGGGAAATTATTTTCATTTACCATTACTGTATTAATTGCAGCTAATGGAAAAACACTCTCTCAGACACATAATGGCAATTATTCCACTTCTCCTTGCTTTTTTTTTTTCCTTGTAATGAGAATTTATTTTGTAAGTGTGTCTGCAAACAGTGAACTATAATGAATGGTCATTTCAGTGTTGTTTTTTCTCATTTACATAGCTAATATGTTCTCTTTCCTCCCACATTGTTTCTTGTTTTGTTGATAATGTACATCTTGTTTAGTTGCTTCAAAGGATTGTGAAAATCAAGAAAACTTCCAAATTACCTAATTTTAAATTTCTAAATTGTGAGCAACATGTATAACACTCACACTGAACTTCTTTGTGATCCTATTAAATACAGCAGAAACCCAACCACAGATTTGTGAGATTTTGCTCACAAATTAGATTGCAGAGTACTGGAAGTACTGGTGAAAGTGAGTATTTAGGTGTCTATGGAGTACTGCTATTAGCCTCTACAAGATCAGACAGTGCATTAGAAGGAGAGAAGGAATTAGGGACTGGTTGTCTTGTCTGCAGCTCTTACACTCCAGCTTCTGCTGGAGACAGGTTTCTACTGTGTTCATTCAGTTCCTCCAGTTTGCTTCTCTTCTTGCATTACCTGGATGTGCATACATGTAGTAGCTGCTCATGTATTCCAAAGAATGACAAAAAGTAGTCCACAGTGTCCACAGCTGACAGCCACAATTCTCTTGCTTTGTCTTTTCAGGCATAAATGCTACACGCTTCCCTCCTCCTTCCCATTTCAATGAGTATTTCAAGGTCCTTCTCAAAGTCTTCCCATCAGAAATCAAGACAAACCAAAATCAGCTTCTGAAATTCTTCTCTGTCACCAAGATATCTATCCTGCAGGAAGGTTCACCTGCATGTGCTTGTGCAGGATTTAGCCAATAGAATCTGTATAGCAGCACTTGCATGATCCAAGTAGTTGGTCTGAAATGCAAAGGAAAATCGTTGCTCCTGTCCTACTAGCCCTTTCCTGAAAGGGAAAAATAGATTTCTTCTGCCCTTGGTGACTTAGAAACCAGTTTTTAATATGATGTCTGTTAAGCTGTGTTACCGCAGTCAACAGCTCTCCACTTGGGACTGTAAGTGCAGTAGGAGCAGCTACTGAATTTCTGTCTCATGTGGTAATTTTGCATCACCCAGCAGCTTCTTGCATTTATTTTGGTGGGTTTGAAACTCTCACTCCATTAAGAATAAACATACAATGTCTCAGTTAATTAAAAAAAAAATAAAAATTCAAGGATACCCTTGTAGATATCAGTTGAACCTAATTTGTCCCATCATTTGTTTTCAAAATGCTTGCCTTGTTTTCCAGGAGCTAGAATGGCTGGACTGGTCTTGGTGCTCATGTCAAAGCATCATGACTGTTGGCAAACATAGAAACAGACATTAGGCAGGTAATTTGATCTGGTGCTTCTAAGCTAGCCTGTGCAGCTCTGTCCCATTGTCCCTGTGCAGAGATTACTGTGTTTTGGTATTTCAATGGTACAAATATTAAGGAGTGTAATTTAACCATCTTTTAGGGAACTTGGGAAGTTAAAGGGATATTTTTGGCTCTGTTGTATAAAGTGCAGAAAACTCTGTATCTTCTTGCCTCAGTTTCTCCTTCTGTAAAATGATTATGTTAAAACCGTGACTAGACCACCTTGAAAGTGCACATAGGATGCAGCATTGCTGTTTATCTCTGTGTGAGGGACTCTTTCAGCTGGCCATCAGCTGGTGCATGCTGACTCTATAGGACACAGTGCCAGCAGCTCACTCTTGGCTCTGTCTGCTGGCACAGAGTGAGGGTCATGCAGACAATATTTGACACCACTAGCTGCAGTCAACATGATACACTGTGATATGTTTCCCCCAGTAGGAGTTATAGTTACTCTACAAAGAAATGAAAGAAGAAAAGGTGTTGTGCTTCCTCTCCCTTCCCTCCACCCCCAACATCTTTTTGCTGAAGGTTTAACATTACTTGGGGAAAAATCACTTCACTTCCATGGCTCACTTCCTGAAACCTAACCCTGTCCCAGTCTATATTCCCTATTTAAAAAGAGACAGTGCAGCAGTTTTTAATGATTAAAGGGATCTGTGTGTGCATGTGACAGGTAGGGTTCTTCAGTCTTTAGACTGAAAAATCACGTATTCTCTGCTCAAGACAGGCTGTGCTGTGCAGTTTCTGGAAACATATTACTAAACACAATTTTAAAGGTGAAATAACATTATCATGATCATCTGAACTGGTTTTGGCTGGAGCTAGTTTTCCTTGCAGTGGCTAATATGGGTTTGTGGGTGTACCCGGGAATTCCCAGATTTTAACCTTTTTCCAATACTCCTCCATGACAACTTGCAATGTAGTCAGCATTGGCAATTTTTGAGGACCTCTTCAGAGGCTGATTAGGGGTGAAAGAAGGGGAAGTGAGGGGACATTTGAAGCAAAAATTTGCATGATGCTTGGTTGACAGCTTGGGTGAAACCATGACATCATCTTATCAAATATGGCAGAAAAGGTCCTGTTGGAAGGAAGAATTGGCCATTCCACAGACACCCTGCAAATGTCAGACCTGGGAAACTAATATCAATCCCAAGAATCAAAGAAAGGAATCTAAACTCAATAAAGAACAATGAAACTCTAACATCTCAATTCAGGATAAAACAGAAAATGGACAAGATATGCAAAAGCTATTTCTGGACCATACAAAATATACAGAGTCAACAAATGATGCATTAAGACTGACAGCACAGATATATGCTGACTTCCCTTCCAATGCCTCTCTTACCACACTGTCTCTCCCTGTAATACTTTCCTTCACTCTACTGATATAATCAATGTCTGAAAAAAATAAAATAACAAAACAGAGAGGGCTAAAAGAATTTGGGATTTAACTCTGCTTGGCAGGAGAGTCAGTGATGAGCCGTAAAGCCCAATGATTCTCAGTGCAGCATACAGAAGGTTGTATGGCATGATGCTAAATGGATACATAGCAGAATGGAAACACATAAAAGTGAAATAATTATCTTAGGGTACTGACTGTTGTGCAGGTGAACAAAGAAGGAAGAAATCATCCTACTCTCTAAGGAAGGTCTCACATGGACCTGCTGTGCTTCACACGTACTTGCCAAGGAATGGCCATTGCTCCAATGTGAGTAAAAGCAGCATGATTTCAACATTTAATCTTGCAGAAGCTGAGCCACAAAGCTGCCTGGATACACACGAAATTCATTTTTCTGCTGAATCGATCTCTTCTACAACCTGTGAGAAAAGTAAGGGAATTGAGCCTATTTCCTAGCTATGTTTGTCTGAAATTAAATCATACATTTAGGGAGGACTTGAACAGCCAAAATCCCAGAGGGCAGCCCAGCACCTCAGCATGCAGTGTTCCCAAAGACCCCCACTGAGGAACTGGAGATGCTGCTGGCAAGCAACCAGATGGGGAGTGTGTTTGACAAGGAATGAACTTGTGGTCCCCTAACTGCTCTCTGAGGGCTCTGAGAAGTCTGATGCCCATCTGTATCAGCTGAGCACTGGTTGCCCCCCACATCCTCAAGTTCCTCATCCAGCCTAATGAGTGATTTAAGAGGAAACCCAAAATGGCAGAAGTTCTTGATGACCAAGGCATGAAGTCTTATACTTTTTATGAAATCAGAAGGTGCAGAGTTTCATGCTCCTTTAAAAAAAAGCCATACTAGAATGGGTCTGGGCAGACTTGTTGTCAGCAGAGGAGAATGTAGTGCCAGGGAAGGCTCTCATCCCCTCTGTCTGGTTGCTTCTGCAATGCCTAGCATTTGTGACCCAGGAATGCATGGATCCAGAGACCACAGACAGAATGAAGATGCACCCAAATGCTGGCCAGAAGGGAGCTGCTGGTGAGGTAAATGGCACTGGGCAGTCTGTTTCTGTTTTAGAGAATTTTTGTCTCTCTTGTGGAGAGGAAATCCCGTTTAACTAGTCTCAGAAGTAATCATAGCAGATGGAAACCAGTTTTATTGAGATATGGGCTGCTTAGGTTGGTCTGAAAGGTATTGAACTAAACAACAACAAAAGGACAAGCTGGCAGAGGAAAGAGAAAGCAGAAAAATCAAGATACCCAGAACAAAATTAATCAAGGTGCCAGAGACCTGAAGAACTGAAGAAAAGTCTCTAATTGCTTCCAGGATTGCAAGGATCCCAGTAATAAGCAAAAGGAAAGGGACTTGCTCACTGATTAGTGCACACACACTCCACTTGGTATTGTAAGCCACCGGAAGGAAAATTGACATGACTGGAATGTTAAAATCCGTGGTACGAAACTTTTATTCAAGGACTGATGGAATTTGCATAAAAGAACAGAGAAAGGCAGTCTACATTGAAAATAGCAACAGCTGCCTCTGAATCACTGCCAAGTACTCTTAAATGGTTATGGGCTGTTGTTCCCAAACATAATGCAGAAGACGGGGAGCTGCTGGTGCCTCTTGCTGACTGCCAAATCACACTAGAGAGCAGGATGACTGGATGCCTATACACCCTTCTATCAGGTGTAGGAAAAGAAAAGCTGTGCTGTGGTGGAGAATTTCAGTCTGAATGACACATGTTGGAAGTCTCGTGCTGCCAAGTACTAAAATACCCTTGAAATTCTGCAAAATTATAGGTGACAATATTCCAGCTCAGAAAGGGTGACAACCAACACAGGACAATTTGCTGTCAATCATTTGTTGAGGCCAATGGGGTCTGGCCTTGCTTAACAGACAGAAGCTGAGCTGAGAAGTAGAAGCCAGCAGCTGTGAAGGCTTAGATTTGCTATGTCCATTTATGCAAACAACATAAAGTTCACATTAGCAATAAATTTACTTAGAGTTTCTAAGTGTCCCATTCCACAAAAAAAGTATACTTAAGATATGAGTCAGCTTAGAAGATCTGAAAGGGTAAAATATGAAAAACTGAATTGTTTTATAATTTTTTATAAATTACCCAAGTGCTAAAAACGTAAAGTCGGTAAAGGAGGTTTAAAAGCAGGCAAGTGCATAAGGCGAGAAAAAGCATTCATAGCAACTTAAAAGCAGTATGTGGAAAAAATAAAAGTGAATAGCAGTAAGGATAAATTATGAAATTATGAGAATTGATGAGGAAAGAAAAAGGATACAAAGGGAAATCTGTAGCCAGCAGAATGTAAGGCAGTGGAAGGCAGTTTTGAGTAGGAAAAGGAATCTCAGTAAAAGTGTTGTTTCACAAATGACTTCGATATGGCAGAACTGTCAGTAAGAGACTGAAATATTCAATAAAACTTTCTATAACCTGACTGGAGGAAGAGAGAAGAAAACAGATTGTGTACTTAAGTCATGCAGTAATAATAAAATAAGTCCCCTTTTCACAGTGTCTAAAGATAGTGTTAAATTACAGTTACCAAAATAGTACTTTTCATATTACCATGTCCAAGAGTTTCAGGCTGTGAGCTAAGAAGCATGATGGATCATTAATGCTGAGTTTCAGCAAATTCTGGGAAATAGAAAGATTTCAGAAAAAAAAGTAGGTGCACTCATATTTAGCAAAAGCAGAAGAGATACCTCAAGTAATCAAAACTGCTGGATAGCATTCCTTGACAAAGTAATGGAAGAGCATATATGGGACCAGATTAATAATCATTTAAAGGAAGAAAATTTCATTAATAATTATTTATAGAAGAATCTTGTCAGACTAGCTCAGGATAAATTTTAATGTGATTACAACTTTGGTTTATAGAAGCAATAGCATTTGCAGTGTAATAAAATTGCAGCACTATTGCATATAGGACCACATATCTTGAATAACAAATCAGAATGTTGTAAATTCAATGGCACACAACAAATAGATTCAAAGTGAATTCAATGGTGTGTCCAAATCTGATTGTAAACAGGGAGTTTCCATCAAAAAGATACATTCCCAAGTTGGGAGGGTTTTTTGTTTTTGTTGTTGGTGATTTTTCTTTTCTCTCTTGCTTTCCCATTTTTAGCAATAATTTAAGGATCAAGGATGCAGTTCCTAACAGCGAGACAATAATTTGGAGGGAGAGACACTGATATAGGAAGAAAATGCTGGACCTGGTCACAACAAAAGTGTTTTGGGATGACTGAATGTGAAATGGCCAATCTGGGAACAGAACATGCAGTTTGCACTTCCAAGAGAGCTCTGCTTGAAGGAGAAAATTTTTGAAATGGTATTTGTATTTGTGGCCAGGATGAAAGTCACCAAAGCGTGACCTCCCAGCATGGCACTAAGGCGCTAAGGCCAAAAGGGCTAAATATGTTCCTGCTGGTACAAAGCAACCAAGAAATAGGGAATGGGCTATTTCTGCTGTTCTTGGTACTGGGGCTGTGCCAGTTGGGGTCCTATGTCCAGATCCAGCGCTCAAAATTCAAGAACATTGTAAAATAAAATAAAATAAAATAAAATAAAATAAAATAAAATAAAATAAAATAAAATAAAATAAAATAAAATAAAATAAAATAAAATAAAATAAAATAAAATAAAATAAAATAAAATAAAATAAAAATAATAATAAAAAAATTGGTGTAAGTTCAGAGAGGAGCTCTGAGAATAATTAAAGGATAGCTAATAGAGAAAGCAGCTTCCAAGAGAGAAGGTTAACAGTGGCTTGATCATAGCCTGTAAGTACCTCCACAAGGAAAAGATGTAGGTAATACAGGGCTTTTCAGTCTGGCAGACAAAGGTACAGTGACTAATAAGACCATTGGCTGGAAACGGAAGTGAGGCAAAAAAAGAAGGTGCATATTTTTAACAGCAGGGATAATTAATCATTGGGAATGATTTACAAAGAATTGTGCTGGATTCTTCATTAATGGAGGTTTTTAAATCAAAATGAAACATCTTTTTTTAAAAGAGCCACTCTGCTGCAAGTACAGCTTTTAATCTTGAAGCACAAATTAATATAGGGAAGTTCTAGAGGCTCAATTATATGGAAAGTAGTGAGACAATCGCAACAATTCCTCTTGGCTCTAAAATCAGTCAGTTTAGGAACCTACATCAGTCACAGGTTTATGTGTTTCTTTATGTAACACTTGGAGGATTTCATTTTGGTTTTCAGATGAAACTTTGTTTCCTACATATTCACAGGATTCCAGGTGTCAGGGCTTTAAAATACACAGTGCGACAAAGGCAGACCGAAGTATTTTCAAAAGCAGAAATAGTTGGGATTAGTTACAAGATGAGATTCAGTCCTAAAAACATAGCGATCAAGAGATGAAACACTTGTTACAGTTTTTTCATTTTACAATTTTATTAGTTTAAACCCCCTAAGAATGAATATTCCTCATTGGCCTGATAAAAATTCATAGCAAGAAAGTTAATAAAATGTCTCATCACCTGACAAATGTAGTAGAAAATATTTTTAAACATCTGTTTTACAAAGTAATCCCCCAAGACCTTGTGGCAGAGTCAGAGAGTCAACTACAAATAGTCGGGGTAGTGAACTGTTATCCTCTGTGCCAAAATATGACCCATTAACCTTCAGAAAAAAGGCAGGAAAAACCTGAGAAAATGGTTGTTGAGAAATGAAATGACAACTCCTCCAGTTCTCTGGATCTATGAATTATTATCTCTTAGAAGTCTCTTTGTTTTCACCAGTACTTATTAGACAAACTATCTCCTAATTTTAATGCTATCACCAAAGGCCAGATACTGCCATCAGATCCCTATTATCTATGTCCAGAATTTGACTTACATTAAATCTGTCCTCTCTTTTGCTGTTCACACACAAACACCTTTCTGCTGATGACAGGTGACACCACATTCCAGCACAAGAATCATTCCCTGTCTGCTGTGACAGGTTTTTAGTGACTTGCCTGTTTGGGATCCTAATGGAAGAGGCTCCATCATACAAAACCCAATGTACAGCACAGCCCAAACCCGGATGGTTGGTTGTCTTTCAACAAGCAGTGTTTTCTTTACAGTGAATAAATTAGTGGCTGATCTCTTTGGTCTCTATTCACAGGTATACTCTTTCCACTGAGGAAGTGAACATGAATATTTTTGAAGGAGGAAGGAGGCTGAGGAGCCTGAATGCTGTTTTGAAGCCAGCTGTATGTATTTCTAAAGTAACTTTTAATGCATCATTTTTTTTAAAAAAAAGGGGAGGAACAACTACACTTCCCCAACCTTACAGTGAACTTGTGCACACATTTTTTATATACTCATACCCTGGAAATTTGAAGTCATGCTGAGTCACTTGATACATCCCCAGCACGAGGCTGGTGGCACAGTTATGAATTTCATGAATGCCAGTGGTACTCAAGTGCATGTGCTTCCCAAAACAATTGGCCCTTAAAAGACACAGCTTCTAACATCGTGCCTTGCACAATGAGCAGAGGGTTTATGATGTACTGATCTGCAAAACACTATCCTCTAGATGTGTTTGCATTTATACTGCCCTTCACTGGCAACCACAACTTTCCAACTGGGGTTTTGCTGCTCTTCCAGATTGTGCACAGAGGAGGCTCCCAGCAATTTTCAAATGGACCTGAAAATTTCTCCCTTGCAAAAAGCAGGATCTGCCTGAAGAATACTTAAGAATTTCAGTGCTGAAATTATGTATAAATTGCTTTTTTCTGACAATCATTTTCCTTCATTCTGTGCTGCACTGTAATGACTCACGTATCTGGTATTATTTATGCTTTTATTTGGTAATGCAGAAGCAATTGTGTAATTAACTTTACAACATCTGGGACTTAAAAGATCCCCACAAAACTATACCAAGAAAAAAGCTGCAAATGGGAAATAACCATGAGCATGAGATCATTCCTATCTCACTGTAGGCTTTTATAAATGTTTGACTCAAAGGGATCATTTTCTCTAGATTCCTTTGAATTTGCTTAAATTTTGTTGGCATTCTGGCAATACATTAAACATTCTTATTCATTTATTCTGAAGTTTTCTCTCTGTCTTTTTTTTTTTTTTTTTCCCCTGCTGATGTGTGTCTTCCTTAAAGTAAAATAGCAGATCCTTTTTCCTTTCACCACTGTACAGAACATCTTGGATGTGACCCTTGAGTGCGTCAAGTGGAGCTTGGCATCATCCTCAGTTGGTGCAGAGAGGTGCTGCCATCTGCCTCCCACATCTTCTGCCATTTGGGTGGAAAGAAGCAGAATAGGAAAAGGCATTTTGGACAGCGTGAGGCACACCTGTGCTTGGCTAGCTCTCCACTGACGTGGTGCTTCTTGTAGTCTGAAGCAATCTGGTATAAATTAGAACTGTCCCTCCTCGGGTACAGGAGGTGATCTGTGTCAAGAGGTCCATATTTTGTGTTATGTTAAATTATATGATCTGATGGTTGATGGAGATCATCACAAGAAAAAGGGGAGGCAGAACATGCCCTAGGGTAGCATAAAATTTTGATTTGTGTCAGTTTGGAATGGCCATTTTGCTCTCATGTGGTGAAATCATGGTAAAGCTATGATGCTCATCTCACCAAGTGTTTATACCATATGAGGGTATGTTTTGCCCATGCCACAAGCTCAGAGAAGACACTAATTTATTTTTCTAATGAGGTGCTGAAATTTCTCCTTGTACATGGTGTATCTCTGTAGATAGAGCTCTGCTCTCCTGATTAACAAGGCTTTGTCAACATCTGAAAATCTGCTTTGCCACATAATCAAACACATTTGTTAGCCATTTGAGAGGGTGAGACGTTCAGACCTCTTTGATAGAAAGGCATACTGCATACTTTGGAGTGTGGAGGAAACAGTGGTTTGATAGTGCAGCCTGTGCTTCTTCATAAGGTCTCTGCTGACTCCAGCAGACTGGTCAGCTTGGAATTGTTCAGTCCCAGACTCTCATCATGCAGCAAACGACCTCTCCAACTGCCTCTGACCATTCCTGGACCTCCCTAGCTTTACACATCTTGGTGCCAACCTTATCCCCCTTTAGAGTAGTAAAGCTGTGAAGGAGCTGTGGGGAACAGGTACAGACCCCTGCAGAGTGCTGCTGTCCATGAACTAATCCTGCTGCTTGGTGGTCTGTGCTTTCTTCAAGGCAGAGGGCAGCTGTTGGCCACAAGAGCTGTGGTTGGGGCTGGGACCTCCTGTCCTAGCCAAAGCATGCAGGAACTTGTGTTTCCTGAGCCCCTGTCTGCAGGTACAGACCTAAAATGAACCAAAATCTGCAACAAGATTGAAAACTAAAAGACTTTTTTTTTTCCCCCACTTAACTGCAATGTTGTTGGAATAACTGAGAAGTGGTGGGTCAGCCTGCACACCGGGGGTGGCTGCCACGGGCTGGTCCTGGCTCTCCAGGAGAGACTGGCAGGAAGATGAGGATGTAAGGGGCTTGCTGTCACTGTGAAGGATCAGTCTGGGTATAAGGATCTCTTCAGTGGGATGGATGATGGATAGTGAAGAGCCTGTGGTTGTGGGAGAGGCCTGAAGAACAGACCTGGCTTCCCATAGAGGAGTTTAACCTTCCTGACATCTACTGGAAGAGAAGTGTGGAACACCTGCAGTACAGGCGGTTTCTGGAGGGCATCAGGGATAACTTCTGGAAATAAGCACAAGGGGGACCAACCTCTGCTGTTCAATGGCAAGGGAGAAAGGGTTGGGGATATGTGAACCAGCAACTGGTGGGGTGGGAGGTCCTGCAGGGAGTGAGGAAGGAGAGTAACAGAGAGCAGATGCTGGAATTTAGGAGAGCAGATTTCAGCTTATTTAGAAGACTGGTAAGTGGGATCCCAGTGGACACAGCTCTGAAAGGCAGAGGAGTTCAGAAAAGCTGACCTGTTTTCAAGGACACATGCTCTCAAGAACTCTCCAAGAAAGGACAGTTTATTCTGGTACTTACTAAGACAGGCAGACATCAGAAGACTCCTTTGAGCAAGCAGGATGTTCGTGGTAGACCTCCAGCACAAAAAAGGCACCATACAGGAGGTGGAAGCAGGGATGTGACAGAACAGAGGAATGTAGAAATAGGTAGAGATGGTGTCAGGAAAACCCAGCCTTGCCTAGAGATAATGCTTCCAAGTGACATCTGAGAAAATAAGGGAGGGTCTCTCCAGACACCCTGGGAGCAAAATGTTGAACAAGGAAAATGTTTGCCCATTGCAGAGTGGTTAATGTGAATTAACCACTACCACATAAGTGGTAGAAGAGTGAATTAGTGACAGTGGACACAGACAAGGCTGACATAGGTGACTTTTCCCCTTTGCTGAATCTCACCCTCGTATTATCTGTATGCTAATAAAATAGATTGCTATGAAATATTCTGTCACATTCATGATTTATATTGTGTCCTGGTATTCATTTAGGTGTAAATCTTTCGTGTTACTCTTTTTTATAATGTCTAAAGTACTGATGACTGCAACATCTGGAAGCAACAGGATAGAAAGAGGAAAAAATGAAAGATTTGTTAGCTTTATTTTTCCTCCAAATCTCATTCTTTCATTCTAACATACTTAATAAGAGGAGTGGATTTAAGTTGAAGTTTCATTTCTATGCTGGTTGAATAAAAAGGGCACAAACACACAGGGGCTTCCCAGTGGTCACTGAGAACTTCTCCAGCTCATGGAGATGTTTTCCACTGAAATACTTTATCGGGGAAGAAATCTTTTGCATGACAGGAGTTTATTGTTTCTGAGTGATTCTGTGATTCTGAGCTGAGATGCGATCCTTCTGCCATAGTACCCAAAAGCCCACTGAATTCCTCCCACAGAGTTCAGTGGGCTCTGGAACAGGATCTGGAGCCCCCAGGAACTGAAGTTGACTTTCCTAGAAAGTTGGATGCTGCTCTTCTCTTCTCTGAACCTCTGACTTCTACACAACTACTGAAGGATCCTGGTTCAAGTGCTGTGGACTCCTGCTGAAAAAAATGAGTTTAATAATATGGGATAACATTAAATGCTCCTGTCCTGAGTGCTGGGAGTCTTCTTCCAAGTCACTGTGCACGTGTGCACATATTCTGAACTTTGAGAGGCGACTGCAGACCACATGCACTGGCTGTCTGGCTTTCTTCCCCTGACTGAGAGAGCCTCAGTGTGGGAAAATGGGCCCCCAGATCCAAGAAGTCACAAGGAAGTGAATTAGTGAGTTAAGGAGGAATTTGAAATGGAGAAGGGAAAATATTTGGCAGATAAAAAGAGGCCAAAATATTCTGGGTGTAAAGGACAGTATGAGAGACAATGCAGAAAGGAGCAGGAGAGGGAGAAGTCTGAAAGGCAGGGAGACTTTTCTAAGCTGCTTACTCTCAAGTCCCAGGGGTGTTCCTTACTTTTAAACCTCCCACTGTTTTTTGAGGAGTGAGGTCACTGTATTAGAAAATTTCCTAGGACTACAGCCCAAAACAGGAAAATTCAGTTAAAATATACAGGCTTGCTGCACTAAAACCATAATTTTAACAGCCTGGTCATTTTAACAAGACTTTTTTCAGACTGCAGACCTGAAATATGTTTTGGATTAGTGCAATGGAAATGCGTTGGTTTTATAGGTCAATTCTCTACTGTAAATTGCTTCTCACTTGTAATGGATTTTTGTCCCCAAGCAGGTTTAGTCTTTTAACAGAATTTCAGGGGATGGACACACAAGAAGTTCAGTCTCAAAATAAAATCTGCTTTATGATGCTGACAATAGAGTAGTGGACCCTGCTCTAGGGGCTGGATCCTCAGCATCAGAAAGTTGGTTATTCATGCTGTGCTGCCATCCCACTGCCAGCTCTCAGCCAAGCCAGTGGCCACTAAAGCCTGTTCTTAATTATAGTTGTCTAGAGAAGCTCTCAGAGGAGGTGCTCTGCAGCAGAAGACAGCAGCAATATCATTGTCCTATGTCCCTTTTTTCCTAGTATAGCCATAATCAGACCCTGTACACACCTGGGAGCTTTCCCTCTGCTGAGGGTCTCCCACCTTGCTGCTCACAGCAGCTCTGGGGACAGGAACAGGGAGAGGCGAGCTCAGGGGAGCTTCATCCTGGATATTGACCTCTGTACTAATGTGATCACTGGTGACTCTCCAGGATGCAGGTGGGTGGGATTCACCTCAGCTGACTCTAACCACATGTGTGGAAGACACCTGGCACATTGCCTGGACTCCCCTTGTATGGGGGGCAGCAGCAGGGATCCCAACATGGGGGTCACCCTCTCCAGCCCCCTCCAACTCTTGCACTGCCATGCGTGGTGTCTTGGTCTCAGGAGGAGTTTTTTCTTTCTCCAATCATAGCTCAATCCTGACACCCAATTAAGAAGCCTAAGATTAGAAAACGAACCCCATAATCTGCTAATGGTTTCTCTTTCCCCTTTCATGGTAGAGGAGAGAGGCAGAGGCATCTGCCAAACAGAGGGTGGATTTTTGTGGCTGTGGCAAAATTGCACCTGGGAATCAGGTGAGACAAAAGACTATATGGACAAGTGGTCCACAGACTCAGGCTTTACCTCTCAAAAACTCCTTCAACCTGTCTGTTTTGATATGGATATATTTTATGCAGATGTATTTTCTATTATGTCTTTAGCCTTTAACATTCTGCTTACTACATGTCATTACTATTTTTCCGCAAATAGGGGTATTCGGTGTGGGCGGAAATTTTTCATGCACTAGTGAAATTGTTTCCTGAGTCCACAGGCAGAAGATTGAAACTATTTACTAAATAAGATAAAGCAAAGAACCTCTACACCCCAAAAGTGCTGGTTGACTCGCTTTGGGAGCAAAACGTTTCAGCTTTTCATTAGGAAATGACATTTTGAATATTAGTTAATATTTCTTTTAAATGAAAGAGGAAATATTAACTTAAAAACCAAAACCAAACCAAGAAAAGAAGGTTTAATATTATGTTAAATTAAGCATTCTGCATTTACATAAATAATCTCTCTGTTCTTGTTAGGAGATTTTTTTCTTCCTGCATGTTTCTTTTTTCATTTGGCCACTGAACCAAAAAAACTCAACTCTGCCCTGAGCTCCAATTTATACGTTTTGAATGCTAATGGCCACAAGAAGAATAACTCAATGTAAATAAGTTACATTTTCAAAATTAATGAGGTCTGCTAATTGAGTTTCTCCAGGTAATAAAATCCATCTAATAAAATGTATCCATCAAATATAATTCTTCCAGTACTATAAAAAATATATGTTTCTTTGCCTGTATATCATCTGTGTGGAGATAATGAATACCTTGTGACATTGGGGTCATAGGTCAAATCCCAGACCTTATTACAAATCTAGGGAAAATTACTTTTTCGCTGACCTATAGTACGACCTAATAGTCTAGGAGGAGTTAAAGGCCAATTGTTCATTCAGCATCGCCAAATAATATATATATAAGTGCATATATATATTTAATAACACTGATGCAATGAAAACTTACTGCTGTAGATATGGATTTACAGCACGTCCACAGGGATTTCTCATGCAGATCTCAACATGTCAAAAAACAACATAACAGCAACACTCTGAAGTGCATGTTTGAAATGAATGATGACAGACCTTGGTGTGTGGGGTAGGGTTTTATTGTTCCTCCAGTGATTTGCCACAGCCCTGGATAGTGCATCTTTAGCAACTATAGATGACAAGCCTCTCTCCCAGTTTTAAGGATGAGGGTTAATTGCAGCTACTTTTGCTGCCTGCAAGGAGCTAAGGTGTTCAAGGACATTGCTCTATGCAGCAAGATCACTGGTGGCAAAACCTTTGCAGGAGATGCCAGCCTTTTGCTGCAGTCTCAGCTGGTGTTTCAGTATGTGGCACTGGACTGCAAGACTGGGGAAATAATACTGGTCCTTAGAAAATTCCTTGGAACAAGGGTTATGGGGAGTTTTACTTGCTCAGCCCTATGGACAGCCCCTCACATGACTGCAGAAGGAGGGAAAGGTGGGTGGCCCGTGTGGTGTGCAGGACCAGGACCAGAGAGCAGGGCTCAGGCAGTGGTGCGGCCACTGAGGACTTTGTAATGTCTCAAAATTACACCCTCAAAGGTTATATCAGCCAAAGGTGCTGGCATTATTAAAAGAAAAGTTTAGAAGAGGAGGCTGCTGCTTTTTTTTGTGGCTGAAGATACTGTCCAGCACCAGCTATTATCAGGCCTTCCACAAGAGCCTAATGTGGCCAGAATGGGGGAGCTTAAATAATCACTCATGTTTTGCATATTCATTTACTCTTGTCTTTTAAGATTCAGCTGCATTCTCAGCACACAGGTAATTCATATGTGTCTTTCTTTCTCAGCAAACTTTTCTCCCAACTTCCTTCCAGCCTGCTGCACAATAACATCTCCCATGTTTCCCTCAGTGGCCACGTTGAACAGGATCCTGTGCATTTGAGCCTGCCCTGATTTGCAGGTCTGCTGCCCTATAATGACTGACAAACAGGCCACAGATTACTTCCATTTTATGACTTGAGTTTAGGGAAATTGAGCATCCTAATTAAGCACAGATGTAAGGTTAAAGTGTAGAACAATCTGGACTGGTTTTCATTTAAATCCCTTTCTGATTCATTTGGTTCCATAAGAGACTCGCAATTAGAAAAAAATATTTTGTCAATGTTGAAAGACATGTGATGTAGAATTGATTGGATTAAATCTGAGTTCATGTGAATTTTGGCAAATTCAATTAGGAGAGGCCCTAGCAAGTACTCTGTGGAAAACCTCCAATGGCTTTGCAAACTGTATTTGGATTTTCCAGTCCATAACGCTGCATGTGTTGACAGGGCACCATCCCTGCATAATGTGTGAGCATTACAAACAAGCTCCTTTCCTTTGTGGGAACCATCAGGTCAGGAGTAGAGTGAAAATGCAAACCTGGGCTCACTTGAAGATTCCCAGACCAAGCAAAAGACCAGGTGAGTGTGGGTTAAGGGGCAACATGAAGAAAGACCTCAGTGAACAGTTTTGAACTGCTTGTGATGGTACAGAAGTCAAAGGCTAGGTGGGAGAGCTTTCCAAAGCAGGGGTGGCTTTTTGTGCATTTTTTTTTCTTATAACTGGGACAAAAAAGATCATAATTTCTGGCTGCAACATCTAAATGCCACCACTATTGAAAAATTTTAATACTTGATATTAAAATGTTTTATGAAATGTGGTTTTGTGTCTGAAAATGGTAGGTCTGATCCTGCTACTTTTTGACAGACATCTGACTGCTCCTGGCTTTAGTTCATAACCTTTCAGTGGGAAAAATATTCACAGAAGTACCTGTTTCAAAATGGATCTACTTGGCAGGGGGAGGTGGATTGTCTGAGTTTTATCCAAACTAAACCTTGCTTCCCTCAACCTCTCCAAGAGGACAGAAAGAAATACCTCCCTGTTATGACTGAAATGGTTTGCTTTTATTTTCTGACTTTGTTAAAGATAAAATCCAGCTCCTGGCTCCCCCTAAGCTACACAGGAATGTGCATCAATTTTAATACTGGTAACATATGTCATCAGTTTATATTATTTTTAATAATTCTTTGTTCTCTCTGTGCTGGCAAAACATGATCACCAGGACTCCTTTGGCCTGGTAACTGTTCTGTGTGAACCAACAGATAAACAAGTACAGCCTTGTTTTTAACAGGCAGTTGTTTTTCTTCATTTGGAAATGTGATGTTTTGTTTTTGATGCAAAATGGATTTGCCTTTCATAAGTCTCTCTCTCTTTAGCAGTCAGGCACTGGAGAGCAGTCCAAATAAAAAACCAAAACAAAACAGTAAAACCAGCATGCTAAAATGGACCCCTGCAACAGAGTCAAAATAGAAAGCAAGGGAAAGGCTTGGTGAAGAACCACGGAACCTGCTGGCCGTTTCCCATCTTCCCCCATGGTGGGGGACTGTCACATGTGCTTGATGGGGGTAAAGTCCCCTTTTGTTGTGGCTAAGAAGCCTCTAGCTGTGTTAGCTTTGCCCAAACGCTTCAACTGATTTCAGAAGCTTAAGAAATACTCATTGCTTTTTGATTAGATTTACAGAACTCCTTCTTTTCTTTTGCTTTTGTAAAATATACAGTGGGAAAAACACTTCATGTTTTTCCTGAAAACAAAGAAGGCAAAACATCCCCCCATAACCATCCCCAAAACAAGCAGTCAAAGATACCTCTGTTGAGACAGAGCAGTTATTTATGCTGGAGGGGCTGGAGCTGTGGGTCTGGCTCCTCTTCATTGAATAAAAGGTTCAGCCATGCCCAGACCAATGGCTGAGGCCCCTGAGCAGTGTGAGTCTCTCTGAAACATTACCCTGCACCTCCTACAGTCCTGTCAGGTTACAGCGAGGGCAAGATTGCGCCTTGCCTGCACTCAGAATCTCCAAGTTAAAACTATTTCTGTTTTCACCTTTTATCAAATTTTTTGTATTTGATGATTCTGCTACCAGCAATAGTTGTTTACATTGACCCTTTTCACTGCAGCTCTCTTCTTCTGTGCACTTACCAGTATCAGCTTGTGGCACTCAAGTTCATATGAAAATGTGGCAAGTCAGGCTGCTGATGTAACTCAAACTCCTGATTTTATTGACAGCTCTCCTTTGCAGCACAATTTTTTTGTCCTGGAATAGTCAGTGGTAATTTGGCTTTTTCCTTTGATCAGTCCAAGATGTCCTGTGTCATTTTCAGATACTGTCATGAATTTGCTCCCTCTTTTATCACCTCTGCCTGCTCTGAAACTTGCTTCCTATACCCTTATGTTCTTGGTTTCTGTTTCTTCCAATGCTTTTCCCCTTAAAAGCTGTACTGTGGTTGAAAGTCCTTGTAGGGAAGCCCAGGGAAATTTTCTCTGGAGAACCTTAAAATAATACATGCAATCTTCTGCAATCTGGTATATCACAAGGCAGAAGAGGAAATTACACTCAGATCTTTTGTACCATTAGAATTGACATGGAGATTAATCCTACAGACTTATGTGGAATCTGAGCTGACTCTTCCACCTCTCTAAGTTTTGAACATGTAATTATTTCTCAGTGGGGAGAACATGGATAGATTCTGTATGACACAAATATTCTTCCCCTTGTCTGGACATCGTGAACAATGATAGATCCTGATACTTCTTTGGAATGGTGCATGCAAATCCTATTAACAAATTAAATGCTATGAGGAAAATCTTCTTGAAGCCTTGCTGCAGTTGTTGGGAAGCCAAGATGGTTCATATTGCAAACTTAAAAAGAAAATGACTAAGCTAGTTATTCCTGTTTTGGAAAGAATTTTTTCTTTGGAAGTGCTTTGGAGGCATGTGGGAGTAGATGATTTTTTTTTTTTTTTGTCTGGTATATGTGAATTGTGGTTTATTAAGTTATTTTTATTAAAGTACTTTTTCAAATCCTCTGTAGCCAAACCAATTCATACTGGTATGATCTTACTACGTTATTGCTAAAATAGTGCACAAAATGTTACACAGTTATTTCTTTTTTTCCTTTTTCTGTAGTGCCATTGTGGGATCATGTACAATCAGCAAATACAAACCTATTTCTTGCCTCTTCTTATAATTAATTGACACAGATTTTGAAGTTACTTGCCTAAAATGGCAGGAATGGTAAGGGTTCCACAAAGCAGCTTTTGCATCAGTTGCCTGGGATTTATAAACATACGTTTTATGCAGCTGGTGGATTGTCAGACATCACTTCTAAAGCAGGACTGAGTCATTTAGGTGTATGGACAACTTCTACTTTTAAGCCCGAGTCCATGCCTGTAACTTTAATACTTAGGATCATACAGAGACTATTGGTGGGCAGATGGAGCCCCTGAAACACAGCTCCTTTATGCAGTATGTGGGATAATATCTAACTTAAGAACTTCTCCTCCTGCTCTGTAACTTATTACATCTTATCATCTAAATATCTTTCATCTGGCACTGTCTTCCTTCACTGTACAGAACATGGTTTCTGAAAAATATGTTGTTCAAAGACATTAAGACAGATCTGTTCAACTTGCCCTGGTTTTGCTTGGATATGAAGTCCACAAACAAAATTTGTCCAGGAGGATGTGATTTCCATCCTGTTTGGAACTGACAGAATAAACAAAATAACCACTCATTACAATAAGCACACCAAACCTGTGCAACAGCTGACATGGCAAGAGATTTCAACACATTCAGGGCTGAATTCTTGTTTACTGGGCTCATTCACTTCATGCACAAAATCCAGCTCCTGGTCATGCACTTCCTAGCCCATCATGTGACTTGGTGCATTTCTGCTAATTTCAAACTCATTAAGAAAATATCCAAGCATCACATTGCTCTTCACTTTGCATATGTACACATAAGCAGCTAATAAAGTACATGCTTCTGCCAGGCAGGAAGGGGAAATTTGCAGCCTTGTTGACACTTTTGAAATGAAAGGGAGAAAAATCTCAGCTAGGTGTGCAGGTCTGTCTGCTTACCACCACAAGATGGATTCTGCCTTGTGCTTTTGCAAACAAGCAAAGAAGCAGAACCAAGAGCTCTCTTAAAAGTGTCTTGGATTAACTAGTTTGGAGATGCACCAACCTTGCCATTTCCAGGGGACTGTTTGGAAAATTTCCATCTAAATCAGAAATTACCCAAATGGAAAGAAGATGCTGCCAAACCTGTTAGCAAATTACTCATGCCCATCCTCTGTTTTCCTATAGCTCTCTTTCAGCCTGACTCATTCCTCCCTGGAATTACTGGACATCCCTCTCCTGGATTTGTTAGACACTTATCTGGTCCTCTTTTTTTAATCTGAGAATTTTATTGACTTTTTTTTTCAGCTATGTAAAAGTAAGTATTTCTTGTACAGAGAATAAATTCTGAAAAGCAATACTGTTTTATATAAAAATCATTCTTCTGTGGACACTCTCCCCATAATCTAATAAAACTCTTAGGAACACATAAGGGAAAGGTAGTGTCCTTCTCTTTGGGGTGAATTTCCCAGGTAAGACCTTAGCTACAGTGAGATCACACTATGAAACAGCCCATTGTATACATCGTGCACTGAAAACAAAAGGTAGAACTTCATTGAAATAATCATAAAACTATTTTTCCTATACTAACTACAGCTGTGGGGCATGTTTCTATGGAAACGGTTTTCCTTATGTGCTTGTCTATAGCTAAAGGTCTCAAATGGACCTTCTGTCTACTCATTGCCCATATAAACTGCAGATTCTGTACAATAATCTCTAACACAGATCAGCTGAATTTCCTGATGTGTGTCAGAAAACATTATCAGGAGGCAAACACCAGTTATTGCAGCTTCCCATAAATTTATAGATAATCAGGTCCTTAGTGGCAAGTTGGAATCTTAAGTGTAGGGACTGTACTGAGGAGTTTTGATTAGAGGTCATTGTCCTATCCTAAGCTGTAACACACAGCAATGAATTCTGAGTCTTCGTCTTTGCTGTACAAAGATTTATGTTGCTTTGATTTGAATAATTTATGCTGCACACTGCATTGTAGATACCAGATGCTAAAAACAATTTGTTCTTTGTTGACATAAGTAAAACACTTGCAAAATTGCTGATTAAATGAGCCACACACCTTAATATTTTCCTTATCGTAAACCGTAGCTGTAGCAAAAGATGGCATAAGTAAAGCTGATATCCTCTCAGTGATATCTGACAGTGCAATCTAGTTGGCAGATGAAGCCACACAGACAGTGAAACAGCTGTTATTTAAAAATACAAGAAAAATTACCCTGCTTTTTTGATGTCCTCAAATTACAAGCTACGAGTCCATACTGTGCAAGCTGTCTTTATATTTTTCACATTCAGAGACACTTAAATGCAAAGGTATGCAAATACAATCTTTTTTTTTAATATGTCCATGTACAGACAGTAAGCTGTGTATGAATAATGCAGAAGCAGTTAGAAGTATAGAGACTGATACGTGCATGAGTAGTCTTATTCAGTCCAGTAGAAGGCAATGGGTATTTTTACACCTATTGTAAGAGCTGAAAGGGTTTGTTTTCAAGCTGTGGGATGACATGGTCAGTAGAGCATGGGCCACAGTTATGTACATCTTTACCAGAATAAAACTCTCTTATAACTACTTCTAAAAAATTGTGAAGATGACAGGCAACAACTTTGAGTCCATAGTAGTGCATGGGAGGGTAAGACTCAGCTTGTTTTAGAGTTAAGCATGACTCTCAGAGATCTGTTTGGGATTCTTCTGGACTTGACAAAGAAAGCCCTTCAGAAAGTGAAAAGGAGCTATCCTTCTGGGGCATGCAGCATGGGCTGAGACAGGAGATACCAATGAAACAGAAGAAATTTCCCCTTTGAGGCAGCAATCTCTCCTTGCAGTATAGGAGAGGAACCCCACACCCCCAGCTTTAACTGGCCTACCAATTTTTAGATAAGTCAACTTAAGTGATGTGACTGCAGTTCTACATCTCATTACCCAACACCTTCAACACTATGTTTTAAAATGTGATTAGTTTATACAATTAATTTTAAAATCACTTTTAAATTACATTTAATTTTAAGTTCACTTTTCATCAGCTACATTCTCAATTTACTCTTTATGTCTCACCCAGTTCAGGCAAAATAAATATTTTATGTAATAATTTCCTCTTTCTGGTTCCATTATGTGGCATGGGGCTCCTTGGATTTTCCCCCATGGGAGACTTGGATAGTTTATACTTCACATGTAGTACATATAGTTTATACTTTCCGTGTAGTACATAGCTGAGAAGTGGACAACTTGTGTCAGTGTGCTTGGGTCAACCTGCCTGGGCGGGCATGATGAATTCAGGTGACAAGGGGCAGGCAGTAGTAAACAAGGACTGTGAGCTGAAGCAGAGCTCTGCCATGTTCAGGGAGCAGCTGGGGACTGAGGACAAGGTCCTGGCTCAATACTGAGTGGGAGCTGTGTGTGCAGTCCACAGGCTCAGGCCCTGCTGCTGCCACTGGGTGTTATCAATCAGCCACGTGTTGGGAGGAAAAGTCCATGCTATAAAAATGGCTACAGATTTCCTGAACTCACCGTTATTATGACTTTATACCAGGGTGGCATGTTCCCAGAATAACCAGGGGTTAGTCTAACCATTTGGGGATCAGGTAGTGGCCTGCTGAAGGAGTCTGTATGTGGAGTAATTCCATTTATTTCTGTGGAATTTCATTACACCTTTTCCTGGGCACTCAAAAGAGGAGTTTTCCTTGTTTATTTGTCACACCTCTCTCACATAAATTTAAGTCTGTGGCTTTTGCTATTGTTCAAATAGCTAGGGCTTTTATTTCCCCCAAATGAGCAGTTGGGAAGGTGTGGAACCCTGGAAGCTTTATAAAAACACATTCACACAGGGAAATGCTGCAAAGTGAAAAGGGGCTGCGGATGACATTGGCTCAAATAAGGGGAAACCTGTAGAAAAAGAGGGTACTAAAAAGGTGAGTTTTGTAAGAAGAGACCTAAATAAACAGACACACACAAAAAACACCAACACCAAACTCTTTTGCCTTGTTTATGCTTTTGAACCATTATCAGACACTTTTCAACCACATAGATTATATCAGCCATCTAAGAATTCCTAAGACCAATGAAACATCTGAGAACCATATTACAGGTGGTCTTTGTTGAAAATTTAAATACCTTTTTAAAAACAAAAAAGGGAATTACTTACTGGTGAATTACAAGTACAAAAAGATTACAGACAAATATTAAAAATGTATGTAGTTATTCCATTTCTAGGTCCCATTTGTTTCACTATCAGGTTCAGTAGCTTACAACTCTTATGTCCAGACTGTTCCCATAACTTTTGCAAAAGATAGTTGTTAAAGACATCTGGCTTAAGGCTAAAGCATTCACTATATTGCATTTTTTCCCCAATTTCCTTCTTTTTCCCTTTTTTTAACATACCCATATATAACCAAGCATATTGAAGCTTCAGTTAATCCCCATGCACCTCCTTGAGCTTACTCCCCTTCTCCCAATAGTCAAAACAAATCTCTATTAAGGTTAAATGTGAAAAAAAAAAAATGAATACACGAGGAAAACTGCATTAAAAACAAAGCATTCTGGAGCTGAGCAGAGCAGTGTAAACCAAAAACACCTCTGGTCCATAGCCTTCTTTGTCCCTGACAGAGGCCAATTGTGCAGGGGAAGCTTCAAAATCTGAGTGCCAGCATCTGCAGGTCCCTGTGCACTGAGCACTTGCCCCTGGCCCTGGAGGCTGTGGCTGCCTGAACCCATGCTGATGGTCTAAAGCCTCCTCAGCTACTGCAGAAGAGCTAAGTCTCTTCTGGTTCCTATCCCCTTCAACACCAGTGTATCACTGGCTGTCTGTGGGTCTGCATTTTCTCCTCCAGTGAAGAGCTGCTCTGTTGAAATGGTTTCTTTCCATCATTTATAAATGCCTCTTTCCACTATTGCTTCAGCACTCTCCATGTCAGTGTGTGTTTAAGCTATCAACACCTGTACCCCAACTTACCCATTGAATTATGTAGGAGTTGTAAGGGCTGCCTATAGTAATGGCATCTTCATTAATCAGCCTTTTAATTTTGCAGTATGTTGCTGCTAGGAGTGAAGAAATTCCTGATTTGGCTTTGGCTTTCACAACAGCTGTTTGCTTCCATCCTTTAGTTGCTACTTTCTGTGGGATGCAGGAACCTGAAAAAAGCTTAGTTTTAAAATCCCTGTGCCGAATTTGGGTCTATTTTTTACCTCCTCTGTTAATTAAGGTGGTACACTATTGCAGCCTTGCAGCAACAATGCAGCAGAGCTCAGAGTGAGATATTATAGGAAGGAAAGGTAATTTTATTTTACAGTAGAACTAGTCTGTCTGCACCATACTCTCACACCCACAAATTCCCATGCCCCGAGCCTGTCCAAACAGCCCAGCCATTGTTTCCAGATTCCATAACACACAAGACAAGAGGTATAGACTGGTGTACCTTCCTCTTTACATCTCTTAGTGTTTTAGAGTTATGGTAATGTTCTGGTTTTTCATGTACCCACTTTTAGGGGTTTTAAACGATTAGTCTCTTTCCTCTCTTCTGCCTTTGTAACCCACTTCTGACATAAATGAGATTTATTCTCTCATTTAACTCTTCTTCTGTCTGCTTTAAGGCTCCAGTCCTATTCTGTTCTTCTTTTTTTTTGCCCTCCCTTGTTTATTGGAACTGAGAAGCTGCACATGGATCTGGCACAAGTTTAATGACCTGCTAGGCTAGATGCCAAAGCCACATGTCCCTTCCACCTTTTCTTTTGTCTAGTGTTCCCACATTAAATCATCTCCATTCAGGCTGATTTTAGTATTTCTATTATAAATTTCTACAAATTCAGGATGACAGAGACCTGTAGGAGACTGTGGTGGTCCCCAGGAATTATTTCTATAGGAGATCCATTCCTTCTTTCAAGCTTTTAACTCTCACATCTCTCTGTTGATTGTGCTGGGAGCAGTTATCTGACTGCTCAGTAGAATCAGTGAATCTACTCCAGTCTGTCTGCTTGCTCCTTTGCTCTTGCCTTAACTACTGAAGGCTTTTGAATGAGGGTTTGCAGCCCTATCAATAACAAGGCTGGGTTATTTTCACATGTTTAGAGTCTGCATGTCCTTGATGGTCTCTTCTTCTCTTCACAAAAAGGAAACTTAAATATAACAAGTATTTGTCATGAGTGGAAGAGTTCTGAGTGCGTTTGGCCTAGATGACCTGGTTGTGATATCTTTTATTTACTCTGGTCCATAGGGTCACCACCTTGATACTATCAAAGAAAGCAATTATTAGTGCAATTGCCACTTTTGTGTGGATGCTGTATCGGCGAAGAGCAAATGTAGTTAATTTCTTGTTGTCTAAATTCTCGTGTGTTAGCTGTTTCTACATATGGTATCTTGCCACAAGTTTTAAGGAGTTCAAAGTAACACTGTACCTTGCTTTGGGGCAAGAAAACTTTGCTCCTGTCTGGCATCCTCTGTCTACTTCATACAGTGGAGAACTAGTTCATTTTTATACCACGTACCACTATTGATTATCAACTGAGTTGTCAATTGCCTTTAGCGTGAGATAACACTGCTCGTTGGATTCATTGAAAGGCAGGGCAAGTATGGTTGTAGGGAGCACAATGTTTGAATAAACAATTATATTTGTTCAGTTTTATGAGGGATAACAGATCCAGTCTTCAGTACTTCATGCAGAAGCTCTGGGGTAGCTTCTTTTTCTGCTTCCAGGGAAATGACAGAGGGAGCTGTATTAGGACAACAGGCAAGTGTTGATTTTCCCCTCTGCACTACTACTTTGATTAATAAAAGAGTAGGTGTAGTTTAAGGAGGCTATATCATATATTATTTGTAAAAGTGTAATCTTAATAAACTGAGAAAACATTGCTATTTTCCTTTAAATAGCTTTCCTTGGCAAACAAATGTCAGGATTTTTGACAATAATTTTGAAAAGTCATTGCTTTTGTCATTCTGTATGATGAAAATGGCTTTCAGTAGCAGACTTGTTACTGATTTCTTCATCTTAGCAAGCAGGCAAATCACATGAAGCCACCAGCTTGTATCACACATCTGCTTTGGAGAAAGAAAACTGCTACTGTTGAGCCTTGTTACTGATCAATGGTCTAAAAAAAATCCTCATCAACAAAGCAATGCTAGGATATACCAGTTCAATCACCCCTCCCAAAAGCTTCCTTTAACTGTAATATAGGGTTAGCAAACATACTCACACAATTTTTCTCCCATTGGGGCTATCTTATTTTATAATCACTTTAGAAGTAATAGGAATTGTTCACAATTGTATTTGGCATTTCATCCAATTTATCTATTATAAAAGAATGATGCATCTGAACATGAAGGATCTTGAAGCATAGAAAAAGATTGCCTGGTAATGCACAAATGGACCAAAAAGAGATTTTTCTTCTCTCTTGTTCGCATTATAATTCTCTAAAGGAGAGTTTCATTTTTATATCTCCTCCCCCAAGCAGCATGAAATCTGTGTCCACAGAGCCTGAATATCTGCCATGGGAAAACAAAACAACAAAGCTAAAAAAAACCAACAAAACTTTAAAATATTTTAGAAAGTAAGGGACAAAAAACACAACCATGTTTGCTGTTTTTACAAGTAAGTTGTGTTTAAAATTGCTTGCATCTTTGGGCTTCTGGAAAAGCAATCACATGAGCTATTATATTAAAAATTAAATAGGGAAAATTATTCAGAACGCCAATGAATTTTATTCACATAAAAGGTAGGAATTAGTAGTGCCAAAAATTCACACATGAATTTGATGGTCCAAATTATTCATGGTCCAAAACATGCAACTTATTCCCTGCATACTCTGCTATGCAGGCACGAGAAGGGAAAGCAAGACTGTTTTAAGGTGCTCACTCCTGCATATCAGTGGCTGAGGTCTATGCTCACACTGCTCTTTCTGCATGTGGGGGATGGAGCTAACCTCTGGCAGAGGAACAGCAATAAGCAGCTGGTGATGGTAACTTTTAAAACGGTTCCAGCTAGGTCTGCCAGATTTAATCTGATCATATCCTGTAATGGGGAAAAAAAAAGCCCGACTAATTACTTAAACCTACCCTCTTGAATACACTCTCTAATTTGAGGTGACTCACCTTTTGGTGATTTATGAGATATGAGGGACACGACTTTTTGAAGAGCACAGTATTTAACTTATTAGAGTTGAAGACAACAAGAATTGACTACACACACCACAGTTTGAAATCTGAACACGTTGTCTCAAACTGGAGAGGGAATGGAGACACTTAAATGACCAAGCCACTTTTAAAGGGGCTTTGCTGTTCCCAGCCACCCCACTGAAGGATTTGTGCATCTTCATCATGAAAGCATGGAGTTTACATCCCACATGGATCCACATTTTGTGATTCATCCCATTAAAAATCACAGGAACCCCTCTGCTTTTCAGAGCAGTCTTAAGAAGAGCAGCTATTTTTGGGTCACTGGTGGTCTGGACTCATCTGGCAAGCAGAACAGATGTGATGGATCAGTCTACTGGACAGCTGCAATTACTAAGCATCATTTCCTTGTAATCTGGCAAGACCTTTTTCAGTGAGGAGCAGAGATCCCACAGAGATGCTCTGAAGATACTTTCCTGCATTTGGCTTATGAGAACAAGATATGATGAGCTCTGTGGCCAAAGGCATGAAAAAAAAGAGAGAGAGAACCTGTTAAACTTATTATGTGTGTTATGGAAAATGCCTAAGGATCCCAAGGAACATGAAACTGCTGAGCAGTAGACACAACAAAAACAGAAGCAATGCCCTAAACTTTTTAGAATCTGTAGATAATGCAGAAAAATGAAGAGAAGACAAAATGTTTTGTTTAATTCCCACCTTGCTGGTGGGAAACTGAGGCAGACAAAGATGAAGAACTGACTTAACTGCACACAAGAAATCCCTGGCACAGTCACAGGTCACAAACTCCAGATGTTCTAGAACATCATCAACAGCATCTCTAAACCCTCTTTTGTCCCCAGATTTGTTGCCTAGTTTACACTGGTGGCTTTTATCTGCACCAACTTTTATGTTACTGCCTCCTTCTTTCTTTTTTTTCTGTACATAAGCTTATAAATTTTAACTATATTCGGCACTTCATGCCACACCTTAGATCAAAGTGTGCCTTCTATCAAAGGCAAGTGGTTAAAGTTCAGGTGGGTTGAGCTGACCCTCCTCCTTTCCCAGCATGACCCTCGTGAATGCTTGGTCGAGTCACGGGAAGGACAGTGATGGCTCGGAGAAAGGCCGCGATGACCTCTGCTAATATTAACAAGTTTCACTCCCCGTGAACGCAGCAAGGATTCATTAGCACAGGGAGGATCCAAAAATACATAGGATGAAGAAAATTAGGCAAATTAGAGATGCACTCAATTTTGCCTCCTCTAAAATGGGTTCCCAGAGGAGCGCAGTCAGTTTAACTAGTTTAAAAAGCCACAGTGTCTAGAGGCAATGTATTTAACTGTTCCTTTCCTCCTTGCACTGTTAGGACCCAACTCCTTGTCTTTTCCTAGCTGCCAGAAGGGCTTATGCAGGTTTTTCCCCCCCTTGTAGAGCCCAACATGGGCTTGTTGCGTGTTTTCCCAAAATCTTTGGCCCCCATACCTGGGCTTGACTCCACCAGCAGCCAGCCAGCTCTCACCAATCCAGGGTGGTGCAGCTGCAGCAAGCTGCTTTCTGGGTTACCCAAGCCTGGAAAGGTACTCAGGGTCTTCAAAACCTTTCATATCCCTCCAGTTGCTCCTTAATGCGTAAAGCAGGAGTGTTCCACTGCAGTAATCAGTCGATGCTTCCCTTCAGAGTGGTCTGTACGAGGGTTTCCTTGGAACCTCCCTGCAGCAGGCAAGCGAACCACCAAGAGCTGATAATCTTCTAATTAGTAACACGGAGTTAGTGAATAACTCATGCTTTACAAATAAGTCAGCACATGGAGGTCTCAAGACCCGAGTGTATCCAAAGGAAGCCCGAGAGAAACTAATTGACATCTGTGGGGGCTACAAGGTCTGTTGGCTAGCCTTGCAGCTCTCCACAGCTGCTCATGCATGCTCAGAGGAACTAAGGGGAGGCTGCAGGCAGCCAATTTTTAAACAAAACCAGAAACCTCCACAGCCTTGTCAATGGGTGAATATTTGTGTGTGTGGACGTGTAGCAAGGGGTGTAAACGGGAGCGCATGCTGCAATTTCGGTGTGCAGTAGCTGAAGTCCTACTTATTTAGCAATGTTGAGGACAGAATTCCCCTCTTTAAGGAAAAAAAAATAAATAAATACTCTTGTCTCTAACAGTTACTCTCACCCCCTGCCCAGAGCAGTATTACTGTGCCATTAAACCTTTTGCTCCCCACAGTTATTCCTCACTCAGAATTAAATGAGGACCCAGTGCAGCAGAGGGATTTGCAGATATCAGCCCTGGGCCTCCATTTCCTTGGAGTTGATATCAGGAGACCCAACTGGTTCTGTAAACCACATCTTCACTGTTGAGCTGCTGAGCCCTCGTGAGTGACCCTGGGCAACCACTGGCAGGGCACTTCTTGCTTCAGTGGTGAAGGGAAAGTTCAACTGAGAGAAAAAAAGACTATCATCTGGGAAAATAAGACCCAAGGTCCCCCATTTTGAACAGAGGAAGGGAAATATTTCATTTTTCACTACTGGTGCCAGCAGGCCCAGCAGCATCACTCTTTCCACTGCTGTTGGAGGTAGACCCCAGCACTTCCCAGTTACCTCAGGACCATAATCTCTGGCAGTTCCTTGGAAGTGAGCACCATTCCAGAGCCCTTTCCATCACCCAGGTTCTTATGGTGATGGCTCCTCCAGGTCAGGCAAAAGCCTGCTTGCACCTTTGCTCTCCTTACAGCACAAGCAGCAGTGCAGCACTTAAATCCTTCATTTCAAAACTTGTAGATTTCACATGGCAAGCATGGGGAAGCTTTGAAGTGGCCGTAAACCACATGGCAGAGTTTCAGTTTTCCCTGTGTTTCTAAGTCTAGTCAAATCTAGTCTTCAAGCATTTCTAAATCCAATTCATCCACAGAAAGCCTGCACGCTTGTGGGTAATTAGCTTGGAAGATTTTTGTTGCCATAGCCTGGCTCTGTATAATACACTCTGGTGAGTGGGAGAATCTAGTTCACTCAGAATGAGGTCATGTTAAGAAACAAGCTTGCAATCCTCAAATTGCTTTTGTCATTAGAAAAAAATGACCAAAAAAAGCCTGTTTAAAGCAGTACCACACAAACCCCCATCAGCATAAATGTCATGACCCACTATGCATGGTTGGTGATCCCAAGGGCTGTCCTATCCCATTCATTCACAGGCAGTTCCTGGTGTTGAGAAGCCAAAGATGAAGCATGGGCTTCTTTAAGGGTAAACCACAAGGATGGGATATTCTGGGAGTAGGGAAATTAGGAGTGGGACACATGCATTACAGAGAGGTTTCAATATGCATTTCAAGGGATGAGCATATTAAGTGATGTTTGTAATATCACTAATCACACTGTTTTTCCTTTTCCAGAGTATGGCTTTTTGGCTACTTTTCCCACTCTTCTTTCTTTGCGTTAGACATGGGATTGTGTTGTGGTGAATGACACCTGAACTCAGGCAAAGCTGAAGTTGTCTCATCTGTGTAAACATTCCTCCCACTGGCAGGTTTGCTGACATCATTTTGCTCTGTAGAAAGTTGAGGATGTTTGTGGGGAAATGGCAGTCTTGCTGTGGAGCTGGTAACTCCAGGGAGCTGCACCCTGCCTTGCTGCCTCTCAGAGGGCTCCCCCACTGAGAGGGCCAGAGAGCACAGTAGGAGATTGGGAGCCTTTTCCTCCAATGCTCATTAGACAGTAAGCCAGTAACCCATTCTTCCCCAAAGAGGGAAAGGAAAAGTGGGCAGGGGAAGGAGGAGACATCAGGTAGTTTTCATCACCAACCCTCGTTCGGAAAGGACCTCAAAAGCACATAGGATTGGTGTCGTATAACTTGTTTGCACCGCTTGCTTCTACCTAGAGCTACTGTTCCCCGGCTTCCCACCTCCCCAAGTCTCACCTACAATAATCCCTATCATAAGCACCTCTGCAGAACCCCCCTCTGCACAGCGCGGGGAGAAGCCCTGCCTGCTGCCGGCCATAGAATGTCTCCATTGTGGCCTCCTGCAGGCGCTGTATATAATCTTTCTCTGCCAATATATGTCTTCATGGGCTGCCCCCCTGTCCCCCTCCTCAAAATAAAACGACTATTCTTTTCTGTTTTAAGTAGATTTTGTGCAATAAAAAACATTTTATTGCTTCCAGTAATTGGTATTTAATTTGCAGGCCTTTACAACTTGCAAAGAACAGACTGCTTTAGCTGTAGAGCTGGTATGTGTGTGCACTTTGTGGATTTTATTCCTCTGGCACTTGCTTAGTTGACTGGTGTAAAACGATACAGTTATGGTTTTGCAATCAGAAAGGCTGCAGATAAAGACCTGGAGAGACGTTATAAGGTCCTGGGTCCAATTTGAAGCAGCAGGCAAGACAATATAATTTTAGGGGGCGCTGCCAGCCTCAGACATCAAAACTTGACTCCTGTTAAGTGTTTTCCATTTTACTGTCAAAATATCAAAGGCTGCTATTTAAACCCAGAGTCTCTTAAAGTTGATTTTCTTTCTCTCTCCTTCTCCCTCACCTCTTTTATTCCCTTTAACTACCCCGATAAACGCGAGGTGAGGTAACCTGTGAAATGTTAGCCCCCTCGCTCCCCACCTCGTCTTTTAGGGGCATTGAAGCCCGCCACAGCCCTTAATTCCTTTTTTGGGGGTAAAACCTCGCTCTGGCCGGCCCCATTTCTTGCAACAGCGGCCGAGCAGGGGTGTTCTCTGTCCATGGAGAGCCGCGGCTGCCAGGGGCGTCAGCCGGGGCCGGAACCAGCTCAGCGGGAACCGGGGGGGACCCAGCTCGACCCTTCCTCGAGGGAGATGCCACGGCAACACGCACCGATTCCCGCCCGGGGGTCGAGGGAGACCTCAGGGGAGGGACACCGCGGCCAGGCGCAGGCTGTAAAACTGGGCACAGGGCCCGAGGGCAGCGTCTGCCCTGGGCCTCTCCTGGGCACAGCTACAAAGCCGCCGCCTCCTGCTCCGCTCCCGCGACGGGCCGAGCCTGCGGGGTGCGGGTGCGGGTGCGGCCGCGGGCAGGGCAGAATCCCGCCTCGCCTGACAGCGGCGTAGCGGGGAGCGGCGGAGCCTCGGCCGGAGCGGGGCGGGCGAGGGAGTAGGAAGGGCGTCCCGCTGCTGTCGCCGAGCCCCGCCGGACCGCGGCGCGGGGGCCACAGGCCCGGCGGGTGTCNGCGGCAAATAAATTATTCCTTCCCTTGAGTATTAAACGGGTATCTGATTGAAGTTTACTCCGAAGTTTCAACAGTTTAGTTCCGTAAGGGAGGGAGGGGTGGGAGGAAAATAGTTGTGCCCTTAACAGAATAAATAAATAAATAAATAAATAAATAAAGCCCTAAGTAGTCTTCTGTAGGGAAGAAGTTAATACACTCAATTATTTTCTGAAAAAAGATCATAACATCTGGAAATTGATATCAAATGGTGTACAATCCCTGAGAGACGATAAACTTCCACTGTATAATATTTCCACTAGAAATCTTAATAATCCCATAAATCTTCCTTGTGAATTGGGAAAATGTAACAGTTCATTGAAATACTCATTGGGAAATAATTGAAAAAATGTAATAGTTCACTGAAATATTCGTGGGGTTTTTTCTTTCTTTGGTGCTGTTGCTAACTCTGTGCATGTGTGTAAATATTCCTACTTCGTTTTAAAGACATACACGGAATATTCCCTTGAGCGCTGCATACCATAAAAGAAAAATATGCCCTTTTGACTTATTAATCATTATTACAGAGTTCAAAATTGCAGCGTCCCTCGCACATTACTAGAGAAGGCAAACAAATCTCTCTGTGTGTATTTCGTGTTGCTAAATTCAGTACAAACTTTACAGCTCTCAACTTTTTTCCCTCTTTTTTTTTTTTTTTTTTTTTTTTTTTTTTTTTTTTTTTTTTTTTCCCTTCTCCCCCTCCCCGTCTTTGNCCTCACAGACTCTTCCTATTCTGCTCGAGTTATCCAGGGCAACTGAAAGCAAATGGACTACTCGCCCATTATGCTGGCCCACTGCATCGTAATTAATTACACACAAAGGCAATTGCTTATTGTAATTCACCTCGTGAATGTTTAATTTTGCAGAAGTAAAAGTAGATGAGGATTTGAACACGTCCAGGCTCCCTCTAATGAATATATGAGTAATTAATGTTGCTGGAAAAATACAGCTTTATATATATTAATAATAATAATAATAATGTGATATAGAAGAGATGTGCGTGTGTGTGAGCGTGTGTGCTTGCTTGTACCTTGGTGTAGAAGAGAGGAGAGCATTTATGTGTTTTTGTACTGAATTAATGTATCCCTTTGGTTACGTTACTACAAGTCGGAATAAAGACAATTAAACCCTTAGCATTTCTGTCACACTCCATTAATTACTGTAGCCGCTGCTGTCCCGACCACTTCGTAACATATTCATCAGGTACGATACCAGTCCAGCAGCATCAGCCGGTGAAGTAGACTATTGTTAGTTTAAACTATAGCCTTTCAAATATTCTCCATTTGACTTTTCATACAAGATTGTTTTCCTCTCCTTCAAGAATGTTTTTCTAAAAATAAAACTCAACATAAATGTTTTAATATTAGATTTGCGGGGCAAACAGTTTAATTTTCACCATATGTTGCCACAGCAGTTTGTAAATTAGAAAAAAAAAAGAAAAAGAAAAAGAAAAAGTAACACCACTACAACCACCAAAAAAAAAATCTAATATAAAAATGTATTCTTCCCAAAGCGTCTCCCTCCTGTGGGCTATTTTACAGCTCCCAAATAAATCTTTAAGGCTGCAAAGAAGGGGAAAAAACAAAAGTACCCTGATGACGGAAAAGCAAATCCTGTCATGATAATGTCCTTTATTAATATTATAGATGTGTAGTGTGCTGGATGGATCAATCATATCCATTCACAATCAGGATTAAGAGAGCCTATTTTAATGAAAATCTATTAGTCTCTCGCTTGAGACACGGATGCTGCTTAAATCAATAAACAGCATAAAAGAGAATACGACGCAGGTTTCTAAATTAAAAAAAAAAATCCCATCTATGAAATGTGTTAAGACGTCTGTAAAATCCTGAAACCCTCGATCGATACTTATAAATATTTAATTTTTTTAACACAAATTGAAAACCATTAACACTGCATCCATTCTTATTATTAAAACAAATTGTCCTTGGAATTATGTGCTGTGGAAATGGAGCCAGATTGAAAGGGCATCCTCTGAAATATGTTTACTCGCTTTCATGTAAACCAATAAAGATCTGCAGGAGTCTGTAGCGTGAGCAGAAAGGTTTGATGTACAATGTCCATGATTACAGTCCCTGAATTAATCACGAGAGAGAGAGAGGGAAGGAGGGAGGGAGATGGAGAGAGAGAGAGGACTCAGTTATCTACTCAACAAAATCAGCGCTTATTAAAACGTGGATTAAACCGATGATTTTTCTGTCTGCTTATTTGCTCCATTTCGACCAAAATAAGCTGAAGGGGGGAGGGTGGGAGGAAATCAGTTTCGCCCTACGTCATAGCATGAGTAAATGTACAAATGTAAATTCCTCCTATAAATATGAAATTCAATACTTTGCCTCGGACATGCTTAAAGCTAATGCGACGTTTAAACTCATTCATGATTATTCTTCTCGTTTAACCCGGAGAAAAACCACAATGGTCAAGAGCTTCCTTTGAAATTCCTTTGAAAAAGGAATTAAAAAATAACACATGGATGGATACCAGGCTAAATAAGCGCTCCTCTGCAGTCCGAGGTCCGGACTATCGGCTCAGGCTGCCCTGCTCGCAGATGCCCCCTCTGGCTCTGGGGAGGGGGCAGCCGGGGGCGGGCTCGGCTCCGTGGGGAGGAATCAACCCCGTCGGGGCGGCGGTGGGAAAGGAAGAGGGGTGGAATAAACGGGCCACCCCTTTTGTCCAGTTAGGACCCCCAGACTGGCAGAGGACTCCTGTCCTTTGCCCCAGGGCAGTAGGGAGGGAAGAGGAGGAGGATTCGGGGGCATGTTGCCCTCAGGTGAGCCGTCAGGCCGGGCAATCGGGACAGCCCTCGAAGTGCCGCTGATGGCCGGTCCTGCAAGGGGGGAGCTGGGAGAGCGGGGTGCCTTGTGGCACGGCAAAGAGGAACGCAGGGTGCCGCGGTGGGCCGGGGGCAGAGGGAAGTTCCGAGGGGCGCTGGTGACTTTTTAGGCTTGCGACAGAGTCCCAGGAGTTCCGTTCCTGCAATGGAACGGTGTGTGGGCGGCAGTTCCTTCTCTCTCTCTCTCTCTCTCCTTCCCATTATCCCCCCACCCCCCGCAGCCCTCCTCCCATCCAGCCCATTATCAGGAGCAGCAATAAAGGTAATTACTCTCTGAACCCGTCGTCAAAGTTTGTAGTGGGGTCGAAATTGCCCCCCAGTTTTGTACCCACCCGCCCGACCTTGCCCTAGGTCCCTGCAAAGCCGCGGGCTGCCCAAAAAGGGGGGGCCCGGGGCGCT
>VYXD01014206.1:918786-1042267 GCA_013397195.1 Hylia prasina
TAAATTATGTTAATCTGTGAACATTGGGGACACTTTGGATTTTTGACCCTGGCAAAAGTGATCGCTCCGGCATAACGTCATCTGCTGCTGTCAGTTTTGCTACCTTGTGCATGTGTCAAACTTAACACGTTTTGAAGATCAGAAATATATTAGAACAAAACTAAACAAAACAAATAGTAATAATAATAAATAATAAATCCTTGGGGCTGGTCTCCATTAAAGATGACATTTCTTTGTTGCCAACAGTATTATTTCACTGCCATGAATCTCTTCCATCACTGAGGAGCTGCTGCTGCTGCAGAACTGGTTTGAATTTAAATGTGGAATTTCAGATCTGAGGCAAGGCAGGTTTTTATTTTCCTTCTTTTCTTTCCTAAAGGAAAAAAAAAAAAGAGCAGCAATAACAATAAAAGTGTGTGTTTCAAATGGCTATGTCCTTTGAAAGGAGAAAAAAAGAGAGACTAGAATTTACAAATTGTAAGTGATAACTTGAAAGATGGGAACAATAAGAAATGCACCTGTTTTACCAGAATTATCCGAACTCAGAGATGTATTGTGCCATAGAAACAGGTCAATTTTTCATCTTTTCCCCCCAAATGCCTAGATCTTTGAATCAGAATCTCACTGTTTTACAGGATGTAGAAAGAATGAATTATACAACAAAGATGGACATATGGTTTTAAGGCATAATACTGATGCAGCATTAATTTTAGTGAAATGCAATTAAGTGCAGTAAAGTGCAATACTGTAAATATTATAGATTTAAAAAAATAGCCGTAATTTTTCTGTTATTAACCAATTCTGCAAGATCCATAACTTAAATCCTTTATGCTCAGACTCGTGCATTGCAGCTCCTTGCCAAAATGACAGAGTCTTCTAGGAATGGATAAAGTTATATGTATCACGTATGGGAAAACGTAGATACCATGATTTCTAGTCAACTTAATGTGCCATATTTCTGGGAAGCAAGCTGAAAAGTCTGTATGACACTTTCACATGACTTAAAGTAAAAATCAAAAGGACAACAAACCCAAACAAATTAAAAAAACCCCATAGGAGTGTTCTGTAGAAGAAGACTAGTTCAATATTTGGTCTTTTTTTTTTTTTTTGCCTGTGATTTGGACGCCAAGTACAAAGCTAAAGCTTAAGCAAAGTAACTACTACAAATCCAGCAAGGATGGAGAGCAGGGGAGTCCTTTAAATTATATTACCAAAGTGTCTGGGTTTACTGACCCTCCTCCCCAGTTTTAATTTTTCTGTTATTTACTTCTAATTTGGTTTGGGTTTTTTAAAATTTTTTTTCTGGGGAGGAGACAGGAAGGTACAAACAGTGGTCTTGTCTTCATCTAACAAGAGAGTTATTTGTTGCCTTCGCTACCAAGGTCTGTGTTGATGGAAGGTTATCCTCTGAAAGGCACCATTATTAGGCCTGCTTTTTATGTCTCGTTTAGCAATCCATTACTAGTTTTGGCTTTTGCTGATATTTATCAATTTCAAATATTACTGTAAAACAAAAATTCATGCTTAGGATAATTTTTAGAGACTTTTCTTTTTCCTTTTTTTTTTTTTCTCCTTCAAATATTGGTATTTTCTAGCAAACAAAATTTCTGGAATGTCAAAATTGTGCCATTTCCTTTCTATTTATTATGTGAGAAGTAGTTAATGTCTTGGATTTGCTGGGGCTGATAAAAGTTGCCTGGCTTTTTAACCTCTTTGTGAAAGTGTAGTACCTTTTTAAAGCAAGGCCAACACATTAAGGTCGCATTACCTGTTGCTGAGAAATACAGACCAAATCTCAGGCAATTAACAATTTCTTATTGAAACAAAACATTGTCTGGAAAGTAAATTGTTACTCATGATGATGTATGACATTCTGGCTAGAATGAGAAATATTTGGAGTGGTTCTAGCACTTCTAAAATGCAGATCTGAAAAATGATAAACATTAGCACAAAGATGGTTTAGGCTAAAGTAAGTAACCTGTTGTACTGCACATCCACAGCCACCGAAGGAGAATTAAATACAAGGCATTGAAGACCAAAGGCATAGAGTTATTGACTGAATAGAGACTGCTTGTTATGTGTACCTCTAATTTAATTGTTAGCCTTTCAAATCCTCCTTTGAGAATTTGAGAGAAACTTGCATGATTATTTTGCAGTCTTGCACTGGGCTTTCAGAGAGGAGTGATCCTTTTACCCTCAAATAATTCCATACAGTGAACGTGTTGAAATTTTAAGGATGTGAATTTTCTCAGACATCCAAGTGAGATGCTGAGAAGTGCTACCGATCTCAAAGTGTTTCAGGATACACATACAGTATGCATCCACCTTGAATGGGAAGTAACAGCTTGCTGCCTTTGCTGTTCTACTAGATACAAACACAGCAAGAAATGCCTGTAGATTTCTCTCAGAAATTTTTACTTCTTTATGGTATTCAAAACACAGCGGCAACATGAAAACCATTCCCTGCTAAGATGAAACAAGGCTGGTAGTGTAGCAAGCATTTTTCCAGAATGAAATATTCTTAACATTTTTTCTGAGTGCTTTCGATGGATGTCTCAAGGACAGTCTTGCTCTCCACCACAGAAGGGAAGAAGGTGGCAAGATTTATCATGCTTTGAAGGAGGTCCCACAACTCAGCCTGGGGAGAGGGCTAGGGTGTTGCTGGGAATCTACCAAAGTGATTCACGCTGCTCTTGCTTTTCATTTAGCATGAAGGGAAATGAAAAGGTGCACTGTGTAGGGGTTGTTGCCAAAACTGGTTCTGCTTTGCTTTCTTGAATGGGCCAATTGCATTAGTGGGGGTGTAAAAGCTTTGCCTTTGTTTTGGATGATGCATGCAGGTGATCTCCTCTTCTTGTTGTCTTTACATCCTTGGGAAGAAATGAGGCATCCTACCTGGCCTACCATGTATTGGACTGTACTTTTCTCTAAGTGTAAGTCACTGTGGCTCCATTCACCATGTGGAGTTCCAGTGATACATAAAGGTTGAGATTTGGACCAAAGCATCTACTCCATCTCTGTTAATGTATGGTCTCTTTCTGTTTGTTTGTTTTATTTTTGTTTTTTAATTGTTTTCTTAAGTAGGTTGGAGGTTGAAGATAACATAGTCATGATCCTGAGGTGTTTATTAAAGTTTAAAAGTATCATAATTGTTTGAGATTCTCAGGCATGCCAAGCCTCATTTACTGTCCACTATTACCCAGCCTGATCTTTGTGTAATCATTGATTTGAGAAGTGTGAGATTTTCAAGATCATCAGAACAGCAGCCACTGAGCAGACTTTCCTTGGAGGAGGCCTTCATTTAGCATATGTGGATTTCTAAAGAATCTTTCTCAGAAGACTTGTCTGGTATTTGAAAAATAACTTGAATGAATGCCAAATGAATGATGATGTTTATAAGCAAGACTATAAAAAAGGCTTCATGCCTTAAATGGGCCCCTTTATAATGGTAAGAATAGGTTCTTTTTAAAAAAAAACCCTGTCAAATAAGTTAAAATGCTTCATTCATTTGTACTGAAATAACCAGTTGACTCCATGGCTTATTGTTATTGACTTGGAAATATGTGAAAAAAATTATACTGAAAGTTTTTTTGCTTCGTAGGGTCATATAGACGTAGTGACATTTTGGTTAATATCATAATACTTAGGACTTATATAATGTTCATTTGCAAAGCACTGTATAAATGTCTTATTTAATCCTCACCCATTACGAACTAGGTAAGAATTATTGTCCCCATTTTTGTAGAAATTAAGGCATATAAATGAAGGGCCAGGTACCATCACCCATTGTCAACACTGAGTATGATTACTTTTGTTTTTGTAATGTAGCAGCATCCCCCAGATCATAATCTGACATTGAGCTTTGTGGTGGTACTTTTTATGTAGCCGAGCTCCTCGAAATTTAAACTCTCTATCTGACTCCAGCAAATGTTTTAAAGGGCACATTGAATGTGTTTTGGAGTGTCAGAATGTGCCTGTGAGTTATTTCCACAGAACATGAAGTTACTGTCCAATTCTCCGACCCTGTATGTCAGTGGGAATTTTGTTTATGACTCAATGGGGCCGAGCTGTGTCAGTGCTAAGACTAAAACCAAATTTCCAAGTTCCCAACAGCATGCACAAATTGCTAGGAAACTCTGATTTCCAACTTCCCCTACTATAAATTTTTCACACAGACCAAGTGTACAGATGTCAATTCTTTGCATGCTTTATCTGCTATGTCTTTTAGTCCTATGTTTGCCTATAAAATAATAATAAGACATGATTTTGAATTGACATAACATTGACACATTGGGACTGTTGACTCAAATCAAATAGACATGTAGTAGTACAGAAATCCAGATCCCTAAGGCAAACCCAGGTTATGGATTTTTTTATTTTTTTTTTTGGTGATGAAAAATACGCATGTTTTCTGCTTGTTTAAACGTGCTAGGCATTTTTTTTTTTTAAACAGATAATTTTAGTTTTTGGAGGCATTATTGTTTTGGAGATGGTAGGCTTTTTCCCCCCTTCAGTTTCAGGAAAACTTTCAAAATATAGGAAAAATAGATTACATGTCTTTCTTAGAAATGTGTTTATTTTTATAATATCTAATACCTAATACCTAATGATCCAGGTGGTATCCTTGTAACTGCTAATTTTACACAACTCTATAAAGTGCACAAGCCTATATGGTTGGAAATTTTTGGTGTTCCTGTTTAAAAAGATGGTTGAAGTGCCCCACTTTTCATCTGTAAGCAACCTTCTCATCCCATTGTGTTGTTTTCTTTCCCTGATGTGACAGCATTTTCATGGCAAAAAAGAGTTTTCAAACAGCTGTGGAAAACATGGCAACAGCTTCTCATTTGGTCCTTTGAAAATCTCTACTGATTGCAGTTAGGTGTGATAGGGCTGGAGAAGGCCTGATATTGCTTGGAAACGAAAAGAAAAATTCAAAAGAAGTGCGATGTGCTGCAGAGTGTGATCTCCTCTCCCTCAGAGATGAATAGAGCCTTCTTCTTTACACCTCTTGCTTGTAACATGGCATCTCTAAGTCACTTCTTTAAAAGGTACAAGATGGGCCCTGTCAGTGTAATACCGTGGCTAATTTTACATTGGTTATTTTTGCTGGCTGGCTTTTCTGGGTGGGTCAGTGGAAGGCCACAGGCTTTGGTGTTTGAGGCATTCTTCAAAAGGGGTATGATGCCAGATATCCCTCAAATTTTTTTCTCTTAGACAGATTTGGTTGGTTCCAAAGTTGATTCCTAATTTTAGTAAATTTGCTGATTTCCAATAAATAATTGAAACATAATGTAGTTCATACACCTTATATTGAAAATTGATATATAACTAAAATCAGTTGAAGAATGTAGAAAATATCAGATTTTGAAGCTGAAGATATTTATTGAAAGACAATACTTTCATGAATCTAGGCTTATGGTATGTATTAATTACATCAAAGACAGGCAAATATCTCTGTTTTTTTTGTAATAATGTATGTGGATGTTTTATTTATTTTTTGTTTGAAATTTTTAAATGTGTATTATTTTAATTATGTTGAGTGTAAATTTGACAATGCTTTGCATTTATTTTTATATTTTAAAACCCTGTTGCTTTTGCAGAAGTATGAGCAGCCAGTATGATTTGCAGTACCATAGCATTATGTTGGTTATGTACTCACAGTCTGTCTGATTTACAGACATTTCAGGGATTGCTAAAATGAAACAAATGAACAAAAATTCTTCAAATCTAACTCATCTTAAAAGGTTGTACCCCTTTGCTATTGTGGAAGAGAAAAAGAAACAAACAACCTTTTTTTAGGTCTCAATTATGCCAGCATGCTCCTACATGAATTCACCAGACATGTTGAGTTCCATTTTTGGAGTGTATTATGTTGAATCACATGATATGAATGTACATCTTGTAAAAGTGAGATATGAATAAACTTCTAAATATTTGTAGTCATGTGTTAACAGATAATCAAAATAACTACTACCAAAGGGAATATGAATAACAAGGTATTTCTCCTTGTTAAAACAGAGCTTTTTCTTCTGTATTTACTACTTTCTCAAGCACCTTATTCACTTTCTCCTTGCAAGGAATCAAAGCTGTGCATCTTATTCTGTAGTCATTTTATTTCACTTACAAGTCTCTCATTGGCTTTTATGCAAATTGTACAAAGCAAGTTGTAGCTTAGTACTGGTTAATTAGAAGTTGCTTTTGTACCCATCTGATAATAATAATAATAATACTAATATGATTTTCTATTTTGTTTTATTTAGTTTGGTATCCAATTTTTTAAAGGGGTAATAGTTTCTCCCTGGTGTCAGGAGAAATAAGGAAGCTTTCATAGTGGAACGTCTTAGGGATTGTGTATGAATGGCTCTGATCTGTTGTCTGTTCAAATCAACAGGAAAGGCACTACATCAGCCTTCTATTTTTCAGGCAGTTAAGAAGTGTTTTCCATGTGTGTTAGATGTCATTTTCTCCTATAGTCTTATTCCTTCTAGTTGTAATCCAGCATTCTGATCTTGAAAAGAATATTTCTAATTTGAATGCTCTTGCTCACCTGTGCCATTTGTTTTGTCAACAAATGCAGCAAAGCAAATTGTGTTGGTTGGAAATCTTTGTTAGGTCTATGAATCAGGTTCTAAACTTCCAAACTCATCACAAGAGTCAGGTTAGACTTGTCTTGTTTGAAAGTCAGTTTATCTGACACATAAGTGGCATTTAAACTTTATCAGCCTTATGATAAATGGTTGTTTCTTATTCCAGCCCTTCCCCTAAGTCCTCCCAGAATGTCTTTATTCTTTCTTGTCTGCATCTGGCTGTGTATGCTGAAGTCAGAACCTGTATATAGCTTTTCCAACCTTGCATTTTCTGCAAGTATTTGCATTTATTGGAGTTCTGACATGGAACATAACTGGAAAGCAGTTGGTGCAATATTCCCACATCATGATTACTGTTTTTCTCTAAGCCAACACCACAAACTGACATCCTGTTTTTCCTGTCAATAACTATGTAAGAGACAGGCTATTATAAGAAAATTAATCCCTCTTTTTTGTAGCTCAAAGATACATGGGCAAAGATATATGGTTGTCAGTAGTACATACTGTAAGAGCTATCAGAAAAAAAAAAAAGCATAAAAATGTGTGTTGAAAGATTAGCTTCACCAGAAGACTGTCAACTAGCCATTTATGAACAAATATGTTTTAATTCTTTTATTTTTTGTCTAGTCATATTCAGCTGACGTGTTGAAAAGAGTGATAAGTTTTTTTGGCAATTTGGTTGTTAGGAAGGGAATATTTTTCCTCTCTGTTTTCATTAATTAGCATTTTTTTTCCAGTGGCTACTTGTATTGCTTTCTGAAATCGTTGACAGTTCTGAGGGAAGTTTCCTCTCTCTCGTCTTTGGTATGTTTTTCTTCTTCTTTGCAGGAAAATTTATTTTTAATTCCAAAAAGTTTATACTTTGACCCTATAGCCACCAGCATTTTTGGCTAGAGTCTAGATCTTTCTAAACTTAATTGGATAAAAATAAACACAGTAACGAATTCCTCACAAATTGTCAGTAAAATTTGCTTTCTTTCTTGAGTAGCTTCTCTCAGACTCTTATTTTTTGAACTGAAACATCTGAAAAGAAAATTATGAGGAGCTACACAGAAAACAGGGCTGAGTATCTGCTGGAAAGAATACCCTTGAGCTCTGGAAATTTTACCAGTATGTGTGGTTCAATCCTATATTGCCTACATATCCAAAAGTTCAGTTAAAGTTAGAGAGAAATCTGTATACTCAAGTCTGCAGGAGCAACCACAGAAAGACAGAGCTACATTCAAGGACCACATGTAAATTACTAGAGATTGGATAACAGAACAAAAGGAAATGTATGTAATTTCATTTCCCTGAATCAAATACTCAGACTTCATTACCAATATGATTAAGGGCAATGATCCTACTCTTACATTTAATTGCTGGTTTATAATTGCTACCAAGAGGCTATAAAAATACAAGGTCAGAAAATTGGATCCAAAAAAAGGACTTAATGCCTCACTCTAAAGTCAGACTTCAGAGGAATTTAAGCACTTAGTTCCAAAACCTTAACACAGGACTCTTGGCTACATCTCAAACTCTCCTAAAGCCTGAGGGCTGCAGGTCCTCTGGTTCCACGTTTAATTTCTTCATGTGCTTCGTGTTCTACCTGTGTGTGTGCCTGGCACCTGACAGATCTCTGTGGCTGGGGGGGCTTGCTCCCTTCCTAGCCTGACTGAATGACAGAAATTTGGCATCTGTTTCCTTTTGCTTATCTTCCAACATTTCCAATTCAGCCAGCCACATCAGAACTTGTCAGTGGAAGCAAGCAGATACTTTGGGAATATAGACCTCTGGTGAGTATATTAAGGTGTGCCTTAGAACACTAGCTCAGGTGTAGGCACTGTCTCTGGAGACATCTGTCTTTGGGCAGACATGTCCAATTCCATGACAAGTCTCTTCCACGTCCTTCCTTTGCGTGTCCTCCTCTGCACAAAGGACAGTGGTCCCACCACTTTGTTTTCTTCAGAGGGGAAGATTTCCCTTTACACAATGACTCAGTGACTAAAATATTAACACAGGACTTTACAGTCTGTGTTTTTGTGACTTTATCTGAACAGAAAAGTTGGAAAAGCTGAAAAGTTAGAGCTCTTGATCCTGGAGAAATACTTTACAGAACAGGGTAGACATGGATTACTTGGGCATAAGTGTAGCCTGAGACTGTAGCTGATGCCACTTTGATGGCATAGCAGGCAAATGACCTTTCTGCTATGATTTTCAATCTAGTTGGTTTCCCTACTGGGATTTCTGATATTATAGTACACTAAAGTGCAAACTGGTTTTCTACCTTTTTTTTGTTTTGCTTTGTTCTTTTTGGGGAAAATAATTACCTTATTTTTTTCCCTAGGTGGGGCTCAATACTGTATTTGAATATATCCTAAATATATCAGCTGTGCACAGTAACTTCCTAGATTTCATGAAGTTTCCAATTTTCCTCTCTTTCTGGTTACAAAAAGACCTCTTCAGGTAAGGGATTTAGATGCACTTAAAAAAAAATAAATTAAAAACAAATCCCTCAAAACTTGACAGAATTTTAAGTGCCACATACATAGCCTTAGAGTCTTTAATGAAGCAACCTCTTATGGTTCCACCTACCATGTACGTTCTTGCCACAGAACTCCTACTTCAGCTGTGGCATGAGGTAAACTGTGCTCAAGGAATGTACTGGGATGTGTAGAGAGAGATCTTCTAGGAGCAGTCTTCACTTGCCTGAGATGTCAGTAGGTGTCTGTACATGGATGACAAAGGAAAATGGCAATAAGTGTAAGTTCATCACCTGCACAGTTAATGATCATGTGGGAGAAGCAGATCTAGCTTGCTGCAGGCTTCCAAGCTGATACACAGAAAGCAGCCAGACGTTTGCAGAATATCATTGAATGTGTGGCTTTCTGGATGTTAAAGTCACAAGACCAGGAGTATGATTTACAGAAATGCTCAGTGTTGATTGTTGTGACTCTAATTAACACAAGCTGTGTGGGTTTGGGGCTTCAGGGGAGGAGCCAACATTATGTGGCAATGTAGATTCACAGAATATACCTCTGATTTACTGTTTTACATCAGGCAGATCATTGTGTCTTTCTGCTTCAGTCTATAAAATAGGTTTAATGACACTCTCTTAACGTGTACATAGGAATGCCACTCTCCTAGTGTGTACATAGGAGGATTGTGACCATAAATTCATGAATCCTTATAGTACACTGATATACTGGTTTGGGGAGCATCAGCACAAAACCCATCAGGCAACAAGTAACTATATTCAATGCACTGTTCAGAGGATGTGCAGTAAATAAAGCATGAGGATAAAGAGCAATATTGGGCAACTGCTGTATTCACTGAACACTGTGCCCTGAATAAAGCTTGGGTCCCGTGGAAAAAAAAAGAATTAAATAATTACAGAATGTATCATAATGTGTATACACATGGGACTAGAATCTGATTGCACAGTAAATGCCAGTAGTGGCACTTCCTGACTTTTGGCTGTTTAATGAATCACTTTTTTTAAAGAATGTTTCCTTCAACATTTATACACATCATGTCTATAGTTTCCCGTTTTCAAATCAAAAATAAAAAGGTGGACAGCATACACTGTAGAACCATTAACAGTGGGACACCAGATTCCTTTCTGAAGTCTAGAGGTCACTTGATTCAGAAAAGAACCTTTGCTCATAAGAAGAGAAAGATGGTTACAGTGTCTGAAGCTTACACAAGACTTGGGTAAATGGGAAATATGACAGGGTGTTGAACTCCCTGACACCAAATGTATAGAAGATTCCATTTTATGGGGATTTGAGCCCACTGATATGAGGGAAGGTTAAGGGAAAGAGCTTTACAGCCTCTTCTGATTAGACACCAGTTAAGAGACAGGTTCCCAGCTCACATAAGCTTCCAGTGCAGCCTGAGTCTCCGCAACATTAAAAGATACAAAAGGCTCACAGATAATAATTGTGGCCAACAAACTGTATTCACCTCAGACAAATTTGTATTTTTACTTAGGAAAATTAGTTTCAGTCTCCTTTTGTTTTCAGCACATCCAGATGTATCCCAGTGTGACACTGTGAAATGTTCTCCATCATGACTTGTGATCTAGTGCTGAATCTATAAGTGTTCAGAATGTAGAAACTCTAGGCTGCAAGCAAGGGGAACATCTGGGAATACAGAAGCGGGACCAATATGAAGTGGTATCATTACATGTGCAAGCTCTAACCTGGCATTAGAGGGTGAAATGAACAAATGTTTTATCAGTGGTTGACAAAGCAATTTGCACTTTGGTGTACTATAATATCAGAATACAATTTATTTTAGACCATGGTTGACAAGGACTATTAACATGTATGGGTGTTTATGGATAAACTGACTTTTCTGTATATCTGAGCCTTAGGACTATTGTTCATGACAAAAAGTTTACAGGAGATGCCAGTCATTATTAATAGAGAGATTGTTACTGCTCCTCCTTTAGTTACTGTCTTTGCCATAAAAGGAAGGTTGTAGTGTTCATAAAGTATTGAACCATTTCTCAGTGTGATAGAATTTGGACAGAGTCTGATTTTTGGGGAATTATTTTATTTTATTTAAATTTTTTAGTTTATTTCTGGGACCCTGGTACTTTTTCTTTAGCATTTGAGATTTGCACTTTTACAGGGATGCATGGCTTTCATTGGCTCGTGATGGGCAGATATGTTTGCTGCTGTAGATAGACGTCCATGCCTTTGGAATTCCAGCTTGGAAAAGTTGTGGGAGCCAGGGCTTGAACTAGGATTCTGTGCTCATGGGAGCCCTTCTGCTTATCAGAGAGGCACATGACTCATGTATCAGTGCCTTGCCATTTTTTTTGTCCCTTCATCCTTATTGCTAAAGGTTTGGGTATGGAGCATTTGGAAAGGTTGTATTTGAAAACAAGTCTTGTCTGGGCCTTGAATGGTGTCTAGTATATTTTCTTTGAGAAGGATTCAGCATTTTATTCACAGAAAAGAAGAGGGAAAAGATTTTTTTTTACCATTAATATGTTCCTGAATAAATTATACTCTACAAGATAATGTGAGATCTGGAGAAATTTTGATGAACAAGAATAGTGGAAAATAAGGGAGAAGATGCTGTTGAGTTCAAACCACTTATCTCCTTTAAATGTGCAAATACTAGTTCTTTGTCCAAATTTTATTCATCTCAAGAACTGAGAAAAAGCAGGTTCTCAGGCCTGATACTGTAAATGTGTTTTTCTGGGTCTCATTCACATTACCTTGGAGCCTATGACTTTTACTTTTCTTGACAAGTGATAGTTCCCCTCAGATTGTTTTAATAACTTTAATTTATCTGCATTTATAGTTCACATAATCATGAAATCATATAGTGGTTTGGGCTGGAAGGGACCTTTAAGATACCTAGTTCCAACCCCCCTGACATAAGCAGCAACACCTTCTACTAGACAAAGTTGCTTTAAGCCTCATTCAGCCTGGCTTTCAACACATCCAGGGATGGGGCATCCACATCTTCTCTGGGCAGTCTGTTCAAATGCCTCATCAATCTCACAGTAAAGATTTTTTTTCCTAATATCTGAACTAATTCAGTTTAAAAATGTTACATCTTGTCCTCCACTACCTGCCCTTGTAAAATGTCTCTTTCTGGCTCTCTTTTTGGCCCTTTTTAGGCACTGAAAGTGCAATATGGTCTTTCTGGAACTTTCTCTGCTCCAGACCAAGCAACCCCAGGTCTCTCAGCTTGTTATCTTAGAAGAGATATTCCCGCTCTCTGATTATTCTTGAAGCTCTCCTCTAGACTTGCTCCAACAGGTCCACGTCCTTTTTATGTTGAGGGCTCCAGAGCTGGATGCAGCACTCCAGGTGAGGTCTCAGGAGAGCAGAGTGGGAGAATCACCTCCCCAGACTTTCTGGCCACACCGCCTTTGAAGCAGCCCAGGCTGCGTTTGGCTGTCTGGGCTTCAAGCTTGCATTATCTGTCATGTTGAGCTTCTCAGCAATGAACACCTCCCAAGTCCCTCTTCTCAGGGCTGCTCTCAGTCCATTATCCAACCATCTGTTATTTGTGGTTGGGATAGCACCAACCCAGGTGCAACACCTTGTTCTTTTCCTGGTTCATCAGGTTTGCATGGGCCAACCTTCCCAGCCTATCAAGGCCTCTCTGTGTGACAGAGTGAGTTACTTGGTGTTGCTTTATTCCTTTTATATGGATATTTGCTCTATATCCAATTTTGTTTGGTAACTGTAATCTGTAGTGGTCTTTCTATAAATCAAATAAAGCCAGATTGCATAAGTTTTCACAGTTTCCTCAAAAATGGTGATGGATGTCCCTCACTGCCAGAGCAACACTGAATTTTGAGAAAGTAACAGCCATACTGTTATCATGCACCACAGCACAGCTAGGCCACAAGCTAGTCTAGTCTCAGCCTTTCATTTGGGCTGTAATCCATGAAGTTTATAGGGCCTAGCAGGATATACCTCCTTGATCTAGGTGTCTTTGCTCTTACATGAAGGGAGAGTAATGCTAGATAGGATCTGTAAACTATTACAGAACACCATAATGTATTGCAAATAGAGTTACATCTTCTATTGACTCAGATGTTAGAGTCTCTTGCTGATAGCCATCCTGTTCTCAGCAGTGACTGCTTGTTTGTTTAGTGTTGATATTGAATGAGCTGGTTTCAGTATTTAAAGCCTTGAGTGTCTCTAGACTCACCTACATAAAAGTCCAAGTCTCTCTTGCTGTTTTGATTGGTCAGTAAAGAATGATTACCCTGAAAACCTTCCAGTGTATAAAGATGATTGCTGTCAAGGTATTCCCTTTGGGATCTACTTCCTAAAGTGGTCGTAGTCCAAGACAGTTCCAATCCCTTGTGCCTTGAGGTATGCTGCAAGACACATCTCTCTGCTTTGGTGCTCAGGGATTGATATGGCTTGCTTTGGCTCTTTGTTGATTGTACTTTGAGGAAGGGTTCTTAAAAAGCAGAACAAATGTTTATAATATCCACACATCTTTTACAACACTATGAAGGCTGAGTGCTTATTGCATACTTCAGTGTGGTTCTACTAAAGATGCAGGAAAACTGCTGATTTATATCCTCTACATTCCAGGCCGTTCTTTGGGTCTCAGTTATAGGCATTTGATATCTTTGCGTACCTGCCTGATCATAGTCAGGAGTGGACCAGGATGAAACTTGTATGATGCTTTTCCTATTCACTTGTATGGACATTTGTGTTTTATTTTCTGTGGTGTTATTTTATTTTGTCCTTTTTTCACCCACTTTGCATGTGTAATAATTGACAGAGATGCAATCTCTAGAAATTTAGTTTTCTCCCTACTGCTAAAAGTATGAGGTATTTGCAGCAGTGTGTTTCCTTCAGAACTACTGCATGAGGCTACCGTAGCATAGACATGACAAGATTTATCTCTCTGGACAGTTTTCTAAATTCCTTGAACTGAGTGCTAATTTTGGATATCGTACACGAGACATTTGAAAATTACCCAAACTCTCTGTGCTGCAGGAGAGCAAGGCTAAAAAGGACTGCCCAATTAGTTAAATGAAATTACTCCATATTCAACCCAGCCATGGAATAGAGGGTTCCTTTCCAATTGCTCAGAGGCCACAGGATTAAAATGCAAGAGGTACAAGAAGCACACTGTGAGATACTTGCTTTACATATAAATATTTCCCTGTCCACCAAATCTTTTTAGTGAAACTCCTCCTTCTCATATTTTACACAATGACAAAAGTCCCAAAAAGGCCATTCCTTTTAAGATTGTATATGTGCATGCTGTGTTGTGTTTAATAAACTTTGAGAATTATCATCTTGCACATCACTTAAATGTCTGCATGTTGAGGTAAGATAGGTTTTAATCCTTAATAAGATTATTATTTAAAGGAACTGTTGTGACCACAATACATATGACTGGAAAAGGTTTCATAGTTTAGCTTTTTGTATGTGGATGTAGGAATGAGGGAAAAAGTAATGTTTATTTCAGAAAATAATGGTATCTATGGCAACAGATGCATGCTGTGTTTCAATGGAGAAATACAAGCAGCCATGTTAAAAAAGAAGAGGTTATTTCAATAATAACTTTTCAATAATTCATTGCACAAATTTTACAAGTCAAGTTAAGAAGTACTGCCACGTCAAACTAATGAGTATTAAGTTAATTTTTGATACTCAACAGTGATTATTCTGGCAATTAAATAGTCTTCTCAGGTTATGGTTAAAAAACTGCCTGAGAAATATTTTCCAGAGACTCACTAACAAAAATAAAGTTTGACATTTCTCAAGTGGAAGTAGAATACAAACTTTTTATAGCTGTCCTTGTTACAATTTCATATCCATGGTGTCTCTAGCAGGATAACAAAGATTTCTAGCTACATGTCCACAGGCACAATGGGTTATAGCTGAATATTTATTTAACTAGTACTTAAAAGCTTACCTAATTCATAAACATTTGTGTTAGGGGTATGTGGTTCCTACAGGCACATTAGTGGAGTTTCTAATTTTGATTGTTTCTTGTTAATAATTCAAAATAGTGACATCTTTCCAAAGCCTTAGGTGTTGTCCCCGGCTGCTGTTTTGCTTGTACTGTATCTGTCTGAAGCTGTAAGTCCCTTTTACCCTCTTGCAATGTACACTGCTTCCAAAACCGCAGCAAGAAACATGAGAAAGCACTTTACATCTTTGTTTATAGTAGTTGTGGAGAGCCAAGGCTGCATGCTAATGATCTCAATAGTGACTAATGAGTAGTGAAGTTTGCAGGCAGGAAAATGTTGAAAGAGATTAAATAGCAGAAGCAAGAGAGAAAGAGTAAATCAGACCACCAGCATTAAAACCTGACACCAGCACCTTTTCACCTGGAATTTTCAGGTGAAATTCACACCAGTTCAGGGATTCACTCTAGGATACATGCCCGAATTCACTCTTTTAAACATTATTTTAACAGCTGTTAGTTTTCAAATTAGAAATCAGAGAGAATTAGGAAAAGGGGGTATAGGTACTGTACTGTTTCACTGTGAAGGGATTAATTTCATCATTAAAGAAACATGCAAAGATAGGCATGTGTAAAGTGAACATAGATCTGGCTCAGATACACACTTTGGCAGCAATTCCAAAACTAAATCCTTGACAGGCTGCTTTCTTTGTACTAGTATATTTTAGTATGGTTAACCTAAAATTTACATACACAGTTGGCCTGTAGAGAACTGGGAAGATGGCACCAGAGCTCCTGAGTGGCTACTCTAGATTAGTGATCCTTCTTCCGCATCAACCCCTCTGGATAAAGGAATTCCATTTTATATGCTGGGCATGCCTCATGGTGAGCGTGGTGGAATGAGGGTTTTCTCCTTTACATATGTGCCCAGACAGCCTGTAAAGGCCTGAAGGCACTAGGAATGTGATTTCTCACCTTGTGAAGGATTACAGAGATCTTCAAACTCCTTGTCCCCAGTGAGTCTGTTATAATAAAGAGTGTTTTCATTCTGAAAAAATTCGCCATTTAGAGGAAGAGTTTGATATATTCGGTTTTTCTAAAGACATAATTTTACCTTCCGTTTCACTCCAAACCCCTGAGCTAAATGTTTGTTTGTTTGTGGATGTAGTATGTTTTTCTGTGGTGCTGGTAGGGCAGATCTAGATTTTGTTCAAATGTTTTTCTATTACAGAAAATTACATTATATTTTAAATATACTATTTCAAAAATAAACACTACAGACAAAATTTTCTATCCTGACCTACACAGCAGCTCTAACCTCCTATAGTTTGTTCTTGCTGAATGAGGGAACTCCCATTGATGTGTGGATCTGAGAGAAGAATTTTGCCCTAAGGGCTCAATTTTGCTCTGAGATTGACATACGCATATCATCAAAAATAGAATAATCTATGCATTTGAGGAGCTATCAGCAGCTCCTGTGCAATGCTGTTGCTCTTGGAGATTTCTGACATCCTACTAAAATGTGTGATAGGCTATGACTTATCCTAGGTCTAATGCTTGTCCTAACAACGCCTCCCCCAAAATATATGAGGTAGAAATAAAGGGTGATCTTACTTTGTTATTGTAATTAATCATATTATGACATGAGACAAATTTAACAAATATTTTTTCTTATAACACTTTCTTGATTAGATCTCATTCTAGAGTCTCTTCAGACAGAGTCTGAAGAGTCTCTTCTCACTCAGGATCTCTCTGGCTGTACAAGTATTTTCACGTCCTTTGAGACTCTCTTAGACCCATCTACAAAAATTTTAGAGGAAAGAGTGGGTTACACTGGACATAAGACCCAGAGTTTTATTGTGGGTAGAGGAGTACTTCAATGCCTTACTCTGGGGTGTTTGTGTATCCAGAAAAAGTTACCTGAGGGGCAAAAGTCATCACCTCTCCTTGCACAGGGAGTGTCTGTGATCTTACTTTTTGAGAGTTTTTCTCCAGGTTTTCCTGTTGCCCTGAATAATATGATCATTGAGCTCCAGTGAGCTTAATTTCTTGGCACAAGGGAGCCAAACTTGTGCTCCAGAGAACAAGTTTGGGTAGAAATCAGTATTTTCCATCAATTTTTCTCATTCCTGATCCCACACTTTGTTCTTTTCTGCTGGTGGGGCAGTTCTACTCATCTCAGTTATGGTTACTTTCAGGTATCACCAGACATCTAGCAAGCACATTCTTAGCCCAAAATAAGGTACCTTGATGCAGTGTAGCTGGAGATGGGTGTCATGATTCACTGCTGGGTGGGACTAGGTGAATAGCTGAGGCTTGAGGGGCAGGTTTCTTGTGCTTTCTTTCCAAAATTTTTCCTGCTCCTGGAGGAAATTTCTCTAGGAGTTCTCCAGTTTTCTACAGTGAGAAAATTTCTCACTGTCCTGGAGGCAGTGACACAGTGACACACCTCTTAAAGATCTTAGGTGCAGGTCGCTCAGAACTTTAAAGCTGACCTCCCCTTGCCTAAAACAAAACTTTATTACAAGAGAAATTTGTAAAGATTTTCCAAAAGGATACAAAACTAACTCTCTCTGCCTTGTACTAACAGTATCTGTGACAGCAGTTAGGAGACATATCACAAAAAGCTTTCATTCTGGTTTTCAGCTCCACCTACGCTATGATCTGCCTCCCTGTTGGAAGTTTCAAAGGAAGGAGGTTCCTTTTCTTGCTATACAGCTGGAAGAATGGCTGGAAGCTCTTTTTTCCCTCTGCTGTGATTACAGAAATGATCATTTCTCATTGAAATTGGCAGGAATAACAGAACCTCCTTTTCCTCTGGAGGTCCTAGCACTGCCTACTGGGTCTGCTGCACTCTCCCAGCCTCACACAGTTGCTCTAGCAATATCAAAAGTATTCTTCAGAGGAATTGGTTAAAACATCCAATTTTTAAAATAAACGGGGTGGTTTGTAGTTTCCAAGAACTGTGCTAATATGAATATTCCATTAATTCTTCAACAAAGGCTTAAAAATCATAGTTTGGGAAAGCTGGTTTATGTAAACAATAGCATAGTTAAAGCCCAGAGGCTGGGTACAGCTTGGAGTGGGATACAGCCTGGCCTCTGTGTAAGCATTGACAGTGTATATTTCTGTTTTAGCCCAACCCTCACACCAGTTCATTCACTCAAAGGAGTCTAGAGCAGATACCTGGGGACTGATCCACAAATGGAGATGTTATAGGGTACCTCAGACCGACAAGTGAGCTTTGATGTAAGACATATAAAGGAACTTCTGGCAAGATATCTGGCACCTTGCAGGACACACCAGAGCATCAGAAATGGCAGCTATTTTGCCACGGATCTCTCCAGTGACTAGATTGATACCTCATTCTCTTTTAGCCATCCCTGTTGTTAACCATTAAGCTGAAGCATTTGAATCTTCATCAAAATCTCCACACCAGAGTCACTGTGCCATGACTAATTCCTGGAATTTGATCATTTTGACAATGACATATGATATGGGATTAGTCAAAGACATTCAGTGGTATTCCTTCTGATTTTGTAACTGATGTTTATCAAAGGTGTAGAAACTTTAATAAACACTGCAAAAAGCTTATCTTGTGAATATGGATTACAATTTGTTCTTTGGATGTTTATATTAGTGTTTTTGAAAAAAACCCTCTCTTATTTAAAGTATGAATATTTGCATTCAATGCACTAAAGTGGTTCCAAATATCATGAAAATATAATTCCAGCTGTTACTTGAATCTGTGTTCAGGGACCTTTTTTTTCATTATATGACCTGCCTCTCTTCACAATTATTGTAGCGATTCTTATTTGCTGCTTGGAGCTAAAGCACACGCTCTCCACACTCTCAATTTTGCTTAAGGTAAACTTGAGCAAAAACCTGCTATTCCAAACCTTTCAACTTCAAAATGTTTCACAAACATTCAAAATTAATCCCAACTATATCCTTCTGTAGGAAATATAACACATATTACAGGCGAAGAAACTGAGACAGAGACAAAATAATATCCTGAGAGAGCACATGAAATGCTCAGTCTGCTTCAGGCCACTAAGCATGCTGCCAGGCAATATGTATAAGAGCTATAAGGCAATCACTAGAGTTATCAAAATATGTGTTTACCAGAGATAACACAGTATGCCCACTGTGGGAATGGTTGGTGACACAGCTACAGAAACCTACTGTGTTGCACTGCTGGATGGGCGTGATGGCAGGACACTGATAAAACATTGGCTGATTATCAGGCTCTTCACATCAGCCTCCTCTGAGGAAAAGCATATGCCTGAAAGTCATAAACAAACCATTGATGTTTGTAAACAGAGCCTCAAGATCAACAGATCAACATATATGTGTCTGGAATATGATCTGATTCCAAAAATGACATAAATGTCAGACTTTTTTCTGTAGAATACAAGTCTTAAATCTTATGTTTTTCCTATGATGAGGAAAATCCCACCTCCTCAAGCTGATGAGGCTAGTAATGAAGTGTCTGCCATACTCCTGATGAACACAACAAAATATTTGCTGTAGAAAATTGTTACAAGATTTTCATATCCAGAAAGCTGTTACAATTTTTTTTTTGTAGGAATACATATAAGAAAAATAAGAAGCACAGTTTTAGATCTCTAAAGCAACAGAAACCTGAACTGAGAAATCCAGCGGGCTGAGAAAACACCTAAAATCAAACAAAGCACAAAAATCTGGAATCTTTCCTTACATTTCATGCAGTACAGCTGAGTGCATCTATAGCAGCCACTCTAGAAATCACTTTTTGTTGAATCATACTTTTCCTGCCTTTAGTTTTTTTTCCATCTGACCTAAACCAATATTGCTTCACTCCACTGGTCAGATGAGCCAAATAGCTTCTCCTAGTGGCAGATGAGGCCATAGGCTGCATCCTGTCTCCTATCATAATGGGCTCCTCTCTATAGGAGCACTGGGATTGTCACTGTTTGTAATATTGGCTTTGATCCATGAGGGTCCTGAGCTGATGCTTCCCAGAAATGTTGGGCTGGCTAAGACTCTGCTAAACTCATAAGTGGCTCAGGAAAAACCTTGCATGCTTCAGAGGGGTCCATGAAAGTAGGTGAGTGAGGGCAGACTGCCATGATTAGGAAAAAAAAAAGTCTATTGCTTTTAACCATCTTGTTGTCTGAAGACCATTCTCTGTTCACTTATAAAGGTTTGGGAGTGAGCAAACCGAATTAATTGTCTAGCAAGGCTATTGAGGTGGGGATACTTTTAATAAATCAAGGCTCAGCTGGAAATTTCTGAAGCACTTATGGACTGAAGGAGAGTTTTTGACTATCAGCTACTGAAGTCTCCTTTTCCAGGTCAGATTGTCAGCTGCAGACCATCCACATATTTATTAGCAAAACCCATTGCCTTGCACCCTGCCTTAGGGCTGGATTTTAGCTATGTACTGACAAGTATAAATATGACATGACCTAAGAAGAGACAATTTAGTCAATGAAAGCAAAAATCCACCTGTTTTCCTCAGGTTTGCCATAGGATTATCTCTCTCTGGCACACATGGCATGGCCTATGGCCTCAGTCTCATTAGAACTAATGTTACTTCCCTTCCTGGAGCCACCACTTAGGATCATGATGTTCAGAAAAATTACCTTAAGGGTAGAACAGAGATATAAGTAATTTTTCAGGTATAGTTTCAGTATGGGAAGGCCATTTAACTTGCCTTATTATGTAATGTATTTTGGATTTTAACATGTGATTATCTGAGAACAAGAGAGACAGTTCTTCCCTCCTGGTAGAAATTCTGCTTTTCAAACCTCAAAGATAATAAAACTTGCAATGCTGATGTTCATTTATCTTATTTACCAACATTATAAAGTTTAATTCTATTTATTCTTTTAGATGTCTTTTCAGCAAGCTCTTTTCCCATCACCTCTTGTTTTCCTCTATCTCTTGGGGCTCAGCCTTGTCAGTGTTCTAGTTCATTCACATTTCACATTGCTGATCAAGATAATGTACTTAGGGTTATGACCTGTTGATGGATGGTCAAATGAAGCTTCAATGTCATAGATCTCTAAATCTATTGTATTTAATTAGAAATTTCTTAGGAACTCTCAATCTTCTAAATCCTTTCTTGAGTAAAACCTATAGGGAGTCATGGTATTTTGTTTTCTCTAAGAACACCAGCAAGGGTAGAGAAAAAGTTTGGTATTAATCAAAACCAGTCCCATGAATCCAGGTTCATCTTAGAGGCGATTGCTGAATGAGCCAAGGCCTGTGCTGCACAGGCAGGTATCTCTGTATAAGAGGTAGGTCACAGGACTTTTAGTTAGTCAGTGTTGCCTATATATTACAATTACTAGCTTTGACAGTCAGGAATAATTTCCAACTTCTATGAATTTTGAGACGATTGGACCCCAAAATCGTCTTGTTAAGGATATTGCATTATGGAAAAGAAAGGATCAGATCATATAGAATGTTTTGCGTTTTCTTTTGATAATTCCTAAAGTGTCATTCTCTTCTGAAGCCAGGAATTAGAATGGTAATGGTAGGATTGGTAGGACTATACTTCCCTTTCCCCACCAGAGTATATACAGGGCTTTCCATACCATGTAACACGATGTCTACTTTATTAAAAACTTCTAAAGCCAGACTCTGAGAAATATTTCATTGTGAAAGCAATTGGCAAAGCTTTAAACTTCCTTTTAGGTGTCTCTAACCTTTAGCTGAAGCTTTTTCAGAAGTTTTTTTTATAATTAAGAAGGAACACAAATTATCTGGTGTTTAAACTGCTTATAGTAGATGAGAAAATCTCTACAGTAATACTATTTTCACTCAGTCTCTAAAATGGTTCATTGGCAGTAAAAATGATCATGTACCATCTCAGTTTAATGACAAATATGTTTTGGAAATAATACTGACATTTGGAAGATTCATTTAGTCATTTAGCACGTGTGACCAGCCAGTAAACTTTTCAAGTTAAGTAAAAAAAAAAATTGTGAGCAAGATTTTATGACTTGAAATGGTACTAAATATATGGCTATATCTTCAGCCAGCATAACCACAGAGTACCTTGAATGATGTCAGTAAAACCACTCTCTTTTGGTTTTGTTAAGGACACAATAGCATATGCAGCTCCAACTTGTAATAATCAGCTTTCTCAGTCAGAACTCAGGAGAACACTGCCAAATACAAAACTTTAATACTTTTAAGCTGTGAGGGTTTAAAGTGATGGATTTGCTCAGGGTTGGGAGGAAAAATTTAATCTGACTTCTTGTTTTGGATTAAGAAAAGTGCTTCCAGAGCCCTGAATCTGAGTGAAGGATGGCCTCACATTGGTCCATAATAGCAACACTTCTCTTGGAATCTGTAGTTCTGCAGGGATTATGAGAACATGGAATTTGGAGAAAGAAAATTTGGCTAAATCAGATAGTTTATTCCTCTGAAAGATGTGAATATTCCATAAACAGGTGAGAGACTAGCCCTTATGTGTAAAGCCTACTGAATTTACAGTGGAGAGAACAAAGCTGTAGTAGCAGCTATTAATAAAGCATTTGAGTTGTGAGTGCATAAGATGAACATATTTGTATAAATTATTGCACTATCCTGCAGCATGTCTCTGATTGATTGTAAAGATTTTAGTCATAATGAGGTGTCATGAGAACCTGGAGAAAGTGATTATGATGGTATGAATTTGTTGGGTCTTTTCATAGAGGTGTTATTGTCATCTAATTTCAAATTCATCTTTGGCTTGTTAAGTGCCCTAACAAAATCTGAGTACAGCCCTCCTCTTGGCAGGAGCTCATGGACTGAAGATGCATCTCTCTCAGTAATTATACAGACATAACTTTATTTATGTGGTTGGAAGACAAAAAGACAAAAATTTGCAGCACAACTCATTGTGCCAGCTTTTGTAGCAGCCTCAGACCTTTTATAAATTTGCAGATAAGACTATGTATGATATTCATATGGATCTTTCATTTTTACCTGCATATCAATGAGGTGTACAACACATTCCAACTCTTTCAGAAATAAAAAGCAAGATAAGAAGTAACTTTGAGTAATTTTCCTTTTTCATTTTTTTCCCTTTCTTCTGGCTCTACTTAAACTACATTGCGTTAAATTTTCCAGATGATGCCCTTGTGTCTTTTGGCAATTCTAACCACATGGAATTTGAAGACTGCTTTTATATATAATGGATTTTCAGATGTTTGACAACCTGCTTGGACCTAGATGCAGTTTCAGCCTTGCTCATCATGTTCAGAGATCTGTCATCCTGAACAAAGGTGAGATAGTCTTTGAAGCAGCAAGCCTGGGATTTCCATGGAGTGTATGATAAAGATGTAGTCAAAGACAAGCAGAGGGAACTGATATTTTCCCACTTTGAGGTATCTGTTGTGGTGTTTGCCTGCTTCTCTTTTACACCAAAGGTGTGAGTTTATTTGTCTTTCTCATTTATTACTGCACAACTGATCTTGGACCAGATGTTCTAAGTCATGTGCATGTTGAGAGCAGCAGGTTTACTGGATGTGTGCAGACCACCTGCACCCTACACATGTAACACATCCACTTCTTCCAAGGACTGTTAGATTTACAAAACTTGTGCAATATGGCTTGCACACCTAGGAAATGACAAGAGGAATTGCCTGGATCTCGTTCTTCTAAGGGTTTAGAAAGAAGAAAAGAAATGTCTTTCACTGTAGGAAAACTGAACCTCAAGAAGGAGAATGTTTCCCCGTTTGGGAAACTTATTCTGTGAGGTTTGGACAGAAGACAGATCCAGCGACTGTGAGAAGCCTCAGTATCTGAGGGAGAAATCTGTTCAACAGTTAATATGGCTTCAGGCGGTATAGTCCCCTGAGGCAGGAAAGCAACCTCTGTGCCTTAGAAACTCCTTCAAGGTGTCAGCCTTGTCAGTGTGGCACTTGTGAACCACTGCACTGGAAAGCCACAGGGCGTGTAAAGGCTTCGGGTCCCAGACGATCAGTCTGGTAGAGAACCTTGGAAGTGGTGCCTCTGTCAACAGCAATGGGAGATGGGCAAGATACCAGGTCAGTTTCTTGTACACAAATTAATCACCAGGACGTAACTGAAATGATACTGAAAATAAAAATGAAGGAAGAAAGCATCTCAAGTAGAATAATGAAGCAATGAAGAATTTCACTGCAGAGAAAACTTTGGATGATTTGGGGATAGCAGATGTGAACGACCCCATACTCTGCTTACAAAAGGGAAGGCAGTTAAAGGATACTAGCTGTCATACAATAGGTTGTACTGAAGTCCTGAGAGGCTCCTTTGGTTTCCAGTTACTTAGGCAGTCAGAATTAACCATGAAAGTGTTCAGGACTATTTTACTCTGAAATACAATTTTTAAAAAAAATATTTTAAAGAAGGCTGTATTGAAAAAGAAGGTGAAATTCTTAACAGTGAAAGTCTGTGACCGAAGAGAAAATTTCACAATTTAATGAAGCAAGAGCCTGATTACAAAGGGAATTGTGACTGGATCTGGAACAAATCACTGGAACATCATGAAATAACTCTTGACAACGTACTTAGAGTTTGTCAAACTAACCAGGTGCCCAGTTCAGAATAAAGGAGAGGACATAATTGAGAATCCAAAACAGAGCGAAAAAAGATGTTTGATGAAGATATAATTGGAGTCCTACAAAAGCAGCATCTGGGCCTGCAGATTGCGTGGAAAAGAGCACAAGCCATAAACTGGAAGAAGGTTTGCACTAGATTACATCACTGTGAAATAGTGTGTAAGAAGCAGCATGGAGGAGATCAATGACAGCACCATTGGCTCTGGGGGATTCTTCATAAGAGCAATTCATCAGAAGATGAATGGACTATCACCCTGAAAGCAAGTAAGACATTTATTCATTTTAAATTGGATACTGGTGCACATGATGGTGTGTTGATTGAAATCATGTTATCCTCCTGACAAAAAGCAGATAATGGAGAGTCAGGGGAGGTTTACAGGGGTAAGATAATAGCAACTAAAGTTAACATGAAGGTAAATAAAGTGGACTGATACAGTCTGTATTAACTTTATGGAGAAGAGCATTCATTATAAAAAATAATGTGTTGAAATTTTGTTCTCATCAGGACAATGTGCTCACGAGAGAGGACAGGAGGACAGTATACCTGAGGAAGCACCAGAGGACACCAGCTAGGGAACAAGCTGTCTTCAAGTAGAACACACATCAGAGGAGAGAGTGAGCCTTCCTCCAGTTTCTCTTTCTATTTAAATTCTCTTTCTCTGAAGGAAGAGGCAAAAAAACCCAAAAACAAAAACAACCCCCCCCCAAAAAAAACCAACCCCAAACAAAAACGGTGAGTTTATTACCCCAACGATCATGAAGTCCATAGGAGGGTGAGCTGTATGCACACTCTTATTTTCCAATAAAGGTTTTCAAGAAAGAAAAATAGGGACAGAATGTTTTCTGTCTGGATAGACCAGAGGAATTGAATAAATATGAATAAAAGAAAAAAAAAGTCACAGTGGTTAGGGGATAATTTTCTGGTTGTCTAATACCATATTTTTTTATATCCAGGATGTATCAGCAGGATTCCAGGGAAAGTCTTTGGAAAAACACAGCACATGTTTTATGAGTTTTCCATGTCTTGTTGAGAAAGCCCTGTTTCTTCAGACTTCCATTTATGTTGTGCTCAGCATTCCATTTGTATAACAAAAAAATAAGTTTTGATAGCATAGAAGAAATTGGGGCACTATAGAAGATATTTTAATATTGGAAAAACACTGAAAGAAACTGAAATTTTGGAAAAGAATAACTGGAAGCTCTGAGCACCCTGGAACAGAACCAAAGCTGCTGGGTTAGTGTGATGCCAGCAAAATGTAAATTTTCTGTAACATAAATAACACACCTGAGAAAGAAGGTTATTTGGCAAGACATATAGGTAACAGTGAAACCACTGCAGTTGACAAAGAAATAGTAGATTTCTGGGAATGATGGATTACATTAGGACAATTGTGCCTTATACTGCTGCCTGAATAAATAAATAGAGAATGCTCCTACACAATGACATTGCCTGACCTTAATAAAAAGTCTAAGAAGTAAAAGGAATTAATCTGGGAGGATGGTATGCCCAAAACTATATTGTCCACAGGTGTTTCAAAGGAGTATTTTGGGATTTCAGTGCAATCTTCTTGCAGGAGAGTGGTCACAGCTAGAGACCAGTGGTTTATGAATAGTAGATGCTAACAGGAAATGAGAGTTAATAAGCTCAGATAGAAAAGGAGGCTTTGGCATGGTTGTAAAAGACTTCATGTCTTAGTTGTGGGAGGCCTTAGCTATTACTATTTTATTAGCTGAAATCGACTGCAAACCACTTATTGCTGTTACTGAAAATGACCTTGTGAACACTCCAGAGAATTCACAGCTTACTTTTATTTTTTTCAACTACAAATGGATGATTTGCAAATTGAACCTGAACCTGGAGGAGATTTGGAGACACAGACTCATTCTTCCAATTATTTGAAGTTTAACATTAGTATATTTTGCAAATAAAAATAAAATTTGGGTTCTGAGGTGAGCTAGGGACCTTGAGTTTCAGTCTGACTACTTAGGATGAGATTCTACACAAAGTAATAAACATTAAAATTATAGTGACAAACCCAGCAAATCCCTCATCACTCTTAGTGCAAAGGGAGCTACTACCCCTGCATGAAATCCTGTTTCAGGAACTATACTACCAAGTTATTAAAAAGTATGTGAAAAGTAGTCAGAGAGGTTGGTAGGGGTACTTTGAGGGAAAAAAATGTGGCAGAAAGAGGAGAGTTAATTTGAACTTAAATGAAAAAGCTCTTAAATTCTGCTGCATATGCCTGAACTAAAGATCAAGGTATAGGAAAATGCTGTACTAATGGTACAGAAAAAAAAATAAATGGATGGAGCAAAGTACATATAGATTATTTACAGAGATTAGGTGAAAAAAGTCCAAAACAGAACACTATGAAAGATGTACTTACAATTAGTCTGACTCCTGTGAGATGATTTTGTTGGGAGACACAGATAAGGAGTTGATGATGGACATCAAAGATCTTTCTTTCCTGACAGTTCATATTTAACAGCAATGAGCCAGAATTAGTTATATCTGAATGTGAGCAATGGCTTAATTTTCTGCACTGGGTTTGCATGGCCAGGTGTTGGTAGCAGGGGCACTACAGGGGTGGCTGCTGTAAGAAAATGGTAGAAGCTTCTCCCATGTCCAATGGAGCCAATGCCAGCTGGCTCCACTGAACCTGCCACTGGCCAAGGCCGAGCCCATCAGTGATGGTGGTGGCGCCTCTGGAATAACAGATTAAACAAAGTGGGAAAAATTGAACAGGGCCAACTCCCCAGGAGAGAGGAGTGAAATTATGTGAAAGAGACAACTCTGCAGAAACCAGGGGCAGTGATGCAGGAGGGGAAAGAGATGTTCTGGGCAGCAGGGCAGAGATTCCCCCACAGCCTGTAGTGAAGGCCATGGTGAGGCAGCTGTGCCCCTGCAGTCTGGAGGGTCCCACTCTCCAGAGTGGGTGGATGCCTGAAGGAGGCTGTGACCCCAGGGGAAGCCTGTGATGGAGCAGGCTCCTGGCAGGACCACTGGACCCATGGAGAGAGGAGCCTGCAGTGGAGCAGGTTTGCTGTTGTGACGCCATGGGGGACACATGCTGGACATACTGTTCCTGAAGGACTGCATCCTGTGGGAGGAATCCATGCTGGAGAAGTTAATGAAGAACTGCAGTTCATGGGAAAGACCCACACTGAAAAGTCTGTGGAGGACTGTCTCCTGTGGGAGGAACCCCAAGCTAAAGGAGGTCAAGAGTGCAGTGAGTCCTCTCCCTTAGGAAGAAGGAGAAAATTGCAAGTGAATGTGAGCCCAGGAAGAAGGGAGGGTTATGGCGAGGGTGTTTTAAGATTTAATTTTTATTTTCTCATTATCCTACTCTGATATGATTAATAATACAGGAAAAAAAATCCTCAAGTCAAGGCTGTTTCACCTGTGATGGTACCTGGTGAGTGATCTCTCCCTGTCCTTACCTGTATCCACGAGGCTTTCGTTATATTTTCTCTCCCCTGTGCAACCAAGGAGGGCATAGAATGGTTTCAGTGAGCACCTGGTGTCCAACCAGAGTAAAGGAACTGTACCAGCTATCTGCTAGTCCCAGTGAACTTCTGTCCAGGAGATGGGTGAAAAGAGGTGTGTAAGACAGGAAACAAATGCAGTGTGCTTAGACAATAGGTCTCCAGGTTATGAACTAGCCAGGTGAAGCAGATGTCCTGTCTTCTGACTGGAACAGGTCTGATCCTCCAGAGGAAGTGAGATACCACTTCAAACCCTGTTGGACAGTTTAGTTATTAGTTATTATTGTGACTTCATGTGTTTGCAGTAATAACAGTTTTAATTATAGCTGTCGTTACATTCTGCCTTGGAATGGAACGTGTGGTATTTGGGGCTGTGCCTTCAAAGGCTCAGCAGCTTGGCAGGGCACTGTGAGGCTCTTGTTGCAGCACACAGACAGCTGGATGCAGACAGAGGATTATTCCCAGCACCTCTGGTGCTGAGTGGCACAGAGAGAAGAGCTACTGAGGGCCAGAAGACAGCCTAGAGGCAACTTGCCCTCCACCTATGATTGATCAGTTAGGACCCTGTGGGAGATAGGCCATTTGCTCTTGCTGGCAGACGAGATGCCAACCCACCCAGAGAGAGGGATTCTGAGAAGTATCTGAAAGGGGAACCTCAAGGAATGTCCCTCCTCCCACTGGCAGTCATTCCTGTGGGAAACACTGCCGGCCTCCTCAGGAGGTGGTGAGTCCCAGTGACTGTGGTACCTCAGTCCTCCTGCCCAGGTCCTCCTGCCCATTTTCCGGGCTGCAAAAGGCCTTTAGGATTTGGTATATGGACAGTAGAAATCGTAAGGGTTGCGTTAATATGAATAGACTGACAGGTATTGCAGGTGAGACATTTTTCTGGTGTGTACAACTTAACTCTGGCAGGTTGAGATGGTGTGACTTGGTTCCAAGTCTAATAAACCAACAGAATGTGTGTTTACTATGAATGGGCTCATTCATTCCAGTGTCAGTGTGTGTGTACACACGTGTTTGTGTGTGCATGTAGAGAGAAGAGAATCCCTCTTCTCCCTTCTCCTCATGGCTTATATCATACAGCATGCCCACATATCCAAACTCACAACTTCTTCATAAGGAATCTGAAATACAGAGTCCAAGGGAAGTTTAACAGCTTCATAGCACGTAATTCTCTTTTGGCCACATTTTGTTTGTCAGGGGGAGCACAAGAATGAGGCCACACATAATTTAACACCTTTCCCTATTTAGAGCTTGTTAGTTTAACTTTCTCTGAGATTGTTTTTTTAAAAAATGTTTGTCTGAATTTAGTGGTTGTGAAGGAAAGTGGCAGCCCTAAAGACCATAGTTTTCCTTGCAGAATGGGCACAGGATGAGCTCCAGCAGAGTGCCTTTCCTCATATTACCACCCTGATTTGACCTTGAATGACCTGTTGCAGGGCCCAGCAGAATTGGTTTTCGTATCTTTTGAGTCTTTGGCCTTTTTGTGAAGACTGGCAGCTGGGCTGCCAGTCTTCACAAAAGAAGACTTGCCACTGGGCTGTGGCAAACGTGACAGGGCTTCTGTGTCCAGATCAGAGCCTGACTTCCTTCAAATACTAAGGAGGCTGGTGGGCAGGGCTAATGATACAGATCACTGGGTGAGTATTTCAACGTCAGCAGCCATGGAACTGCCACCTTTCCCAAAGGTTCTATTATGACAGCTGTGCTTATGTTTTAATACTTGTTGGGCCTATACAAACTCAGACCAAGACACAACAAAATGTGGGAGAAGAAATGCTTAAAGCTACAACTCCTTCCACCAGATCTCTTTAATAAAGGAGCAGAGCCATGGGGACATTAAAAAGCTTTCCCTACCACAGTTAAATGTACAAAAGAACTTGGCTATTCCAGTGCCCTGACTAGCACAGCACATTGATCCTGTGGTGTTTTGAAGGTGCATGATGAGAATCTGGACTTATGTCCAGCAAGTAGGTTATGACTCAGGCAGCAAATTTATATGTTGCTGCATCCCCACATTTTAATATATTTTGGGGGGTTTTGAAAACAAGGTCCCACTCCTGAATTTACTTTAGCAAAGACTTGTTAAAGACAACCCAACCACTTTTCTCAGCAAGGACTCTTCCGACTAGGCACAGTGTCTCCAGCCCTTGTGCTCACATCACCACTGGGGCTGGTGTGGTGGCCACTACAAAGAGTTTTGTGTTCACTCTACCTGCACCTCAAGGTGAATACACTCTAATCCAGAAGCCAGGTGGTCTCATGGGGCTTGTGGTATCCTGCAGCTTATACAAGAAGCCCTACTAAATGCATAGCACCAGTGCAAGAAAGCTGCTAGAACCCTGTCTGAAGTCAACTCATGGTGCATCGGTGTTCTTGAAATGCCATGTGCTATTTTATTCCTCTGTAGGGAAGGAAGTGTGGAGCTGTACAGGAAGATTAGACAGGTCATGGGATGCTCCACAGTAGGGCCTTCATTCTAATTGCTTTGGAACAGAATTCTGCAGGAAAGCATGGCCTCTATTCCTGCACATCTCTGAATTACGAGTGTTAGCATTTAGAGGAACCCTTAGTTTAATGTAACATTCAGTTATTCCCAGTAATATATGTTGGAAATCTGAGTATGGATTTTGATTTAATTGCTTGGAGGCATGGCTCTCAGCATTTTTTCTTCTGGGTACCTATTTGTGGATGTAATTAAGAGAGAGACATTTAGGATCTGTTTTGCAACACCTTGCCAAATTCTGGCTTTTTAGAGATCCAGAAGGTGTTTGGGTCTGTATTTGTAGAAAACTGCTCCCTTGTATTTAGTCTTTTTCATATAATATCACTGTTAGCAATGGCTGGTGAAGAAACCACTATTATTATTCATTAACTCTGGTCTCTCAGAGGAACCATATGTGCAGAGCAGAGGGAAAAGAGTACTGTTGTTTTTTAATACTGAGTCACTGCTACTGATTAAGTGTTTATTTTTTTCCTTCTTTTTTTGAGAAAAAGAAATGGAAAAAAGGTGCTTTTCTGAAGTCTGAATGTCAGGAGAATTGATTTTCTCTGGGTGCCACAATGTCTTCAGAAAGTTTTAGTCCAGTGGGCCACAGTGATATCAGCCAGCACTTGTTTTAAAGGATATCTGTAAAAAATTCATGGTTAGATTTCTGCATCTCAGGTCACAGGAGAGTGTGACTATTAACAAGTTCCAGCTGCTTGATGGAGGTTCACCAGCTATTTGTGGATCTTTAATTTTTTTTAGGAAATCTTTAACTGGCTTTTTTTTTTTTTTNTTATGTTGTTTTTTTTTTTTTTTTTTTTTTTTTTTTGAGGTATATTAAACCTTTAAATCTCTCTCTTTTTTTTTCTTTTCTTTTTTTTCCCCCCCATTAAAGTTCACATTGAATACTCCCTTTGTGTCCATGCTGAGGAAGTCTTTAATTACATTAGTTAAAAAAAAAAAGGAAAAGAAGGGATAATTCTGATTTTGCTCTCACTTTTCTATGGTTGTGCCATCTCCTCTAGTCATGTTTTTAGTATTTATTTTCTCAGCAAGGGGCCTGTTTTAATACTGCAGCTGATGATCTAAAAGCGCGTGCGCTATGTTTTATTATACACAAGCCGCATGATATGGAGGAAAGGCTCTCCTGGGCTGGCGGCTGCGGGGAGCAGCTCCAGTCAAAGCCTCCTGCTCTTTCCCTTCCAGGTCCCTGCTGGAGCCTCAGCAGCCTCAGTGATTGTGGCAGCAAGGCAGCACTGCCCAGGCAGTACCTGTGCTCAAGGAGGCCCAGCCATGGCTCCTTGCAGTCTCATTTGCTCCTCTTGCTGGAGCCATTCCCGGCAGTTTGATGCCACCCAGGAATGGCCTTACCCCCTCCTCTGAGCTTCTCTGCTCAGCGTTGTGCAGCTGCCAGAGCTGGGGCTCAGCACTGGCCCGTCTGCTCTGCCTCCATCACTGTTATTTCAGAACAGGAAAATGCTGAATGAGAAAAACAAACAATAACCGCGCTGTTTTCCTCTCTAAATTTAGGGGTCTAAAATTTTGGCTTGAAAATCTTTGTTTGGAAATTTGGGCCCAGATCATGAAATGAGCAAACACAGTGACTTACTGTAATAGTGTGTTTGAATTTAAATGAGGCTAAGAGAAGGGATTTCTTAATTTAAAGTTGCAGTATTCCGAGAATGAGAGTCCCTTCAAAGATGCATATTGTGAAGAAGCCACAAGAACAGCCTTTTACCAAGCGATTATTAGCAACAACAAAAAGATCTAAATTCTTTCCTGTAGATTTGGTGTTTGCCATACTTTTGTTTCTCTTACTGCATACAAAGCCTCAATACCCTGAAAAAATATATATAAATATAGCTGCATCAGATGCATGCAGGTGTGTAGTTCCTGTATATCTATATCTCCACGTATATACAAACATATATGTATATATACACATATATACTCTGTACAAAATCATATTCTATGGCTCATCATTCGAGGCAAAGAAGACAAACACAGAAGAAAATAGCATTTTAGTCAGTACCTATTCAGGATTTTATAGGAAATCTGGGGCATTGCCATGACAATTCCAGAGATGGTTAGTTAATACCTTTTGTATTGTTGTAAACACCTACTCATTTACTGCATCAGCACTGAAAACTTATTAAGAGCACTTATTCAGTCCAAATATACTTGGAAGACTCAGAACAACCTTCCTTCTTCTGTATAATTTTTGTTTTTTTTCAGCATAAATGTAAATTAATACAAATAAATAAGTTTTAAATACCATTAAGCTCTGCGTGTCTGCAAAGTTTGGTGTGAAATAGAAAATGCACCTGGAACTTTGTAGCTCTTATGTAAAATTAATAATAAATGTTTTCTTGCCAACATCAATATGTTTATATTATGGTCATGGGACTCTCTCTGATGCCTAAATTATTTAAGACATTAATTTTTTATATCTGCTCAAGCCTACTACATAAAGTTGCCGAGTTCTGTATCAAAAGTGGTGGTTCAAATCAAATTGATATTGCATTTTAATTAAAGTAGTATTGGGACACATCTCACAGTCTTTTCTCAGGCAAGAATGTACTGGAGTAGTGAAAACTTTCTTTCCCTCTGCTTTCTGTGTTTCCAGACACTTTTCGGTTGTGCCACTTAAGGCTAAGACACAGGAGAAAAGGTGAGGGCTCACTTTCATTCCCTGCTGTCTCCAGTTGTGTGCTTCTCCTTGGTGCTCTTGGGTTGGGTGTATTTCATGTGTGGAAAAACCCAAAAGACAACCAGGTAACTGTAAATTACTGACGAGTCTTCTGCTTCTCCTTGTTCTAGCAAACACACAGACCTTACCTCCTTTTTAGGTGAGAGGATTTGTTAAAGAAATGAAAGTAAGGATTTGCCACTACCAGAGGAAAAGATTCAAAAGCTCGACCTTCCTCATGGAGAGACTAGCTAGCATCTGGGAAGTTCCCAATGAGGCAGTTGTTCTGGAAAACGAGACCCAACAACAACTTTTTCCCAAGAAAGCCCCAGCCATCACAAATAAGTGGCCTGGGAGCTCTGAAAAAATGCTCTTATGATACTTTGAGGCTCACTGACTTAAGGCACTAAGTTGAGGTACCTGAGTTTGAGTGATGTTGGCTCTTAGAGTGCATTGCATATCTGCTTTTCTTCTGCTGGTGACTGTGGTGCAGGGGAAGAGCTGAGTAGCTGCAAGAGAACCAGTTAACCTGACTAACATCTCCCCACCATGGCTCTAAGGGAAGAAAGGTCTTGGCCATGTAATTGCCTGAGCTGTCACAGCTTAAAAACTGTGGTTAATCACCATAGCTGATAAATTGATAGCTCAAATATCTCCCATGTCCCTTCTGTTATCATATCAAGCCTGCATTCTTCTACACCGCATCATAATATTAAGTTTATAGGTATTTAATTCCACAAAGAATGGCTACTTGTTACTATACCTAAATTAAAATATGTGGTTACCTATGGTCAAGTGGGTTAAACCTAGCTGAACACCAGGTGCCCACCAAAACACTCTATCAATCCCTCACCAACTGGATGGGAGAAAATAAAAGAAAAGGTTTGTAGGTCAAGATGAGGACAGGGAGAGATGATAATACCTTACCATCATGGACAAAACAGATTTGATTCAGGGAAATTAACTTATTACCTATCAAATCAGAGCAGGATAATGAGAAATAAAAGCAAATCTTAAAACACTTTCCCAACTTTTCCTTCATTTTGGGTTCAACTTTGTTTCTTGATTTCTCAACCTCCTCCTATCAAGCACCTTAGGTGGACAGAAAATGGGAACTGTGGTCAGTTCACCACGCATTGTGTCTGTTTCTCCTTCTTCCTCAAGGGAAGGATTTCTCACACTTCCCCTGTTCCAGTATGGGTGCCCTCCCATGGGATACAGTCCTCCACAAAATTCTCCAATGTGGGACCTTCCCAAAGACTGCAGTTCTTCACAAACTTCTCCAGTTGATCTTCTCCTTGGGCTGCAGGTACATCCCTGCTCCAACATGAACCTCCATCAGCTGCAGGGGGACATCTGGCCCCACCACAGTCTTCACCACAGGTTGCAGGGGAATCTTTGCCCTGCTGCCTGGAGCATCTCTTCCCACTCTGGCTTCTCTGACTCTGGTGCCTGACTATGTTTTGCCCTCACATACTTTCATTCCTTTTTCCAGCTGCAGTTGCCCTTGCAAACCTTTTGCCCTTTGTTAAATCTGTTGTCCCAGAGGTGCCACCACCACCACTTCTGATGAGCTCAGCCTTGGCCAGCTGTGGCAGGTCCATGTTGGAATCAGCTGGCACTGGCTCCACTGGACATGGGGGAAGCTCCCACCAGTTTTTCTCACAGAAGCCACCCCTATAGTACCCCTGCTACCAAACCTGGCCACACAAACTCAATACATTACCTCAAACAATTATGAAAATCTAAAACAATTATGAAAATCTAGCAGAGATTAAACAGAGGTTTAGCAAAAAAAAAAAAAAAAAAAAAAAAAAAAAAAAAAAAAAAAAAAAAACAAAAAANAAAAAAAAAAAAAAAAAAAAAAAAAAAAAAGGACAAAATGGGCAATAGCTACCTGGTCATCAGATAATTGCTGATCCAACTAAAAAAATTAAAACAAAGGTTCAGGCAGATGAAGACAAATTCAGATGATGTCAGGATTGCCCAGAGAAGTCATGGAGTTGCCATCACTGGAGGTGTTTAAGAAATGACAGGATGTGACACTCAATGCTATGATTTAGTTGACAAGTAGTGCCAGGTCAAAGGTTAGACTCAATAATCTTGAGGTTCTAATTGTCTCTATGAGTCTATGATTGTTTTGCCTTCTCTCTTTGCTACCTTGTGCATTTACCTGCAACTTATTTCACTAAGAGATACATTTTCCATGTCTGACATTCTCTGATATCTTCAGGAGTCTGCTTTCCTGCATCTGCAATGTCTTTCTCTCATGCATTCTCTTTTTAGACATGTTTCCAGACAGATGCAATTGCTTGCTAAAGATTCTTGGATTAAATTGGAAATCCTTTAAATTCTCTGGATTTAATGCACATTAGGCTTTGTTTGCCATACATCTGATGGTGAGTAGTCAATGTGTTTATCAGTTCTTGATGAACATGAATTAATTCAGACGAGTGTTACTCTGTGAAAAACAAAAGGAACCTCACATACAGCACAGGCTCTGCCTTCTTAAGACATTCCCCACACATGTACGTCATGTAACTCATTTTACAGATTTTTATTTATGAAGTTTTTACAATACTTCTGCATTTTTAACATAAGAACAGATTTTAATATCTAGAATACATCTCTTGCTGTAATTAATTCCTGCTGCGTTCAGCCAATTCATCATGGATGTGGAGAGGAGCACATCCCCTTCCACCTTGATGTACTCTTTTCCAAGGAAGACTGTTCCAGCATGGCTATCTTTATAGACAGAAAGTGTGCAGGAATTTGGGGACAGGACTGGAACTCCTGTAACAACTTAGGTAGTTGCTGCTCATGGGAGCACATTACCCATCTTCTGTAGCTGAATGGTCTCTGTGATTCTGTATATCCAAGTCTTCAGCCTGATGGCAAGAGTCAAGTGCCCTGGAATCAGTAGCAGGCTTAAGCCTTTACTGACTTAAGGGGCCTAAAAACAATGAAGAACCCATACTAGTGTTGGCCTCTAACAGAGGGTAGCAAAATGACTGCTAGAGAAAACACGGTGACATTAGAATCACATCCAGCTTGGCAGTGCTGGAAGGGACTATACAAAATCCTGCATAAAACCCCTAATGTCTGTGAATGTTTATTACTTAAAAGTTAGTGCAGGCTCTGAGACTGCTGAGACTGATGGATAGCTGTCTGAACACACTGGAGGAGAAATGTTCCTCTGCCAGTCTCATCCTCTTTCGGCTTACCAACACAGACACCTTCCCTCCTCAGATCAGTTATTCTGGATCTTTGCTGCTGTGTGAAAAACGTTAGGAAAGGGGTTTTTCAAACTGCAGACAGTTTCTTCCCCCCTCTCCTATGGCTGAAACAATGTGCGTTTTTTTTTTTTTTTCACAGAATACCCAACTCTTAATTTCTGACTTGTGTCAAGTTCCTTCCCATATGAATAGCAAGGTATGAGCTTATGCTTTTTTTCTTAAAATAGAATAGGTGTAAAATATTTTTAATCCTCTGCAATTAGGGTATAGAGCAGGGCTTGAGTTGCTTCTCAGTGAAATCATAATCACAAATATTTCTTGTATTACATTATTCAATACAAAGGCTCTTGCTAATTCCTTGTCTCTCTGGAATGGGCATGTGTTTTGGCTCTGTAATCTCTAAGTTCAAAACTAGCATTTTTCTGATTCTTGTTGTCCTGCATCTTATGAGCTGAGTGCTTAAGAGTAGCATGTTTATTTATATATGTTGCTGCTAATCCAAACTGTCTGCTAAACTAATCCCTTGTTAAAATGAAATCAAGTCAGCTATTTTAGATTACAAAGTTAAAACAATAGCTCAGCCAGACACTTCACACATCTGTTTTACTTTTCCTGAATAGGTATGCAGCTTTTCTTACATTCTTTCTCAACAAAAGTGCCACCAATTAGCTATACTTTTCTTTCATTTTTCTCTTGTGACCTAAGCCTTGTTTTCTTGGTTCTTTTGCTGATTACTTTTGAAATTCTGGCTTTTTTATATGTTTGTTTTCTTTCTCAGTAATACATTATAAAATGGATAAAAATTTCATGCTTATTACTTGTTAATATGTTATCATACTCTATTACTCAAATTTGGACCAGAGGTAATTCCAATGTGGGAAATGCCAAAATAATACATTCTTGGAGATGAGATCTTAGACAGATATGGAAACCCAAAGTAGGCTTTGATTTACTTACAGTCTGCAGGAAATGAAGCATTACCATCAATGTGGTACATAGAGATTTTAACTAAGGATAACTTTATTTCCAGCTTTACCTGCTGCTTTGATTTAAAGTATTTTTCACATCATCTAATTTTTCATAAGCTTTCACATGTTTAAAGTTTGGCTTTTCTTAAGGGATTGTATCAGCTTTCATTTTGTACAGAAACCCCTCTCTTATTTAGTGCATTTGCCAAGCACTTTAAAATTACATCAGGTGAGGGTTGCTCCAGCCTCCTGGAGCCAAAAATGTGGAACAATGGGGTTTACCTCACCACTTTTTAATAAACTGTTTTTTGGACTAATATTCTGAGAGAATGCCACTACTTCAGCCAAGGTAACATTCAGGCCCTGTTTGATTTGATATAATTTTATTTATCCATTTGTTTCATCATCCCTCTTTGAAAGGTGGAGAAGAAGAGGCAGGCTGACCCCATCTCAGTTTTATATTTAACTTTACATCAACTATTTGGAGATTATCAGCTGAAAAACTTTCAGGGCTCACCTCCCCCAGAAATGTGAGTGACCGTGCATCACAGAGAGGTGGGAAAAGTTATGACTTCTTTTATACCACAGAGACACAAAGGCATAGAGAAACTGTATAAGCTAATTTCAGATTGCTCTTTAGCACAGGGATGTAACACTCTGTGATGTGGTCAGAAAGCTGGTCCAGCTTGTCTCCCTGAGCTTGTGGGAGCCACATCTATGTCCTGAGCACAACTTCCTCTCAGCATCCCTCCTGAGGGTAAATGTCTCACGCCACTGAGCACTGTTCCCTTGTGGGCGCTCATGCGTACACATTTCCCTCGCATTTCTTTTAGTTCCTGTGCCCAAACCCTCATGCTGCCTTGAATGGTGGCATGTGGTCTTCCCTGTTATTAATAACACATGCAAACAGGCTTTAAATTTGGCAGGATCTTAACAAGAGCACGTGGTTGCAGCCTTGGACCCAGAAATAACTCTGTACTACTCACACAAACTTCTACATGGGGCGTGAAAACACTACTTGCCTTCTCAAAGGTGGGCCAGGAAAGCACGGCCAGCATTGGCAGGGACTGCACAACCTCTCAAAGGTCTCCATCTCCTGTGGTAGCTCCTTAGCTGCTACCCTGCAACTGCCTCTGTTATGAAGTCACAGTTGTTGGCTCCAATCCGGCCAATACACTGGGGGTGGATAAGACAGGAGACTGCATCGAGCTCAATATTCTTCTCTCTAATGAAGCCCAAACCCTACTGAAATCTTTAGAGTGACTTTGTTAAGTCAGTAGTCTTTAAACTGGGACATCAAGACATCTTCATATCTTCTCTCATTTTGTGGGAGTAGGAGATTATGAGTAAAGTCACTGAGAGGGACAAACAACTCCACAATGAAGCTCAGCTAATTCTTAATGATAAGTTTGATGTCTTCATGCCTCGTGCAAGAAGCCAGCAATCCTTTCTGGCTACTATCTCTCAGGATCTGGCTGGAGTGCCTGCCCACAATGGTGGACAAAACTGCTAACACATATAGTAAGATTTTTCTACCTCCTGTATTTCAGATGTTCTTGGTTGGAGGAGCGACAGTCAGTCATGTCATCGTGTCACATTGATATCCAAATGATGCACCTTCCCTCCAGACCTGTACACACACCCTGGGCTGCAGTTCCTGCAGGCAGAAGGGCAAACTAATGCCTCACAGGACTGCCACCAAGGTCATGAACTGAGCCAGTGCCACAGTAGAGGCAGATGGGATCACCCTCTCAGTGTGTTAAAGCTGAGTTTGACACTGAGGACACATGGAAATCAGCAGGACTTTGCCTGTGTAATTCTTATAAATTTGCTAGAGCACATGGAGGCTGTATAGCCTGGATCAAACTCTGCTGTCACAGCTCCAATGACACTCTACACTCTTTCAGGCCATGTGTCTCCCAGCATCTTGTGTCCTTCCTGCACCAATCCTCTAAAACCTGCTTAGATCTGTTCCCCAGCAATGGGAATCACTGCCCCATCTGTCTCTCCTGACAGCTACATATGAGCTACTCTATGCTCTCTCTGTAGGTGATGGAAACAAATAAGAACTTATAGCATGTGGTTCATATGACCTCTGTTTTTGGAGGAAATGAATTTGGTCTTATAAGTGCCCATTTTCTTTTCATCAGCTTTAACGGGAATTTAGGGTAGCTTGCTCTGATGCAGAGATCTTACTTTGGAAGACAATTAATACTATTTCAGCACCCTGAATGTGAAAAACACTACACAGATCCTGTATAATTATAATTATGTGGGTTTTTTTCTTTTTCTTTTTTCTTTTTCTTTTTTTTTTCTTTTTTTTTTTGTGAAGGATCATTAAAGCACATGGCAAGTTAAAGTGTGCGTTGTTTTGTACACCTAGAAAACTCTGGATGGGCTGTTTTCTACATTTCTGTTATCCCTGTACTGTACAGGCATGTTCAGTCCTTAAGGAAAAATGTGCAACTGGATCAGGGTATTAATAATTTGTCAAGCTGCTTAAAAGGGGTAGAGGAGAATTTCATCAAGTCTGCCTTGCCCTGTTCTATTGACCTTCTCTTTTCATCAGTAAAAGCAGCAAATAAGAATTAGCGGGGGGTTTTCTTCTTAGCTTATGCTAACTCTCTTGCTGGAGAGGAAAATATTTGCCTAGAGTAATAAGCAAGTATGTAGTGTTAGTTCTGTGAAGAAACAGGTTTTGAGAAAGACCATAGCATTTGGAGGAAGTTACCCTCTGTCTTCTGATCACAATAGTTTTTCCTGTGCTTATTACAGTTAATGTCCAGGTGCCTCTGGGAACTGCAGCAAAGAGTTGCTGCCAGCATGCTGTGACCAACAAATATATTGTACTCATAGTGTGTTTCCTGCCTGTGATAAGTGCATATGCAGTCACTGAACCAGGTGATGTCCCAGCCATGCTTTTGCTGTGACATCCATTAAAACTTACAAGTGAGTCAGTCCTAGATAATATACTCAAGAGAATACTCTATTGGTGGTTTGTGTTAGAATAATATGATGCATTTCTGACAAAAACAGGTTCTAGTATGCCAATTTGGACAACTGTGCCTGAATATTAACTCTGATTGTTGGCATAAGTCACATTTAAAACACTTTGTGTTTCCTTCTTTGACATATTCATTGTTCTCGTAATATAATTTTATATTGTCAGAACATGTAAGTTGAAGGATAGTGGACAGGAAAAATTCAGCGATTCCTGTGTTCAATTTTTAAAATCTGAAATATATTTCACTTTCTATATTATCTCTTTTTCAAGTCTCTTGATACTTCGGTAATTCCCAATGCTGCAAGGTCTGCTTTTTTCATCCATGTTTTCTCCCTAGGCAGTGCTACATGATAGGAAAGTGTGAATATGTCTTTCTAAGCTGCAGTGTTACCAAAAAAATCACAAAGATATTTCAGAGCTCAATTTCTGTTAAATAGTTGAACTTTCCCAAGTGATGCCTTGGGAAGACTGACCTGGAACAGAGACTAGACAGAGCTAAGAAAATAAAGTAGATATTTATTAAAAGGCCTTTATGGATACACCCTGGGTAGTACAAGAGCCTGGCCAGGGCTACACCCAAGATGAACCCAAAATGGTCACAAAATGAACAACCAGTCATGAGGTCTCACACTTTTATAAGTTTTGGTCCATTTCAATATTGGGTTTAATTGTTCAATTACAGCTTCAGATTAAGAAGTCCCATTCTTCTTGCTTATGCTCTTGGGCCTGAAAACTTGTACCCATTGTCCTTGGTCTCCAGCAGGAAAAGGATTTGTTTTGCCTACCTACTCTGTGAAGAGAGCTTGCTAGTACTTAATATGAGGTTCAGAACTACACATCTAGGCAGCACAGAATCTGAAAAATATGAAAGCTGAAACTTAAGGCATCAAAAGTGTACAAAAACTCTGTGACAAAGTACAAAACTTCCAATAGATGAAGTGGGCAAACCTCCAGATCCTAAACTAGAGGCCTTTCTACTGACTGCTTGTCTCTCTGGGAATCACTGAAGCTATAACTAAGAGAAATAGGGAAGGGACAACCAGTATTACCCCAGACTTCTCACAGTTGCACAAACCCAACTGAGCTTCACGAGGGATACCAGCAAAGAAGGAGCTACAGTAAATAGCTGCAACCAATTCTGTGACTGCAATCTGGCAATGCATTATCACCAGCATGCCATTTTGGAACTGGAGGTCTTTCTGCCTGGAAATTTCTTCTTGGTGTTTTTACATGATGTTAGTGCAAGTAGGTCTCTGAGGCTCTCATGACATGCTCCAGTGTCTTCTACTGTGCATGCTGATGGTTCTCACGGGCTTCAGGGGAGGCATATTGCAGTGTTTAGCTTAATTGAAGGCAACATCTTTTACCTTGTCCAAAACTACAGAATTGAATCCTTAGTTTATTCCTTATGTTTACTGATTTGTCTTTTTTACATGAGAGATTTTTTTTCCTATAAATTTTGCTAATTGAGAAGCTGATATTAAGCTGGAGTTTTTGCCCAATCCCATCCTTAAGGAAAAATAAAAAAAGGCAAAACCCACTCTTTATAAGAAGAGGATGACACTGCATGGGATGGGGGAAGGGAATAAGGAGGGAGAAGTAGGAGGAGGAGAAGGAGGAGAGAGGGTTGTGCAGATTTCCTGCCCACACTTCAAAAGGGGCTCTCTTCTCCTGTATTATTTCCTTTCCCATTAGCTTCACTTTGTTGGCTTATGGTTCCAAAATGCACCAGGAGTCAACTCCAGTGCAAACCTGATATTAAAAACTAACAGGCTAATGCCAGGGAAAACACACTCCGCTCCTGGTTTCAAAGACAGATTTTCTTTTTTCATAAGTGCAGCCATGCTTTTCTAATAAAAATTCATTAAACAATGGTTATGAAAGATGAAGAGTGGGGGAGGGGGAAGGGATAAAATCAAGTGAGTCCCTTTGAACTCACTTGAAAAAATACAAAAGCAAACAACCAAGCTGTTAGTGTCACACATTTCCCTTATGAACAGAGAGGCCTATCCAGGTTTGCTCACGATCCAGGGAATAAAGATGAGTTAGGCACCGTATCCAAACCTCTCCCTCCAAAAACTGTAGGATTTCTATTCTGCAAACATGGATGTGGAGGCTCTTTTGTGTTGCTTCAGTTTACATTATTGTGGGTCTAAACGAGCCTTGTAGAGGCTGCTTAATTCGTTTATGTAAAGTAAAAACAAATGTAGAAGCCCTCGCTATTTTTTATTGTTAACATCCCATTGGGAGGCAGGAGAGTAAATATTTTAGAAGTTTAAAGCAATCTACTTAAGCTTAATAATAATGCTGGGTTTCAAGTAACAGAGAAGACTACAAGTCACTGGAAGATCAAAGATTATGCTGAGTTTTATAGCAAATCTGGGCAAAGATCTCCTGGGAGGGGTAAATCTTCAGAACTCTCATTTCCCAGTCTTTCATGGAGATCATTTGACATCTATGGAACAAGAAAGTGAGGAAGAGAGAATTCAGGCACTTCTCCTGTGTCCAGAGAAACAGAAGGCAACAAAACTGAAGGAATGTTGACTTTTTGGCTAGTTTATATCTTAAAAATTATAAATTCAAAAAGAGAAAGAGGAAAAGTGAAAGAAAAATAAATCTGTTAGAAAACTTCTTTGTTTTCCTGGGTCACTTTGTAATCTCACGTTAATTGACTTTTGAGTGAGTCACCTCTAAATAAGGTTTCTGGCAATTTTCCTGGGTTTATGTTAAGCGCTTGTGCATGTCAGCAAATATTCAGAATAATTTTCAGAATCATCTGTTGAGAGACATTAGACACTCTTTATACTCTTCCCAGCAATGCTGTCCCTTTCATCTGAAATGAGAAGAATCAAGTGCTACATTTGGGCCATGGGCATGAGTGCACATTTAAGAAAAAGGAGGGAGAAAAGGAAAAATGAGCACAAGAACTGATAATGAGTGATGCTACATAAAAATACTGCAATATCAGGTATGTGTTTCTGTGGATGTGTTTGGGGGGATTGATATTTTGAGAGCATAATCAAGAATCTCTAACACAGGAACAGAAACTGGGCCACATTATTTTCCCATGGCTGACAAACTTTCCACTGGCCTGGCTTCCAATTATAAAAACACTGGAGTCCTCAGCCATTACACCAAAGCTTGTAAATTTCCTAATGAATATTTAAAATAACCCTATGGAGTTTTTTAATGTTAATGTATTTCAGCCTTTGACTAACATGAATATCCTACAGGGTTACCATCGTGTTTAGCTACATGGGTAATTCCATTATTTTATTTTAATGTTAAAATGTAGTGCCAGAGAAAAAAATAATAAATCTTTGTTTCATCTTCTCCTGGTGTACATTTTATGTTATTGTTTGATTTTTTTTTTTTATGCCACAATGAAGTTCCAGACACAGAGCAGATGCACACAGCCAGTTTCGTTCTAAGCTGTCTTACAGCACAAAAGTGACATGTGCACTCCCCCCACCCCTAAAAAAGCAATTATTGAAAATCAATACCATAATAATGGCGAGCAGTGCTGTGTTTTTTCCTTGATAGCCAATTATGAGCAATTTACTAAAGTTGTCAACTCGTGGCAAAACAAATAGTGTTAATAGTATAGATTTCATAAAGACCTATCTGTCTTGTTATTGCTGCAGCCTGAGCGGTCCAAGTTCAGGCTGATAATGGAGCAATAACTCAGGCAGCGATGGAGAGAGTAACATTACCAACACTGGATGCCTCTGGAGCAGGGGGACTGAGCACTGCTGCCATGCAATATGTCCAGATGTGATTCCCTCCCCGTAAATGACCACTGGCTTTTTATAGGGAAGGTGGGCAACCATAATACCTAGAAATTTCTTGAGTGCTTTTGGGGTGTTTTAATACAGTGTGGTATTTTAAATCATTGTGGTATTTTGAGAAGAATTTTGGGGCTGTGAAGTTAATGGTGTGTTTTTGATTGCTGACTTCAGGCTTGAAATGCAGGCAATCCAAGTCGTGTTTGTATAGTATCTATCACAACGGGAACTACTGGCTTGCCACTATGAGCCAAAGTAGTATGAAAGTGATGTTAATGTAGTAGATGAAAAGTTTGGTATAAAATCAAATGGATTTGTTTCTGTTGATAACAGTTTTCCTAGGCCAAGTTCTGTCAAAGCACTTTAACTGTGGGAAGTGTCATACCTTGCAGCAAACATGACAGACTCCACCTTCTTGAGAGACACAGAGCTGATCCTGGCATTTCACACTCACAAATGAGTTCTCACAAAGCAGGGCCACGTCCTGCTTTTCTGTGACAGAAAATGGAGGCAGAGAGAAGGGAAATAAAAAGCTCTGTGAATCAGGTGTTATGACCAGGGGAAAAGTTGTGAAGGAGGCAAGTTCCTTTCTCTGGTCCGTGGAAAATTCACAGAAATGAAGGATGCCCATGTGGGGTCAGACATGCTGTGTATGTCTGCACAGCTGAGGTTCACAATGAGTGGAGTTTTTCTTTATATCCTTAAAAGTATGCTAAAACATATTCTGGTGCCAGCCAGAATGCTGAGCATGCTGGTGCCAGCATGCTGGGAGGAGACTCACTTCACAGCTGACCTGCCCAACTGGCCCATGTTCCTGCTGAAAGCTCCTGGAGGACGGGCAGGACTGCAGTGAGCATATGCCCACCCAGGCTGAGCTTAGCCCTTTACCTCAGTCCAGGCTTTGAGTTTGAACCTGAACTATAAAGCTAGGGTCCAATCCAGATGATGAATTGAAAAGCCCTTTGGGAATGGGAATTCAGCCTGTACTCAGGTTTCTTTGTGTTCCAGCTCAGCTGTCCACCTCTCTAGGGAGCCACCATTCCTAGTCCCAAGCTTTGCCTCTGTGTAGGTGCAAAAACAGGGTGTGGGAACACAAAGCATTGTCACCAACTGTTCAGTCCTGTGAATATACAAAGGACAGTTGTCCACAGAGCGTTTTCAAGCTGTGTCCATCTTCTGGTCTCTAAGAAGCACATAAACCCACAACAGTAAAGTGTTGCTCCAAAAACAGAAGGAGAGGAAAACCAAGCCTTCTTGTGAGTTCTTATTCTTCCTTCCCTCTCAAAGATGTGTGCGTGTGTGTATATATAGTGTTTAAATTAACTTCCATTTTTATCTCTTCCCTACTAAGCAGTGGAGGAGTGACACTGGCCTTCCACTTGCAAGGAGCTGGCAACAGCTGTGTCTGGTGGAATGTCTGCCACACACGTGTGCTCCCTCATGATTGTCTGGTGATGGTCTGAAGACAGCAGCAGCACTTGCTGTCAGTTTTTAGACACTGATCTGCTTTCTTTTAGTGCATCCTGGGCTTGGAGCAAGTGCATGCTTCACTCTCCCTCCCTAGGAGAAACTGTGAGTGGAAAAGGGGTTTCCACACTGGGAACTCACTCCAAATGCTCTCTTAAGCTGCGTTGTCTGTTTTAATCTGTGATCCCCTTACCCACATACTGGAACAGCTGCTCTGCTGCAAACTCCAGCTGGTGCTCATGGGGTGCCTTTAAACGCCTTAAAGTGTTTCTCTGCTGGGGACTGTGAACATCTCCTTTGCTATAATCCCATCTGTATGGCAGGGGTGGGGAGTTGGTGTCCCAATTCTTCTGGACAGTTTTAGCAAGAAAATCTTTCTGGAAAATAAAGGTTTTTTGTTTTTTTTTTTCTTTGTGCCTAATCTGTTTCTAGCTAAGCTAAGCCTGGCAAGCAAATTTTAGGTGCCTCTTGAAACGCTTGCAGATCTCACTAGCAAAGAGGAGGCAACTGGTTTTGGGAAAATAAAAAACAGCCTGCACATGGAGGAGAAATTGGAATCAGTTTTTCATGTCAGGTTTAAGGTCTGTTTGAAAGCTGAGGTTTGAAACTGAGATGCAGAATCAAGTATGGTAGTGCTGAAACAATGCTGAAACTCTGTTCCATGAGATTTCTTCACTAGCAGACATAAATTCTAGAAGCCAGCTAGCCTTAAGGGGTTTCTATCTTCTTGGGTTGTAGAGGCAAGAAAGCTGGAGTTGTTGCAGTCTCGTCATGCTGGATTTGTTGTGACACTGAAACAGAAGGGAAGTATCTCATTACTTAACAGCAAATGGATGGATATGGGGATTTCTTTAGCAGATCAGAGCAATCTCCAAAGCCATTTAAAGAGATGAAGTGAAGAAGAACAACCTCTTCAAGTGATTTCATAGATGAAGGTTAGTGAGACAATGTTAATGAAATATGGCCAAGATGCTGTCATTAGTACAGCTCTTCTTGAGCAAAGAATCCTATGATCTTTCACTGATCATGTTGTCAAAGGCAAAATACAGTTTTGCCAGCAACAATAAATGAATAAACTGAAGGTGTCTCACCAATGAGCTTTGCATTATTACCAACACCATTTTTCCAGTCATGACCAGAGCAGCAAGGCACGTCTGAGTCATGAGGAACACAGGATAGCATACAAATAGTTCACTAGATCTTCTTTTCCACACACACACATACAGTGTGGAGAGTCTAGAGAAAACTTCAGATGGAAAATGGAAGATCAGAAGATCTAGGAAGGAAATACCTCATATAAAAATCCATCAGTTTGGAAAACGTTTCTGTTACTAGTCACTACATCTCTATGTATTAGTAGATGAAGGATTTTTTTACTGTTTTTGTGTAACTTTCTCTCAAGATTTCTTGCCTGAAAATCAGGTAGTGTATTGCTGATCCTTGTAGACTGCTTCTCTCTGCTTCCACATCTATAGGACGGTTGTCCCTCTTGGCTTTTCTCCAATGTCTGCTCTGTGATGCTATAAGGAATATTCACCATCTCACTCTAGGCCCTTAATATGTGTCTTAATTAGTAGCACATGAGTATGTTTCCTTCTGTGGCCTCATCTAGATGGCTAAACAGAATATGAGCCCCAACTAGATGCTGTGAATGGTCCTCTGGAGCAGCATGTCTCTCCTTGTCTGTTGTTTACAAAAAAGCTCTAGAATTTCTATTTTGGTGCCTCAAGTTTGCAGGCCAGTGTGAGTAAACTTTTTCTGTAAGTTGTGTGCTACTAAACCCATCTCATCAATGATCCAGTCTGTGAAAGGGTGCTGCTGGTAATGCACCATTTGGAAAAAAACAGCAGTAAAATTCTTTGTCTTGAGTAATTTATTTCATACACTGCCTCTTTTCTGGCATTGTGTGTTAATAGCTTGCAGTTTTCTCACATTTGCTGGTTATTTGAAACCATTGTCTGAATAATTTCTATGAATAATTCTTCATCTGTAGGTATTTCACACTCATTTCACTGGAATTATTTGAAAACTGAAATTCATCTTTCAAGCTGAGTTAGTTTTTATTGGTCTCATGGATCATAAAATGTATTTATTTTCATGGAATTGACTGTTGAAAAATAGCATGTGTTGTCCCATGAAGAAAGACATTTGGGTGCATGATGAGCAAGCCTCATCTGCTTGTAGGTTCTGTTTGGTTGGTATCATTCACAGAAACAACCACAGTATTCAACAAACTCACCAGTTCACCTAGCACAGCCCCCTGCAATCTCAGACAATTCAAACATTTGAGTAATGATTCAAAATACTTACAGATTTTTAGGGTATAAATTATCTGGGAAAAATTTCGTTATGCTTTTGATCAAGTTGCAAGTCCTGAAAACATTAGCCACTTTGTTGTGGACATTCTATTTCTCCTAAGTCTGGTGGATGTTGCATGTAAAAAAGATAGAGAAAAAGAAAAAAAGGAATATAAGAAAGGTAAGATGTAAAACTGGAAGGAATATCAGGTCCCTGCCATCACCAAGTCTAAGCAATATTTTAAATAGGAAAAGTTAAATATTTATAAGCCTTAGAGAACAGTTTATTTTGGATTAGTTTTGCATATGAAAGTTTGGGTTGGTTTCTTTTTATCTCAGGAGGCTCTGCTGTGCCTGTTAGTCACTTCTCTGCAGGAGTACCTCAAGGAACTTCCTATTTCCTTTGTGAGTAAACTGCAAACATTCATATCAGCTGGCTGCTTCTTGTCCAGAAGTGAGACCATATGTGGAAGTCCATTTTAATATTTAAGGATTTTTTTTTTTATAACAGCAGTACCATGCTGTACACCATATTCTCTTCATTATTCTCTTCATTCACACTGGATAAGTTTTTTTTTTTTTTTTTTTTTTTTTTTTTTTTTTTTTTTTTTTTTTTTTTTTTTTTTTTTTTTTTTTTTTTTTTTTTTTTTTTTTTTTTTTTTTGGGTTTTTTAATAAAAAAAAGTTTTTTTTTTCTTTTTTTACACTCGTTAAGTTTTTTTTTTTTTTTTTTTTTTTTTTTGTTTTGTTTTGTTTTGTTTGTTTGTTTGTTTGTTTGTTTGTTTTTATGTATGGTAGTTCTAGAATGACAGAAAGTCTTTTATCCCAGCCTTCAAAATGCTTACCATCTAGTAATGAGCAATAAACAATTCAGTATCATCTACACCTGATCCAATTTAAATCCTGGAAATCAATTTTTATGAATCACTATTTAATTAACCAATTCAGACTCTTGTTTCTGCATTAAAAGTAGACAGGTCTTAAAGGTTCAAGGCCGGTCTTTGAAATGTTTTGGAATCTCCACCATACTAATATGAATGTTTCCACAGTGTACCATGGATATAATTTTCTGTGCACACTATCTATCTTGTCTGGATCTTTTGAAGATTATTTCCCCTAAATGCAATGTTACTGTAAAACGAAGAGACTTTTGGATGTGAATTTTAGCCCTCTTTTTATTCACAGACCCCCAGCAGGCAGCTGGCTGCCCAGCACAGTCTGAGACAGTAGGCTATGGCCGTGCTGTTGCAGAAATGTGTTTGTCATGTCCAAACCCAGAGGTTTGCTGAATTAGTTGAGTAATACTGGGGGCATACATTACCTTCAGTGGGATGCCAGGAAATCATAGAACTGAAGGGAGCATGGTTTCTGTCTCCTTCTCGTGTGTGTTATCTAAGTTGCAGTGATGCTAACACCATGGCCTTGTCTAACAGTCTGTTCTGGTGCTCCACAGTCCCTGCTGTTAGAAAGAGACTCCTAGATATATCTTGAATCCTCCCATTCATTATTTCTGCCCACTATTTGCAAATTTCTCAAACACAAGCATCAGAAAGTGTTCTCTTTTCAGAGAACTTTTACATGTCTTAAGGCCTTCACTGAATTCCTTGTGTTTATTCCCTAAGTACTTCAAGTTCCTTCAGTACTTCCTTCATTTCAGATTATGTCCCCTAAATTCTCATATTTGTTAGTCTTTAAATGATACCTTCTTACAAATAACCTGAATAACAGATTCTTGTGGTGACTTGCCTACTAATGTGAAAGGAAGTGGAAAACTTGTGAACAGTGTTTTTTATATAAAGACTGGTACACTGATTGCTTCCTTCAGAATTGGCATGATGTTTTTACCCTGATGCTAATTCAAAGATAATTCCTGATAGTATTACTAATAACTTCTGAATTAAACCACTCCCATCTGACTGTGCTTGAGTAGCTTAGCTGGTAGATGGCCATTTCACTCTGTCATGCTGTACCTATCTTCTACAAAACATTGCCAAAACTTTACAATTTCCTTTTACTGTGTGTGAGCACAGCTAGATGTTTGGTATAGTATTATTGCCATGAGCTCAACTTGAACAAGTGAAACATATATTTATGACTTAAGAAGGGTCTAGAATGAATAGCTTTCCTCAGTCCCACAGTGAGGAAAAAGATGGTTTTCAATTTCTAAATTGTCAAATTGCTTTCAGCATTAGGTTCTCACGAGCTGTGTCCTGGTTATACCTGAGGAAATCCCACCTGTGCCTAGCAGTGCCACAGGATTTCATAGTAGGTGGGGCCCACAGGCAGCATTTGCAAACAGAGATTGTGAGCTGCAGGAACACACAGTGCTGCTTTGCTACTTGTGGACACAACTCCACTGGGGTTGGAACCAGACAAGGTGGTGGGGTGGGCTAGTCACCTGTCAATGCTATAGAGAATATTTGAACATCTGCAGAGAAAAGAGAAAGGGAGTTTCTCTTTTTCAAAACTTTCTATTCACATCCCACTTGTGGCTTTTCTAGGCATTACAATAACCACAGACTAATAAAGAGCCAAGCAGGACAAAAGAAGACTCAGTGGCATGAATCAGCTTTAGGAGAGAAGATGCTGAGTAGGTATCAGGAGCCCATGGGCTTTTCCTTGCCTCTGCCACCGCCTTGCCTCCCAACCCAGTGCTCCTCTAACAGTCTTGCATGTGAAATTTAAGACCAGGGACTTTCTCTTGCTCCATGCTTGAATAGTGCTTAAAAACACCCTGTACATACTATTGTAATATAAAATACAGCAATAAACCTCCCTCAGACACCATTTGGGGAGCTGTTAAATAAACAAGTTGGAAACAAGATGATGTAAGGTGCAATTTACAATAGCCCCCAAATATTTATGCAGTATGTATAATGATGTAGTGACCACAGACAACTGGCCTCACAATACAGTATATCAGCTGCAGAAATTACACCAGTTTCAGAAACAAGAGAAAACTATGATTAGGAAATCCCCTTAAAAGTCAACTGGTCTTTAACTATCTGCCCCTGAGCTGCCTGTAAGTAACTTGGCAAACAAGTAGATATTTTTGATGTTGGGACTTTCAACGGGAATGGGATCCAGCTGCTCATGCCAGTGGTTACTGTTGTGACTGCTTTTGCTCTCTTAAATATCTTTTGGTTAATTTTGTATAAATCTGGACTCAGCTAGTCACCATAAACAGGGAATCATTTCAATTTCTGTTTTCAGAAGGGGAGGTGATTACCAGCTCCTTCCAGACACCAGATTTGGTTAATAACTGTACCCACCTGCTTTGCCACAGTACATCTGTTTCAGTTTTTACTGGTTTTGATACATCTGAAGTGTTTGATCATCTGTGCAGGTGTACAAACAACCACAGAAAAATGAAGATGTGGAAATTTCCCAAGGCAATAACAAGAAAGATATTTTCATCTTTTTATTTGTTCTGAGACCCAAAGTGTGGTAGAGCTTAGGTGGTCAGTTGTAGGCACAGGAAGGATATTTTTGAGATTTCAGAAAACTCTGAGAGGTGACTGTTTACTTGAAACAAGACCAGATACAAAGCTCTGACTTGTGCCCAAGTTTTCTTGAGGTGTGAGGAGTGAAGGGCTTCGATCCCCTTTCAGTACCTCTATAGTGTAAAGCCTGACCTCTGCAAGTACAGGAGCACTTCAGTCTAGAGAGTCTAGACTAGTCAGATCAGTCTACAGACAGATGCTTATAAGTTTTTTTTGCTACTCAGTTTATGCACCAGTAACTGCAGACCCAGAGGAACAGGTATTTTGGAGCTGGCTTTAACAACAATCACAATTAGTGATGGGGCATATATTTAGTCAGCTACTCAGCTTTGACCTCTGTGTTGTCATGGCTAGATGACTGTCTTTCCAGCCCGCCTATCTGATTTAGTTTAGACATAAAATTAGGGTTATGCATATGCCTTCTGTGACTATTGTGTGCACTGTCATCCGTAAGCAGGTGGAGATGAGCCTGCTCACATCTGAGCCTATGCTGTCTTGGAAGGAGAGGAGAGCAGTGAAATCCTTGACATCAGCTTCTGCTGATGCTGCTTAGTGCAAGATGACTTTAGCTTGGTCTGTTTGTGCAGCACAGAGGGAAATTTTACCCTTTAATTTGTGTTGCTGAGGTCAAGGAGCCTTATTATGGCTTTCTGTTACTCCAGGATTCTTGGTAGCTAAATAGGTGTGTTGGACTTCATCCCTTTCTTCATCCTGCTGCAAGGCAGGCAAACCCAAATCATTTATTTTCTATTGGAAAGCAGGTGCTTAGTGATGGGCATAAATCCTACAGAGCTAGGGAAAAAAAAAACCCCTGAACAGTCAGTAAAATAGATGCTAGGGAAAAAAAATACAAATCAGTAATTCTGCCACCAGGCACCTGCTGGCATTGTCAGCAAAATTTAGTAAGAGAAGTGTACTGAGCCACATGTTTTGCAAATGCTTTTTTCGAAGCCTGTTATAGGTCTCTCTGCATGTTTATTTATTACTGTCATCACAGCATTTCATTCAGGCTTTTAAAATGATTCTGAAAGGCATGAGGTTTAACATCCACAGGTCTGATGTCATGCCTTAACCTCCAGAAGCCTGCTAGCAAGGGCAGCAGCTGGGTGACATTTCCCGTATTGTTCCTGCAGCACGTCTCTTAGGCCACCTAGAAAACTAACTGTTTGAGGTGAGAGGAAGAGGTCATCTGCACACTCACACCATCAGTCCTTGACCTTTCTGTTGACAATATCCACAAGATGTCCTTTCTGACAGCTGCAGCAACAGACCTGTTTTGTGATAGGGACACATGTCCAGGCTGAAATCATCAACTAATTTCATCTAAGCTGCAGAGCAGCTAGCAGAAACTTAGCACCTTTTGGCTCCTCCAACAACTGCTCTGGTTTTGAACTGGTGGCCTTTTGGTGACAGGCTCTGATATCCTATTACCAATTCCCAAGCCATCCAGCTCCTCTGAGCACATGCACACACAAAAAACCAATTACATATAAATGTAAATGACTCTGAAGCGCCAAGTGATAGAGACGTGACCTTCACCTGGGCTGGGTGGCTTGTGCAAGACAGCACGAACTGGAGGTAAGCTGACACCTACAGTTTTGTTGTCTTGGCAGTTTCAGAAACAGACTGTAGCCCCACGCCCCTGCTGCCCTTTGCTTCCTTTCACCTCCACCCTCCTCATGGACAATAAAAATGAGATGCAATACATCACTTTTTTGATGGCTCTATTTTCAGTAGAAATGGGAGATCAGGAACTTGAAATGACTTGTGAGATTTACATTCATCTGCTGTATCAGGTTGTTAAGAAGCTGTAGCTCTGGTCACTTCAAAGCACTTGTTATTTTGAAAAATTGGCCAGAACTTCAGCTGGTGTGCATCAGCACAACTCTGTTGCTTCAGTAGAGCTGATTTACTCCAGCTGAGGATATGGCCTCATACATATGGCTGTTTCTTAACTTAAAAGTATATATACAATGCTGCTGAATACAAGACAGGCAGAGTTCAGTATGAGAGCAAAGGAGAATTCTTTGCAGGAGGATCTTGTTCCTGATAAAGACATTTATAGTAAATGATTAGGAAATTATGTGTCCCTACTTTTTCTAAGCATGCCACGTTTGGATATAATTGTGTTACTTTGAATATTATTACTTCCATTTACAAAGTGAAATTCCAGCCCTGGTCTTTGAAAATTTGTCCCTTCATGCTTAGTAAATCATAATTATACTATCACAGCGGTTACCAGTGGACCCTGAGGGTCAATGGACTGCTTCTAAGAGAATCACAGAAAGTAACTAAGAAAATCAAACCTATTGTTAATAATGCTGAATTCGTCATGCAAAGATGTGCAGCACCACTGAAAAATGTTTCAGGGATTGTAATTTGTAAAAGGCTGGAAAGCATTTTCATGAGGTTATATTTCTCGCCACCTTTCTCATTGTTTTTCTTCATGTTCTGGTCCCATTTAATATTCAGTCTCTTTCTGACAGTGTGTTTATGTTTTCTTTCCTTTCATAAGACAGGATCTTGGATCTTTAGAATGTGTCTGCCTGACCTGCCTGCTGCCTACAAGGCATCAGTGAACGTTAAGATATTAACCCTGTCCTCAGAACTTCAGAAGTGGCCATCTGTGGTGGCACAAGAAGATGGGTTTTAGGACATTTGTCAAGATGTGATATTCCCCTCCTAAAAAATCAAGTGCTTTGTAAGTTAGCTGTGTTTTACTTGGGTTTTTTAGATATCTGCCTTTCTTTGGTTCCTACCATAAAAGATCATATTTCTGCCTTTCAGCTGAATATATGCCTTACGTAACAGTGGTGATCCTGGTGATATCCCTATCAGAAACCCACAGCAAAGTGTTGAACTACATTTATAATAAAAATATAATTTCTTCATCAAACAATGCACAGTATAGACACAGTGCCTTTAACAGCACCCTGACACAATGTCGACCTGGATAAATGGAAACTCTCTGTCCCTGAGCCCTTTCTTTGCGCTGTGTTAAAATTCTACCATCAGCAAAGCACACAGCTCTCTGAAGGGGTTTTGCTCACTTGCTTTTTCATCCTTTGCTTCTCCCTGGGTTCTTATGGCTTAGCTGGGACAGAGGGAATGCATTTCCTTCAGGCACCTCATCAAACAAGGACTTAAAAAAAAAAAAAANTTGCTGGCTATTTTGCAATTGGAGTCAATTTAAAATTTCCAGGACAGATTCTTACACAGGCTGACATATACACTATTGAATCAAAAATCCATATAATGAATACCAGGATGAGTAAAGATGAGGATTAAATCACATACTATTATGAGAATTGTAACCTATTCTTACATGCATTGTAAGGGAGAAACTTTGCTGCTAGGTTCTCTTCAGTCTGGAGCAAGAGTTTGTGTGAGGATTAGGTAGAAGGCAAAGGAAAAAAAAATATATATGTGGGGTTATATCCACAGCTTCTGTGGGTTCAATGCATTTTTTGTTGGTTAGTAACCCACTAGGGGTATGAAGGTGCTCCGCAACTAAGTGTCAGGAATAGTTGATCAGAGAGACTTTTTAATTTTTTTAATTTGCTAATACATAGGAATAGGTAAAAATTGCCTATTTTCAGCAGGAAAGTAGCAACATGCTCATCAGAAGTAGTATCCCACACAACATTTTTCCCCTTAAAAAAGGAGGATAGTTTTTCTTTTCCATTCTCTCTCTCCTGCTGTCAAAATGGAAAAAAGGACATAAAGGAGGAAGAGGGGAAGAACATGAAAAAACCATAAATGTGGAAAGGCAAAAAAAAGTAATATCAAGAAATGAATCTTAAATTAAATCCTCTTTTCACTGCAAGAGGAAAGAAGTTTGAAAAGAATTAAAATATTCTTATTGTTTTTTATCCAGAAATATTTTTTGATAGGAAACAATTTTCCTTACCAGACCCATTTGTGGTGTTTATAAACAAGGGCTCATCAAAACCACATAATTAAAAATACTTTTGAAAAAAGTCAAGACTTCCAACTTAGATGTGAAATAGCAATGGAAGAAATCTCTCTGAACATATTTAACAATCCACTTAGAATCCTGTTTAAGATTTTAACAGAACAAATTGTCACAATAATGTACAAAACCATTCCCAGTTTTCTTCCCAATAATGTGTTTTTGTCTTCTCCATTCAGGGCCACCCAGAACAGTCATGCAAGTGCATAGCAAGCTTGACTGAGAAATTTATCTGGCTTAAAAGTAAGCCAGGAAAATAAAAAGAGATTTCCAAATTTCTCACCAAACTATTGGGTGGGCATCAGTGTGAGTCCTGGCACACGAGAACCAAATATTCTGTCTGGAAACACCTTGGCTTTGCATGTAGGTCTTGTCCCATGTTTCATTAGAGGTCTTTGGGATGTTGACTTTCCCAAGGGAAATTTTGGAAATGAGGTTTTCTGTCTTGTATACCATGTGAGCTGACATGAGGCCAACACAGGACCTTTACATATGAAACGGGAAATATAGTTTGTTAAGCCAGAGCTTGGCTTCTGCCTTGGCTTTGAATGTGTTGACTTCACTGGAGCTACCTTTCATTCACATAACAGCAGGCAGGGAGATATTTAGTGTTGAGCCTCATAACACTTTATCAAAGGAAAAATGAGAAAAATGAATCTTCACATTCTGTAACCTCTGAATTGTTTGTTTCCAGGTGTCTACATGCATCAAATGACCAAAAATATCACCACTGCACCCACCTTCAAGGTACATATTATCAGTTCTGTTTCCTCTGAATAGGCTGAGAAACTGAAGCACTGAAAAATTAAACCCAAAGCCACAGAGGAAATTTGTGCCACAGCTTGGACTAGATCTCAGATCTCCTTCAGGAGTATTTAATGAAATAAGCTATGCAAATATAAGTGTCAGTGTAAATAGTCTAGCAGGATCCTCCCAGTGAGGTCTGGGTGGGTTTGATCCTTTTTAAACTGGCATGGGAAGACAAGGCAGACATCATGCAGCAAGTGCCCCTTGTTTGGTTTTTAACCATCTTGCACTGCTGTATGCTTTTTGCCCAGACTGGGGTGAATGCCTGGCCTAAACAACTTGTCCCCAGTGCATGCAGAATAGTTTTTTGTGTACTTGAATTTGCTTCCAGATAATTTTTCACCATGTCCATCTGGACCCTTTTTTAATGTATTCCTTCAGTACCATTAGTGAGGCAGTGCAATGCCATTTTTCTAAGGTCCTGAATGTTTACTTCTCCAGGTAGGGTGATTATGGGCATGATGGAATGATGTCTTTAGTCAAGTGTAGATCTTATCTTCCAATGTAACAAGGTAGCCTAATGAAATGAGTTTTATTCAAAGATCTTGTCTCATAACGCTTCAGGAAAACATGATAAATTGAATGATTCTTTTAGCAAATGCATCACACAAAGCACTGGCATATTGCTTATGAAGTTTAATTTTGTAATAGTTCATGGGGTATAATATACCTGTAGCTATTTCAGTGGAATGAATTTTACAGGCTCATTACAAAAGCAGAACTGTTGTCCCAAAATATTGCTTTTCTTGTTGAAGTGTTGTTCAGATTCAGGGCAATTTGCATGTATAACCTCCAAGGAATTGCTGCATCTCACTTTTACATTTTTTTTCTTTTATTGTTCTATTATTATGAACTATGGTGAAACTCTGTTATTTAAATAATGAGAGACTAGCTGTTATTAGCAGCAGTTTCACTGACTGAATGTGGCATGCCAAATCTAAATCCAGAAATAGATGTGTTTTTAAACTAATAAAAGTTTGGTTGTTTACCAACTTAAATAATGTAAAACTAGACAAAAGGAAAAATATTGTGATTTGGACATAATTTTGTTCTCTCAGATTTCAGATCAGTGGTGGTTTTACCATTTCTTAAGATATGCATTACCTTTAATGGGAAAATGACTGACCCAATTTACTTATGAAAACGAGAAATTATTTTCTCAGTACCACAATGTTTCCAATAGTAATTTTGCATTCCCATTACTATAGAATTATGCATAATGTATGAAAACTTGGGGGGAGCCTTGAGTGTACTTGCCTTGTACATTTGGACCTTCCTGAGCTTGTGTCTAACTGTGGTATCTTGGAAGAAAAGCCCTTGTCACTCCCCTGCATGCAAGACATTCATCCATCCACCTGGGATTTCCAAGTGCATTCCCAGGAGAGGTGGGGTGTCCCATCTCTTTCTTGCATGAGAACTCCCCTCCTACCTCAGCAGAACTGTCACGTTTGTGCTTTTGACAGCTGGGAAAAATGTAAATATTGAGTTTATAATCTGTTTTAGTGAAATGATGTGGGGGTGACCTAGCAGACTGTGTAGGTATAATCCAAGTGACTTTAGTTTTTCTCAAAGCACGCACTCAGTGTTTCCTGATGCCTGAAAACTGATACGATTTCATCATCTTTTCTTTCTTAAATAGGAGAGCGTATTTTCACGAGTATGGAGTTGCCATGCAGTGGTGGTTCCCAGAGAACACCAAACTCGCCCTCCAGTGTGTGCTGTGCTTATAACCAGAACATACAACTACCACCTCGGCAGCCTGAAAACTGTGTGAGAGCAAGAGCTGATACACATCCAGCTCTCATGCCTACTGAGGCGCAGAAAGTATAGGTTCCAAGATTAAGGATCTCAAAGCACTCCTAGGTAGAGCTCTTTGACATAGATTTTAAAACCTCTGAGACCTCTACAAATGACAGGGCTCCTTACTTTTCTCTAGCTTTTTCTCAGCTCCATTAATTTCTTCCCGGCGCCTTCTTTCCTATAATATCCCTACAATTAGAACACTGAAAATAAAGAAGGAAAAAAGTAACAAGGTTTGTGGAAGCAGGATCAAAGAGCAGAGCTGAAGTCCACTTCAAATGATGTGAATTTTTCAAAAGGTTAGAATACCACAGGCTCTTTTGTGTTACATTGTTTGTGTTACAGTAATCTTTAGAGGAGCCTGATGACACTGGAGCCTCACTCTGTAAGCCATCGACTACCAGATACTGGCTGGATCCTCGACTTCATGGGACTCGTTGGACTCATGCCAAGCCCGAGTAACAAGGCTCTGAACCCATCTCTTCTGCAAACATCTTACTGGAAAGGAAACACCTGGGCTCAGGAAGCTCAGATTTGGAGCCTTTACATTCTAGCATAGCAGCAAAGCTCATTACTGCTAATGTTAATGCTGTGGCAGGGGGGGTTGATTGATTTGCCCTAAGTCATGCAGCGGGCTGTGGCAGGATTGGTCTCCTGAGGCCCAGACTCAGACTCTCGGTCCTCTTCTCTCTGAGGAAATGCTGTCTGAGCATTGTGCCACTCAGGGAAGCAGTTTCCATGTTTTGGTGGTGGGTGGGAGAAGTCCGCTGGCAGAGTAACTCAGAAGAGCAAGTGTGGTACCTTTGCTGGAGTCTGAATACAAACTTGAAATTTTTGGGGTTCTGAGGGGTAACAGGCTAGAAAGCAGTGAGCTGTAATATTTCAGTTCATATTATTTGACCTGGGTGTAATGAAATGCTCCTTTTATTGATTAACACAAACCTCTAATTCTTTACTCTTGAGTCCATAAAATGAACTTTCAGTACCCTGTTTTTGAACACTGAAAGCTGTCAAATATATATTTAAATTAATGTTTTTATATAAATTTGAAAATTATATTCAATTTGAAAATGTAGACTCTCAAGACTCTTGATTCTCTTTCTTCATTTTTTATATCATTTCAAAGCACTGAAAGATGTATCGGGGCTGTATCTTATACAGTTTGGAGTCTACTTCTCTAGATATTTCTAAAGATTATTGGTTAGGATGTCCATGACATTTAGCTTGCAACTCTTTATAAATAAAACTTTTGGGAGCACTGAACCTGGTGGAATCTACCATGGTATAAAAGAGTTAAAAATCTCTATGGAATTGAGTTTGAAATCTATATAATACATGTACTGTATTGCACATATATAGCACAGTCAGTATCTTTAATCACATTTGGTGTTTCTGTCTGTCTGCATATACTTCACAATTTTTTCTTCTGTAGCTTCAATTAGTGTTTAATGAACTTAGTGAGAGTTAATTATTAAAAAGTGACTTCAGGGGTCAAGCCTGTTTTACATAGATCCACAAAGACACAGCATGAATGTGGTTTTGCCACTATGAAAATTGTAGTGAAAAGATAATTATTTTTTTTAATCAAGGATGAAAAAGCTGACTTGTCTAAGTATCCTTTCCACAACACATTCTCCAGCATTATTGCTGTACACATTTATAAAGAAGCAATCTGCACTGGGTTCAGGTATTCCGCTCTTGCAAATGTAACTGCAAGCATCAATTTAAGTCTGACAACATCATTCAGTTCTTTTTATGTTCCTCCTCCTTGCTGATTTAAAAATGTTATGAAATTGAAGTAGACTGCCATAAGTACAGTAACAATATGTTATTTTCCCATTAAGTACTATGGGATGTGGTGTTACATGCCTTGCTTCAACGTTTGTGATAATTAAACATTGAGGAGGGATGCTGAATGCAATTCTTTTTAATGACATCAGAATCACAATTGTTAATCCAGAGTCAACATGCCTACAACATTTTAGATTTAAATCTGTATTTTTTTACAGGCAGCATTTGTGTTTTGATGAATGTCTTGCACTGTCCTTTTAACATTTGAGCTGAATCTCAGGCTGGTGTGGGATAGACCTATATTGTTTTTTCATTGTTAATATTTGATCTGTCAGACCTTGTGCTGGCTTCTCCTGGCCAAATGGGGAGCAGTGGGTTGTCCCTTACCCTGCCTGTAATACAAACAGAGAGGCAGCAGAAAGCTCTTGTACACCTCAGACCCTCCGGTGCCCTACAAGTGCCAGAGCATGCAGGGTTAAGGACAGCCTTGTCAGGCTGACCCCTGACTCAGTAGTGCTTTTGAGTCACCATTCTGGTTGTCTATTTTCGGGACACGGCTTATATGCTGCTTTTCTGTCCAGCAGTATGCCTCAAATCCTACCCCAACTAACATTGATTAATGTTGCATGGCTGGTAATACTGCTGAAGATATTCAGATTTACCCTACTGATCCCTAATGCTCTGTTCTAAATAATATTAGGGGCATATCACATGTTTATATTTGACAAAGGAGTCCAAAGACAATGAACCCGCTGCCTGACATTCAGAGAGGTCAAGCTGTCATTAATCTCCTGCTGTCTTCAAGGATCATTGTTGATGGCTGCTTGGAAGACTCAGAACTGCCACTGGAGTGGCTGATGAAGATGAAAGTCAATCTCCTTTGCACACAGGCATTTCGTGGTGCCCAGAAGGAAGATTCAAAAATCTGACCTTTAGGTTTGCCCACTCTCCTTATGCTACAGCCACGCATGAATTTCACCTGAAGTGCCAAGGCAATTTAGACAAAAATTGCTGTGTACATGTGGTGTTTGTTACTGTGCTGTTCATCTGAGCCTGCACAGCTGATCTGAGGAGGGATGGTGCATGTTTTGTAATGATGGAGAATTGTTAATTTGAGATGAATTATTAAGTGATGACAATAAATGAGCATAGATATGCAAACAAATAAGCAATGACAAGGAAAGGCGGGAGAGCAGGGTAAGAAAAATGGCAAGGTTTCCTGAGGATTGGACAAAGATGTTTCTCTGGGATTATTTTGACTGGTGTCAACTCTTTCTTTTATTTGGGAGCAATTTCTTTCAAAGCAATAAATATTTGAAAACTTTGTATTTATTAAGTGTTAATTTTACCCCTAGGCCTTCTAAGCAAAAAGTTCAAAACACAATCCTGGAAATACACACAGGCTCCATCTGTTCATCTTCTGCTGTGTGCTTTGAAAAGCGTCACCCAAAACCCTCATTATTTTTAGTGATGCTATTTTTTTCAGGTTTTGGATCTTTGCTTTATCCTTCAGTACCTGCACCTAGCTTTCTGTAAGTGAGCTCTTCAGCAGCTGGCACAATGATGCCTGGTTACTCACTACAACTCAAGGAGGTCAGGCCATCCCTTGAAGGTGGCTAATTTCCATTACTAATTTTGGCCTGTGGGCAAGGAGCAGTATTCAGGACTTTGGCCCACTTCAACCCAAAGAGCATTTCCCACTGCTGTTACCAGAAAATTATATACAAAGGTTAAACATTTTTTCAGAAACCAACTAAAGAGACACCACAATTATTTAGGTACCTCTTTTGGGATTTAGCCTGTGCTCACAATTTAGATTTTGGGAGCATTGTTTATTCTCTGTGTTACTCTCCTGTCCCTCCCCTAACACTTTTCCTCAGTGTTTCCCTTCCTTCAGCAGTTCCCCAAACCTTCCCTGTCTCACAGGCTGATATGATCAGAATTTGAATAATCAGTGTTGACACTCTTGAGTGCCATCTTTAGGGTTAGGCTTAATCCCTTGGGAGGATCAGAACCCTGGCAACTCACACCTTGTAGAGCATTATCTTTAGTTGTCTGCATGTTCAGCACCAAAGGACTTACAATTGACTCAGTTTTTGAAGTTCTTTTTCTAATTTTGTAGCTCACTTAAAGAGAACCACTGTTCAGGTTCTACAGAACACCTACCATTAGAATGCCAAACCAGTGAGATGCCATGAACAGGATACAAGCTGGATCTGCTTTGAAAGGTTTTTATTTTTTTTTTCCCCTTTGAGAATTAGGTTTCTGGTTGTAGTAAGTGGAAGCACTATGCATCTGCTAATTCAATATTTCTGTAAAGTCGGTTATTTATTTTTATGAAATATAGATTTAAATGCAACACTTAAGGCTTTAGATCTCATATGTGTATGTTGTTCTTGCTGGGAGGATGCAAGAATTCCTCCTCCTGTATTATACAGAAAAGGGCATGTACTTGAGTTTTGTGTGATAGGTCTTTCCCAGTTTTAAAGAAGGCATCATCAAGATGTAATTTCACTGCCACCCTTGGACATCTTAAACATTATCAAAATGACTCGAGGAACCTCAGTCTGCTGATGACATCAGAATCTGACCTGTTAGCTCTGTGCTTCATGCTAGGTAAACAAAATTCTTGTCTTAGAGAACAAAGAGATGTATTAGTACTCACTGCAAAGTCTGGGTATAAATTAAACTACATATGAAGGTAAAACCCCAGGGACAATATAATCCCGGGTGGACATAAAGGGAAGCTTCTTTTGAGAAAATACTTGAACAGGCAAAGCATCATTCCAGGAGGTGAAATTAGTCTCATTAGCTAGCAAATAAAAGAGGATCTGTATAGACTGTTCATTTGAAAGAAAGCTGAAGATTTCTCATTTTACTCAACAATGTTGGTAAACAGATGTTGATCAGGGTGTTGATCATCATGAATAGCTATTGGTTGATAACACTGGTCTTTGCCTGTTATGATCTTATGACCTCTGGCCCTAGGACTTCTGAGTATCAATTGTTGCAGCCAGACCACTCTGAATTTGTTATTTTCCCCAAGTGCAGCTTTGTTCTCCTCTGTTGTCCCGTGTTCCTTCTTGGGAGATGCACTGATCCAGGCAGACCACACTGTGTGACACAGATGTTTTCAGCCTTTCTAAATGGGAGTATGCTAGGTCAGTGTCCTTGGCTTTCTTGTTCAGGCAGTGTCGGGTCAGGATACCTGTAACTTTTAACTGGAATACCCAATTTGTTCCTGGGAAGTCTGGACCTTCCCTACAGACTAGGCTGAAACTAGACACACTTCCTTTCAACACCTTCCATAGGATGACAACGTACAAAACATGGAGCAAGAGGGAGGAAGCTGAGTCTTACAAAAGTCTCTGTTACAAACCTACAGAAACCACAGGGTTTCAAAGGGACCGTTCATTTTTTGGTGCTCTACCCCAGTAACAGCCATTCCTTAGGACCACAGCATCTGTCCTGTGTCTGATTCTTTTCTCTTCTGGGTGCTCCTCTGCCTTAGAGCTACAAGAGCCTTAAAGGGTTGCATTTAAGATTTACAACCCTTTAAGAGTTGGTGGCCTCTCATAGAGACCCTTCTCCTCCCCTTAAATGGAATGGGCATCTTATTACGGTTTTTACTGACTAGTTATAATGGATTTGCACTTAGGAATCTAAGTTCCTTTAGCAGCTTTTTTAAATTCCAGACATAGGGGTTTGGGTGGAAAAGGCTGGGAAAAGAAAAAGAAGTCTTTTAATTAAGTGTGTATATTCCGCTTTATACCCTGAGCTGGTCGTAAACCTGGGAACAGGACCCAACTGTTCAGATTCTAGCTCCAATCACTCAGTCGTACAGAATGCTCTTTTTGCCATTAGAAATATTAATAACAATGATTTATCTTAATTTCACCTTCAAAGGGAACAGTGAAAAAAGACAGGTGAAAACACGCTAATGCAAGGAAAAATCTCTGACTCCAGATTTGACTTAAAGGTTAGTAAATGAGAACCAATTTTTCTTTTATAAGAGAATATGTCATTTTGACAACATATTTTTGGTGGCATGTAATTTTTCTTTGTATTAGCCTTTCCTTTTGTCTCATCTGCTGTTAGACATAAGAAGCCTGTTCTCAGTACACAGCCCTCAGTACTAGGCATTTTATATCCAAGAACCAACACTTGTTTCCCCACTTTCAATTTATATCTCTATGCGAGATGATAACATATTGAGATATCAGTCAAGCTATTAGGCTGGCTGTAACTATTTTTAATAAAATACAACAAAATGATAGAAAAATATTTGAAAAATGAGGATTTGACCTCTTTACATGTGTTATAGATTCTGAACATGATGTGCAAATGGTAAATTCTGAAAAGTTATCTTCTGTATAATGTCATTTCTGCAGAACTCTCTTGCCTCAGGGTTGTGAATTATTGTGCTGTGAACATTATAGTGGAGATTATTTACAATAAATCGTGTAAAACCCCAAATGTTTTGCAATCAGAATATGTCAAATGCTGAGGAATGAGGAACCCCCTTTGGTTTATAACTTGTTCCAAGCACGAGCCAAAAACTGCACAGTACTGTTCCTAATGGAAAAGCATCCAGAGCAATCTATATAAATAGTTATCACAGTCCCATAAACTAACCTATTAGAAGCACTTGACATTTGCATTTATACCTGTAAAACTGTTGAAAAAAATGTTATGTAGGGTGAGCTCTCTAATGCTTTCTCAACATTTTTTATCTCCAAAATATGTAATATAAAGAGTTTCTTCTACAATCTTTTGCCTGACCGTCTGTTATCTAAAATATGATTTATCTGAATAATATGAATTATGCTTCTTCCAGTTTCCAATTTATGGTGTTAGAATCATTCTTTTTTATTTCTCCAGTGCAACTGGTTATGCTGTAAAAATCTACAGGAATGTTCTCAGGAAATAATATAATAGGAGCCTTAACAGTAACTGTGAAATTAATATAGAACCTTACATCTGTAAAATGTTAAAGATTTTTTATCACAAGGTCAGGAAATTATTTCTGATGCATCACTCAATTGCACTATTTGATATACATATTTATGCTGAGTATCAACACTTGAATTTAAAAAGAGAAAGAGAAAACATTCTGCTGAAAAAGATGTGGGCAGGTAGGTGAACCAGGTAGGTCAGTCTCTTGGACTGACCCAGCTTGAGTATTTTGGTCACAGATACAGAAAACTTAAAGGAAACTTTTGGGAGAGTTGTTGAGAGAAGTTCAGTATGCTCAGGACTTGTAACAAGACCCACAAGTTTACTGAAAAAAACCCAGAAATGGCAAGACAGAATACTAGCATTAACAGTAGGGAGTATATGCGAACAGTTTGAACTGTACAATTACAAATGCTGACAAAATATACGATGTGTGTGGTGTCTAATGGGTCACAGGACAGATTATTTTGCCCTTAAAACCATTGAAGAATGTTGGACTTGAGTCCACTAAGTAAGATAAATAAAATACAGAACCTAATGTTAAACTCCATGACAAAGTTTCTTGCAATGTTGCTGCCATATCCTTCATTAGCATAAACTTGTGCTTCTCCTTGGTTACAAATAATTTACAACATATTGCACTGAATCTGAATGTGGAGAAGCTTAAAGCACAACCACAATGGCAATGAGTAGAACAGTTCCTGCACTTTACTACCAAATACCCAAACATTCAAAACAACTCTCTGCTGCTCACTTCAAGGTAATCTTTTTGAAAGGGAAAAAAGAACCCAAGATACCCCAGGAAATCTTTTTTTTTTTATCAATCACCTGCATCTATCAGTCATGGAGATGTAGCATTTTGGTGAAAAAAGCAAAGTTGTGCAAACTAGTATTGATTATAAGGCCACATATCTGCAGCCCCACTTCGTTTCCAGATACTCTCCAGCCTCTGTTGATTGCAGCTTGGCTCACTGCAGTTGCTTTCTGAAAAGCCTGTTGCTTACACACTACCAAGGAAGTTAAGCAATTTTCTTGGAACTCAGGCAGTCGTCTTGGAAGGCCACTTGTATGCGTTATTATCCAGCAGTATAAGACAGAGGGTACATTTTAAAAGAAGTTACGTGAAAACAAATATACAAATATTATTTCCATTCTACATGCCCACTCTGACATTTAGTGGTTAAGACTGACTGCTTAATCCCTCACTTCCCTAAAATATCAGGTAAAATACCAATATGCAAAAGTAAGGCTTTTGATATCCATGTAGGGAAACAAATACTATTAATTTTTCAGAAATTGTGATGAAAAATGTGGTTTGTAAAATGTGTAGCAGTATATTTCAGTTTGACCTGAACAGAAGTATATTTTCAGTCAGCTCACAGAATGCACTGTTGATGCACTCTTAGTGATAACATTTTACTAATTATTTTTATATTATTTGGGAACTCCCACACCAATGTTTTTCACAAAGATATTGAAATGCTTTGACCAGACAGCAGATTATTTTTACCTTACATAGAAATTGGTGTTAATTGACAAGCGAATCAAGTAGTTACGTGCAATTCTCTGGTATTCAAGCAGCAATTTCTGTAGAAAGAAAGTCTATGTTATCGCACAGAGAAATAATCCTCAGTGCATAGGACACCAGCAAAAAGAATGGCAAATTAAAGGTTGCCAGGAACAAAGCAGAGCTCCATAAAATGTATAGCACATTCCATTACAGGTAAAATAGATTAGCAGAAGACATATTCTGTTCATGACTGCCTTTTAAGTTGTTTGGAAAATGTTGATTTTGGCTGTTGCATGGTGTGCAAGCAGCAGCAACTAACTTTCCCTGTCAAAAAACTTTCCCTCTTAAAGCTGCAGCATTTTTTCTGGTGTAAATCTTTCCTGATGTGGAGGGAATGCCAGTGTCATTGCCCAAGGCAGGGGATATGTGTATGCCATTCATCAGCACTTATGTGAAACCAGCACAGATTTTCTGTGCTTCTCAAGAACAAATGTTTGGTTTCATGGTTTGGTTCTAGATGTAGTAACCACCTCTACTTGTAAACCACTTACCTCTGGTGACTGCTGGGTGTGTCCTCACCACAAGCACCCTCTGTGATGAGTGAGTTACAGGTCTTCAAAGGGACTCCAAGACCTTTTCTTCGCTAGGACTATTCTCTAAGATGTTTTCATCTCTTAAATCTTTTTTGGACTGTTGAGAAAGGACAGACTTCTGGTGTCAGAGTCATGTACCCCTTTCCTCCCCTCTATATTCTGTGTTCTCTTATTAAAAGGAAATAAAGTGCTTTGGAAATGTATTCCAGACACAAGATTTTTTCCTTAATATATATTTCTGATGCAGCCACATGCTGGGTTCTTTACATTAAACACATTTGGGGATTCAAGTTTACTTTTGAAAACAGCCTGCTTTGTTTTCTGGTCTTCGTTGTTTTGTTTTGGTTGTTTTTTTTTTTTTTTTCCTTTTTTAAAACCATGAGTTTATTTTTTGTACTTCTTGTCCTTCTAAAGAATGCAGGCCTCTTCTTCCATCTCCTCTTGTTTATTTAGTGCTTCATGGAAACACACTGATCTTCACAGTCAGAAGCCCATTGTCAGCCTCCTTGGGTTGCCTCTGGCTTCGTGACTTTTAAAATGATGATTTCCATTCATTAAGAGGTAAACTAGTTTTGGTTTGGATTGATCTCTTTCAGCCTTAACTGTCTAAAGTTAAAGTATCTATGCCAAGCTAGTTATATGGGCTCCTTCTAAACTTAATGAAGAAAAAGGGATCTCCAGAGGTTACTCACCTCAACTCTGTCACCCTGTGTGACTCTCTGTTGGCAGACTGCATGGATGAGGAGCTTTGGCTCTGAGTGGACCCTCCCTGCCCACGTGTGTTTTATATTTCCAAGCTGATCTCCACAAGGAAAGAGTGAGAAGCCTGTTTTGTCATAATGTCCCCAACACCCATACTGCATTGTATGGTTGGTGCTTGGCCTAAGTTTGTTTCAACTCAGCTTAAATCTCTCTCCTTGCTGCCATTTGCTAAATTTAGAATTTCAACTTTTTTTTGGGTATAAAATTGTTCATATGCACTTGTTCACAAGCTCCTGGTAAATTAAAAGAGTGATAAAAAGTGGATTGTGTTGAGCTGATGCAACTCTAAATACAAACAGCTCTTATTACTCTTTTGATTCTCCTTTAAGCATCTAATTTTCCTGTAAAAGGCTGCTCAGGGCCATAGGTTTTTCGTTGGCTAAAGGCTAAACCCTTCTAATGCTGTTTTTCATTCTCAAGACCAGAAGTATAGCATACTTTTTTTGCAGTTGCACTCTTCTTGATTCTCTTAATATTGTTAGAGGTTCTCTCTTGGGATCAGCAAAATAACATGTGAAGAATACTAGCGATACGGAAGCTTGCTTCAGGGTTATCTTTAGATATCTGAGTTGAAATCCACAAGCGAGTAGACCTTATTGAGGTCTACTAAATCTGCCTTGAGACTATCAATATAAGAACAAGTGAAAATGTAGGCTTTACAAATAGACTGTACTCCTCTTGTTCTAGGACAGGAGGAAAAACTGAACCAAGCACTGAAGTTGGCTTTGCTGGACTCATACCAGTGCAACAGCCAAAGGAGTAAGGCTACATATGTTCTATTTAAAATACTTTTATATCACAGGATATGCAGATAGCAGGATACGGCACAACAGGAGGTACAAAGGACTGCTCATATTTGCATATGACCATCCTGAGTGGTGATGGAAATAGTCATGCTATTAGACTCTTTGACTAGAGTCAATAATAATAATTATAATAATAATTATATTATAATAATTATAATTATTATATTATAATAATATAATATATATAATATTATATATAATAATAATAATATAATTTTACAACAGCTTGGAGAACTGGCAATATATATAATATATAGTTATATTGTGTATGCCAGTCAAAGATATCAAACCTCTGATATTCATTGTGTACTCTGTAATATCTTTTGAATGGTTGGTGTTTCATCAATGGGTTAGTAAAACTTGAGTTTTATAATTACGTCCATTATTGAGGTCTACAAGGATGCCAGTTGTTTTCAGGAAAAAAAGCCAACCTTCTCTAACATTTTTGCAAGGAGCTAGGTATTGTCCTCCTCTTAAGGCTAAGTCTGAAAGTTTTAAAAGAACTGGCTGAGATTAGTACCTGTAAAAATTTTATTATTTTTTTTAACACTAAAAATCCATACAGAAAACAATGTTTAACCTTCAAAACTATAAAGTTTAGGTTACAGGGCCATTAATAATTTTTTTTGGCAAAGTTAAAGTATTGCACGTTTTTCATGCTCTGTTTCAGGAGGATTTGCATATACGGAAATGCATAAAAATACCTTTTGTTTTCTAAGCCATCTGTTTTAAAAATTTCAGTCTGTTTTCACAATAAAAATGCAAACAACCCTTTGGTGTAGTTTGCACATAAAGGAATATGCTGGGTTTTTAAAATATTTTTTCTTCAATTACCTAGTCTTGCCCAATAAGTTTTAGTGTTTTGTTACTAATAGCTAATGAAGAACAGGTAAAAAAAAGCCACAGCAGCATCTTGTACTCATTAAGAACTGGATCAAGCTAACTTGCACATGAATGAAGCACACCATCGTATATAGAATGCAAGAAGTGTCTGGGGCAGCATACACTATTAATTAGAGCTGAAGCTGGACTTCTGTTGTGGCAATCATGACTTTCATGTTCTATTACTTTCATGTTCTAAAAATACTATGCCTGACTTGATGTTTTATAATTTATGTATGTGGGCGGGTGGACATTAGACATATTTTGTGAGTGGGTGGACAATAGACACATTTCATGAGTGGCTGCAAGCCTAAATTCCCCTCACTAAAGGAATGGAGATGTTCAGCAGGGGCATGGGGAGATAAAGAGTGACATAAAGCTCTTCCACTTGAGAATGAGCGTCCGTGGGGGGCAGCAGTCCATTATGGGAACTTGAACTGACTAGAATGAAGATCGAATATCTTCCATACCCCAAATATCCAAACATTTCTGGATATTTTGTAGCATCTTTGTTTTGTACTTCTGAGGACTGTTGGTGCCCCTGGTGTAGGAGCAGCATCCCATTCCTATCCTCATATCTGCACCTTGGCTGGCATGGAAATTTACCCCATTTAAGAATTTCTTCTAACTCTTGGTGTTCATTACAGAAATTCTCTTCAGCCATTTCACACTTCCACTGTTTGAGAGTGGTTGGAGTACTGTAACAACATTGACCTGGTTTAGGGAACTAATTAACTCTGTCTTGTAGATATAATGAATTTAAGTATGATCAGGCTTGTCATGCTCTTTTAGAGTAGTGGTAACAAGGTAGGCAACAAAGCTGTCATTGCAATGCTTTCCAGTGTTTGGATCCTCCTGTTTAGAAGTGATTAAGAAAACTTAATTTTTGTGAGTGAGACTTTGCTATTTCCTCTCGTAGCATGAATGGGTGCAGAAACTTGGTGATGCACGGTTGGAGGAAATGGTTAAGAGGTGCTCTTCCGACAGGAGCTCCATCAGAGATCAGTAGGTTAATAGGATGCAATCAAGGGTCTTCTTTGAACCATGCTTGAACAGATAAAACAGTTATGTGGGTTCTTCAAGGCAAATAATTTTATTTTGTGCAGAAGCAGAAGGGGAACACAAACATTGATAAATACTACCTTTTACATGGGGACCATTTACAAATAGCTGAAGGGAAGTAAATTCCTAAACTTTTGAAGCATGATCTTGGTGATATTGATTTGGTCTTGAGATAGTTTCAAGCATAGGTAATCACAAGTAAAACTCCCTGGTCAGACTGCTTGCATCCTTTTTGTTGTCGCAGAACAGACCCTGTAAAATTGTCATATTGCTATAAAATCCCACTACTGGTATAAGGAATTTGAATATTTTTATTCTTGTAATTCGAACTATTATTTTATGGAATGGTGTTGATTGGATATTTCTCCATGTAGCTCATTTTATTTTTAGATGGGTGCAGACTCCTCTGTTCCAATGCAGTGAAGTCATCTATGAAACGTCTGTTCTGTAAATCCATCAAGAGACGTGGTTTAAATCCATCAAGAGACGTGGTTTAATGACATCATCCTCATGTCATCAGAGGGAGCAGGGGACACTTAATTGCATAAAATGATAATGCTAGTGTTAGCATTGAAATTTTCTGTACTAGCAAAAGCAAGCAATTGAGAAATCAGACAAATTAATAATACCTTCTAAGACCTTTTCTCCTCAAATGAAACAGTAAGTGTGAATGGACTTAAACAACCTCAGTGTTTTAATGGAAATGCTTAATATGTATAAACAAAAAATACATTAATGAACTTATAATGTTTTGAGAGATTTATCTTTTGGCCAACCTGTAAAGAATTTTTAAATAGTTTTCCTTTTGTGGTTGTTTCAAGGTCTCTACTCAAATTCCTGACATCCTTGTTCAGCTGCTTTCTGAAATGTCCAAAATTTTCCAAGGCTATTATCTACTTTGACTGAAGACAGTCTGATGAGGGCTGATATTCCAGAGAACATGTGTTTTGAATTGAAGAACAATGATACAGTTTTGTTTGCACTCATAAATAATGAATCTTTTTCTGACCACAAGCAAAATTGTTTAAATTAGTCTCCTGATTCAATAATTGATCTGAAGCATATGCTGTGTCAGAGCTATCAATATACTGATGACTGCATGCATCTCAGAGAGCTCCAGTAGTGTTTATGAAGGACACTATAAAAATATAAAGGGGGTTAGAAATGAGCTTTGTGGATTATCTTCAGTTAATGGCATGGCAAATGTCATTTTATGGACCTAATTTACTGAACATTAATAATGCTACAGTTGAAGTAAATCATTTTAATGGCAAGATTTATGTGAATAACACTAGCACTAATTTACCAATGGAATTTACAGAATCCATTTAGCTCTTCTAAAGAGGCACTAAATGGATGTTATGGCTTGGTTTTAGACTGCCACTATCATGGGAACAGGGCAGGCCTGCTCTTTCTTTCTCCCTTGTGTTCGTGCCCAGTAAAAGCCAGAGGATGAGTTCAACAATAACATATCAGTGAATCAGAGAATAGTGCTGAGTGATCAACCCACTTTTTGTGCATGTCTTCAGCTAAGAGCAACTGATTAAAGTTATGCCAAAGCAATTCTGAGAAGAGATGCTTGGATTCTGTACCTCCTGCACTATGTTGTCCCTGTATTAAGCAGCTTTTATTTTTAGACAGCTAAGCTGATGTGAAGTTTTTGTGTCCTTCCAGGGTGCTGAATTCTATTGGGAGACAAAGATGCTAGGGGTGAAGAAAACTCAATGCCCTTGCCCATTTTGCTTATGAAATTATTATCTGCTGGTATTAAATGTAGAATAAACTACAGTATGTCCAGGATGACTGAAGATCCTTTCTCTTCCCAAGAGATAGTTAGGAATTCTCATGACAAGTAAGATCCACTAAGCCAGCAAGATTTTATTTTGCAGGGGAAGATCCAAAACAGTGTGTCCTCAAGAGCAGTAGCACTGAAGAACATTCTGTCTCCATCAAGAGGACAGAGGTGGTTCCTGATTTTTCAGAAACAAATGCAGAAGTCAGATATTTTTAACTTTAGATTTCAAAATTCACAGTCATTTACTGTAAAAAACTTATTTGATCTCAAGGCAAAATGAGTTTAATCTAAGTAATTGACAAACCTATGAACTAATCAAGCTGGGAAAAGAAAGAAAGCAAAAGAGAAATTAAGAAATACAATGTTGTTTCTGTTTTTAAATACATAGAAATCACTTAAACACTGTCATAGGAGAGAACACATAAATAGAAGATAGATAGATAGATAGATAGATAGATAGATAGATAGATAGATAGATAGATGGATCGATAACCAGCCAGCCAATGGAAGAAAAATGAGTAAACACTGTAGTGTTTGCTAATCAGGTATCTAGCATGAACATACAAGCTGATCAAATAATGCATAATTATCAGCTTAAAAATTATTGCATAGAGCATTTGATTACTCATGGAAAGTTATGGGCTTGGCTGAGTGTGAGATTTTATGCATGTCTCTTTGAACTGGTTGTTTATGATGTGACATTCTTTAATGGTAAAATGAAAAACAGCACAGTTCTGTGCCAGGACACGAGAGGGTCATAGGGGGAATGAATATTTATGAAGCAAAATAAATATGAAGATGGAACTTCCCTCTCCTTTTCCCATCCCCCACTACTGATTTTTTTTCTTATATAGTCCATGGCATGTAATTTGCATTGGCTGATATATACCCTGGGATAGCTCATGTCTGTGTTTATCTCTGATTATGGTATGGTTTTGCAGGTACCCTCTTTGAGAAGTGGGTGCTGTTGAAGGTGTCATTTGCCCTTTATTACTTTAAGAATATTCCTGTACTCCTGAAATGCTTCAATAAGCCAGTTTTGTAGGGCTATGGATCTATTTTATCCATCTCTTTTAAGGAAATGTAAGTATCTGTTCCGATTCAAAACTCTTGCCATAGGATTTCCCTGAATTCCATATTGTGATGTGTAATGTATTTATCCTCAGGGGAGGGAGGGTCTCCTCCTCATTTTGCAAGCGAGGACCAAAGAAAGAAGCAGCTAATCATTTCAGAAGCAGACTGTGGTAGGGTGAGAAACCAAAGAGAAATGCCTTACATTCATAGCCTGCACATAAAGTACCAAGGTGGATTTTGTCTTTTCAGTGTTCTCTAATATCCACTGTTTGATATTTCTCATCCACCTGCCTGCATAGGTGGTACTTAATGCCTTCCCTCAGTTTGACAGGATGTAATTTGGGTAGATTTCACACCATCTGTAATTGTAGACACATAAAAGAAGTGCTTAAGATAGCTTAGTGCACCGAGATCCCCTCCATGGAAAATGGAGAGAAACACATCTGGAAAATGGTTGAGCCCTCCCAAGTTTTAATTTAACTATGAAGATGACACTCTCCACCAGAGAGAGGTCTACACTGAGGAGCTCCCAGAGCATGGACTTCTGTTAGGTGACTGAAGTTGAAATGGATGGATATAAGTGGAGTTTCTTAATAGTGGGACAAAACCTTGATGTCCTGCAGAGCCTCTTGGGATCATGATGCATTCTAGTAACACTTATCAAAGAGAACTGCTCTAAGAAAATGTGAGTAAAGTGAAAGCAGAGAGACTGCTAACACTTATCTTTACTCATTCATTGAGCAGGTATTGTGCAATTTTTCCAGAAACATCTCTTTCCAAGAAGTCTGTTTTTCAGTCCTGGGCACAGACAGTTGCCAACTTATCAAATAATGAGGTGTTTTTTGTAGTGTGCACAAATGAACATCAGAAAAGCTCATTCCTTGTAAATACATTCTCAGAGGAAAATAAAACCCACCAGAATTCTGGATGAGACATGACACATGAAAGCACTCAGTCTGACTCATATTACCACTAACTCATCATCACCTTTCTCAATAAAACCAAGTTGCTTAAAAATTGTGTTAAAAATATTTTTTCCCCGGGGAGGAACAATATTTCAAGTGACAAAGAGGGAACACAGTAGACAGCAAAAAATTCAATACACATAAAATACTATGGTTTTGCTCTAGTTTTTTTTCTTCACTACATTTTTTTTTTTTCCTTCTGAATTCTTTATGGGCTATGTTCTACAGGGGAAAAAATGGGCCAAACAAAACAAGCTTTAAGAAGCAAAGTGAATTTCAAAGACAACCTGAAATGAAGAGTAAACATTCAAACAACTGAGAGGAAGCATACCCCTCCTTTGAAGTCTGGAGGTTAGTATGAACTGGCAATGCTTTCTTTCAGACCGTTCCTCAGAATTAAATACAACACTGATGAAAACACAGCGAGGAGATCAACGATGTGATCTGGAAAGAGATTGAACCCATAATGGAGCAGTCAAGAGCAAATGCTTTCTGAACATGGGGTTTTCACAGGGATCAAAATAATTGCTTTAGCAGTCTGTTTATTTACTATGGAAGGTACTTGTATTTATTACCCTACTGAGAACAAAGAACCAGTGCTGGTACCTGGTTGTTTTATTTCCACAACTCTGCTATCATCATCAACGGCTGAGACAAGTTCCTCAACAGAAGCAAAAAAATGGATCTGCCTGCTTGCCCACAGCTAGATGGCTTGAAGCAAGAGTATTAAGTTGTAACATTTTCTTCTTGTTTCCAGCTCTCTCCCATGGAAGAAAGGAGCCCATCTGCCCTGCTCACTTCCTTCCTTGCCCTAGCTTCCTTAGAAAGAGCACCAGAAATCCTCCTTTGAGATGTTGCAGGGTAGGATCTCAGTTTGCATGAGCAAATTGCTTCCTTGATGAGGAAAATTGTAGCTGAGAATTTTCAAAAGGCAAGGTAGCTTAGTTATGTCACACAGATGAATTTTATTGTCAGGAGATGGGATTCTAATGGAATGTTTTGTTTGCATTTTGTATGTTCTGCATTATTTTGCTTCTAGGGATTGAGCAGGGATAATAGATACTTGGCTCTGCTTCCCGTGCAATTTACAGAAAGTAGGTAATTTTCTGACCCGAAACTGAGAGGACACCACTGTCCATCTAATTCTGTGTTTGGATGCTTATGAGTAGTGAACATGGGGCACAGGGACACACAGAATTGAATCGCTAATCCAAGAGACTACTTAAGGACATTTTTTTTAACATGGGAACAAACCTGTTGGAATTAAGAGCCTACTGGATTGGATCAGAGCTCATAATTCAGTTTTGAGCCAACATAAAGGGGGGCTTAGGGATGCATCCACTCATTACAGCAGCATCAGGCAGCCAGAGCCTCCTGGTGAATCTTGCTCATTGTTTCAAATTCTATTCATATATTTCAAAGTGTAGCAAATGGAAAGATCATAAAATCATGGTGATGTTCATAGAATTTAGGGAAAACAATATAAATAGTCACAGACCCTCAGTTAAAAGAATGAAAAAAAAATCTGCAGTTTTTCTCTAACAAGAGATGTATTCCCATGATGTACATTCTTGGTATAATTCATATCATAGAAATGAATAAACACAAGGAAAAGCCACAACACAAAAGAGGGGAAAAAAAGAAAAGGAAAAGGAATGACTCATTCTTTGGCAAAGAATAATCGTAAGAAAAATTAGTATCTTCAGGACCTGTCTGCAGAGCCTCTTCTACTACTTTGTTACAATAAACAAAAATTCCATCTTTTAAAACAAAACTTTTTTTTTTTTAATAATGAAAAATATCTTCAGACACCCATGACTTATTAGGGTTTTATATAGATAGAACAATTAGTACTCGAGGTTTGTGACATGGTAAAAATTAGGTTTCCCTTATATCTTACACTTATTCTGCCTATTCTGCCTACATACAGCTTTAATGTTTCTCATTTTATTGACCAACTCACCTTACTCTAAGCAGTTTACTCACTCTGTAGACACCCAATATTTGAAATGAACTTAAGAGTGCCATCCAACATAAAAACAAGTCTGACGTAGCTGAATGGCCACAAGCATGTCATGATATATGTGGCGTATTTTGTAATTTTTCTGCCCATTCTTATGGCATCCACACAGGAACTAAGCACCTTTATGTTAAATCAGCTCTGACTAATAAAGTCCTTGTCTGCCATGGGGTCTTCCTTAATTGGGTACAGGGTTATGTTTTATTTACTTGCCCTTTGTTTCTTTGAGTTTCCTTTTCCAGTGCCTCTTTTCCTAATGATTCTTGCAGATCCCCACAGTGGTAAGTTTTTATCAGGACACAGCTGTATTGTTTCAGAGGCTTGCCATGTTCCCTCTAGTGTGACTGAACAGATATGTCAGGCAGTCCCTGGCAGTGGTTGGCAAGGTCTTGCCTTTTTCTGGTTCTTTCCTCACTCTTCTTTTTGCAGCAAATTTTTTGGGCAAAAGAGAACCCTTTATCCCTGTTGTTCCTGTAAGTATAGATGTATGATAGAGCATAGCCAGCTGAGAGCAGACCCTGTGAAGACATTCTTGGTGATTTCTTTGACACCTCCCCATCCTTAGGAAAACTGCAGCAGTATATTTATTAGCCTTTTGACAAGGTGCAGTGGGACCAGATCTCCAGATCTCTGGTGATACCATTGTGAGCAACGATGGAGAACCCCTGCATAGTTCGGTGCTCACCACAAAATCAGACTTTTAGCAAAGCAGTTAAGTAATAATGGACATAAACAATAACATTTCTTCCTAGAATCAATTAGAACAACCTACCAAACACAGAAATTGTATTCAGGTGAAGGTGTAATTTTGAGTAATTTTGACCTCTATCAATGTAATGTTTTTATCTATTCGGCTACTGTGATCTTTCCTATCATGCTTTTTGTAACATGCAGGAGTCTATGTGAGGACAGTAATAATCTAGTAAGGACATTCCAGAGAAAGTGGAAAAGTCTTTCCTAAGTGCTTCAAACATCCAAGAACATCTTTAATACAAAGCATGGAAGTCATTACTTTGGATATTTGCAGAGAGAGAGCATTTGTAATGTATCATACACACCTTTGGTCTCTGAGAAAACAAATGATGTGAAGGGCAAGAACACATGATATAACCACAGTTCCAACCTTTTCTGTTTCCATATTTGTGTGCCTCCATGGGATACTTACATTGCAGTCTTGAATGCCTTGTGTTATGCATGAAGTCACATGACTTGAACTCTGGGCCAGACAGAGATTAATTGATTTCTAATGGAAAAATGCGTGCCTGATGCTCTCATCATCTCAACCCATCCTTTCTTGCCTAGTGAGTAGCAATCCTTTTTCTATCTGACAGTTAAATCTGGAACATTATTTACCCTTGTTGATACAATCTGTGCAAGTATAACGCTTCCTTTTCACCTGCATCAAAGGTAACAGTTCCAATTATTTTCGTTTGGTTTGTCGTGGATCCTTTCACTACGCACCATCTAATTTTAAAAATCAGTCTTGTGGAGAGTTGTCTTTGTTGCAGACAAGCTGTGTCCTGCTGCTGTTGTGTTTCCTGCTAGGGTATGTACCAGATGTGCATACATCTGAATAAGTGTCTTAGGTTTGTCAGGAGCAGACTGACTAGAATGTGTGTTTGTTTTCAGGGAGTTGGTAATGAGTGTTCCCCATGTTCTACCCACAGCTTACCCCCCTGAGGCTGTGAATCTCCTGCTTCCCTCACAAGGCCATTTAGAAGTGGGCTAAGTCCAGCTCAGGGATTTTCTCAAGCCTTTCCCAGCACATTTAAGATCTTTGTATCTAGTGTAATGCTATTCTTACTCTCCACTGTATGGCTGCCCAGACTGGACTGAGCTGCAGTGGGATAGTTTTGATCCAGTATGACTGTGTTTTGTTGACATACCTTCATCATGACATGGATTTAGCAGAAAAATGCCCCGACTTTGTCCTGCTGGACCACTTCTCACAGTTGTAACACATTGTATATGAAATGAATATATCTTCACTTTGCTTTTCAGTTTCACTTTGGTCTTTTACTGCTTTTCAGCCTGTTTAGAAAATCAGCTGTTCAGGGCAGGAGATGGCTGTTCTAACACATCTGTCAGTCAAAACAACAAATGAAAAGTGCCTCATTTCTGGTTGTATTTACAGAGTATGTTTACTCTGTTGGAACTGGGTACAGACACAGAGCATCCTAGTCACTGGCACTGACATGTAATGCTTGTAATCCTTGAGGGTTACACCAAGCCCTTCTCATGTGTTCTTGGGCAAAATACTGCTTCTTTAGCAATGACCAAAAGAATGAGTGGCCTCTCTTCCACTGTTTTTATGATGCAGATTTGTCTGTGGGCAAATAACCACCTCACCTCCATCTTTGGTAGCAAAACCACCAAGAGCCAGACTTCACTTCCTGAGAATGCCTTGTGATTCTAGAGAAACTAAAATGATATTCTGTTTCTAGGAAGATTGAGACTTCATTTCATGAAAAATGTGGTCATGGTATGTAGCTGTGAAGTGAAGGATATGTTTGAGGAAACAATCTGCTTTCAAAAAATGTTTGTCATATGGGATGAAAAGGAAGCACCTGGCCTTTTACTGCATCCCTTCCAACCTGGTTCAGTTTTGCCTGCACCCATGTGCAAAATGGCGAGTCCTGGGATGGTGTGTGTCTTTTCCTCCAGCTTTGCTTATACTGAGTACAGTCCCAGTCCTGAATCCCTAAGTTTTCTTGTGAACGATGTTCCAACTTTTTAAATAGCTTTTGTTCAAAAGATGTTTCTACCCATCTGATGTTTCAGTAATCACCCACCTTGTTTACAGACATGGCAAGCACAGTTCAGAGGCAAATTCTGAAGAAGTATTCTACTGTCATCATTCCTAGTAAATTCATAGATTTAATTGAACTTATTTTTAGAACACACATTTTGTTTCCCAATAAAGTATTCTTTTTGTGACCTCCTAATTAATAAGATTAAGGGAATTTAGCCCAGGAAACTGACAAAAGGCAGCATTCTAGGACCCTCTCTGAATATTAATATCCATCTTGTAGCAAAAGCAGAACACTTGTTTGTGGATATTGGAGCCCCACTGGTTTAGGTCTTTACTAGGAGAACAACAAAGACGAGGAAAAAAATAACAAATTACAGCTGAAACAAATCTTCAGCATTGCTGTTTTCAAATTACTATATTTCTGGGGAATTTCAGTCAGTTACATGAAAAAGAAGACACCAGTTTCAATGGAGCTTTGATAGTCAGGTTATGTTAATAATGGGAACTCATGTAAAATGCATAAGGTATACCTTACAGATGAAGAAGATTGCTAATAATTATTCTGTATGCTAAGAGTGTAGCTCTTTCTGAACTGATACATAAAGACTCCTTTACATCCCAGTCTAATTACTTATAGACAGTTGAGCACAAAATTAATTTCATCTGTTTGAACATGTGGAAGGAAAGAGATTAGAGAAGTACCTTTCAAAACAGCTGGTTGGCATGTTAAAGAAGAAAACCTACTGGTTCTTCGGTTCTGACTGAAAAGTGCATTTCTTTATAATTAGACCTATTAAAGTAAATGTCATGCAGGGGGATTCTCAGAGGAGGTGACTGGGGTGCACAGCATGAAAAGTCAGTTGCTCTCTTATGGCTGCTCCAGAAACTGGAAGTTTTCAAAGATGGGGGAAGATAGGATTAGGTGTTTTGACACGTTGTGTTTTTCCCTGGCCATTTTGTGATTTCTCTTGGTGAGCTGGTTCCCATGAAATAGGGGTGGGAGTTCCTGAGGTGATAAATGGCTGTGTGCAGTCACCACTCTGACCTTTCTTGATCCTTTTCTCTTGCTGTCCTTAAAGAAGGTGTCAGTGTGAGTGGTGTGGAAAATAATTTCTTATACAGGAAAAATCATATGGAGAGACATCAAAATTGGAGAATAATTTTGTTGGAGCCTTTGCAGTTCTTCTGCAGAGCCCTTCAATACTACAAAATGTTGTTTGAATCCTTCTCCTGTCAAGTTTTAACCATCTTGGGGAATATCTTAAGATCAAGTCTCAAGAACAAGGGAACAGTTGAAATGGCTAATTTAATCTGGCATTCTATCCCTGATGGTCACAAGTGGGTAGTATTTAGGGGATGATTAATGGGAAAGTCTGAAGTAATCCTTCCTGTTGCATACCTCAAATCTGTGAGTTTTGGGTTTATTTTGCATCTGTGGCATGTGGGTTGGTCTTTTGTTTTTCACCCTAGATTTTAACTGTTTAAGGTAGATATGACAAAGATGGCGCATAGGCAGGTTCTGTGTTCAGTCTAGGTTCTCTGGTATTTCTTCCCTACATGAATTTTCACACACATAATGACAGAAAATTATAAATAAGACTTTACAAGAGATTGCATATAAACAAGAGTTCCACAGCCTTAATATGTACTACTCCCCTTTATCATTAGGAAAGATCCAGAAAGATGCCTGCTCTTTGTGTCCATCTGAGTATGCTGGTGGTTGGACACTGTGATCTCTCAGCTTGCAGTACTTGAGGAAGTAATAATGAAGTTGCCCCATGTTGTGGCTCACAAATCCCAGCTCTTTCTGAATTTACCTTACGTCCCACAGTTCTTTGGTGGAGCTATTTTGCTGCTGCTTAAGGAAGGATATCCTGGCCTCTCCTGAGCTCACATCAAGAGGTTAAACCTCTTCTTTGAGAAAGAAAAAGGCAATATGGCACGCCACTCCAAAATATGACTGACCCTTTCATTAGTGAGGTTATTGAAGGGGACGTGGTGGAGCACGGAGCCTGCTGGATGCTTCCTGCTAAACCTCAAGGGCAGCACAGGAGAACGACTGTCTCACATAGCCCTGAGTCTTCCTAGGAACCCACACCACACAGCAGCCACTGAGTGCTTGACTGGAAATAAAAATAACTGTCACGGCACCAATCATGCTAAGTCATGAATGAGTTGGCCTTTTTCTTTTTTTCTAACTTGTTTTGGACTTGAACCAACTAAAATCCTTATGGAAAGAAGATACTTCTGATTAAAAGATACATCTTGATTTAAAGGACAGCTAGTGTGTTGTACACGTAATACATGGCTACCAGGAGCACTACTGATTGCTGATAATTTAATTCCTATAACAGACTAGAGAAAGCTTATTACCTGGCAGCCAGTATTCAATCACTATTTTCTGAAATAAATAGCCTATCAGACAGCTAATGATAAAAAAGCAAATGTGACGTTCTTAACTTTGGGTTTTTTTAAATGTAATATACTGTGCTAACAAAGGCATCCTAAATGCTTTCTTCTTACTAATCCTTTTCAATGGCTTTTCCCTGTGTTTGTGACATGGTTTATTTAAGTAAATGGTATTGTTACATTTATTTTAAAATCTGATGTATCACTAAATAAGATAATAAAGCATGAAATGCACTAAAATACTGTTTTCTGTGTTATACTCATGAGGCTCATGGTTGGTTTTTATTGTGCTGTAGGAAAAGAAACATTTAAAATAAGTAAGTACCACCAATTCTGTATTTTCTTTCTTTCATCATCATTGTTCTTAGAACCATAAAAACCACTAGAGGAGCAAAGACTATAGAAACACGCAGGTATCTTGTCTGCAGAGGATTAAATCCTGTAAAATAAAATAATTCTCCCCTTTTCGCCAACAACCCAAACCCACATATCCCTCCACAGGTAAGCTGGTTTTTTTAGTATGGCAAAACATAATAAATGGATAAACAGTGAGGTTGATAAGGGAAGGAAAAGGGAAGAATCCCATTCATTTTAATTAATTAGTAAACCAAATTATAGCAAATCTGTGGAAAATACATCAGTCCTTTCAGTTATCAGTCTTTTACTGATGCAGATTGAAGTTGGCCGTGACATTGGTTATAAATCAAATATAGAGATGGTTGTGAATTTTTAGTGTGATATTTTAAACAAACTTTTTTTTTATCAAAACATGATTTAAAATAGAACTTTGGAATTTTTCAGTATGATATAAGTAGGAAGTGACATATAATGATGTTTATTTGGGGAATTAGAATAGCTCAAATGAAAACGTTTTATTTCCCTAAGAGATGCAAGGTGATGTATTTCAGATTAGGTGAACATGAACCTGTGTCTGCCTGAGATACCCCAAAGAAGCAGAGGAGCTGCTTTTTGTTGTAGCTTACACTCCTATGCTTTTCTGATTGGAATTTTTGTCTTGATGAGGTATCTACAATGTATCATTGCACATTCTCATTGCCTAAGAAATATGTTAAGTTGAAACACAGGGTATATTAATCCATAGATCAGTCCAAGATGTCTTGTTTGGGATTTGGAAGAAGCTAACTTTCCAATGAAAAACAGAATGGATTTTGAATGTACTACATCAAATTGATAATACTATGTATACATTTTTGATTATATATGGTATACATTTATTCCTCTGCAATGTATGTACATTGCAAATAGGCAATGTGCATACACTGTATTGAATTTGAAATTATTCAAGTTGAAAATGAGGACTGAAATCAACTCCTTGCATATTTATAACCACTTTTAAAAAGGCAATGATAGAAAAGAGAGGAAAAAATTAGTGAAAATTGGCTCAGAGATGGAAGTGTATTGTTAGACAAAGCTTGTATGCAGGGATAATAATTACAAGATAATGGGGTGTTTCCTTACAGATATTCTGAGTTTGTGGACATTAAGGAATCTGGCCCCTTTTACCTTCACCTTCCTTTGTAAAATCTATTTTGGCTGCAATGTAATGTACTAATAAACACTAAAGGCATTTTAGAATAAATCAGGTCATAGCTTCTGCTTCCTTTTGAGTGTCCATCTGAAATAATTAGCTGCAGAAAAGTATATACATAAATATATATATAACACTTTTGGAAGAAATGGCACAGCTGCTGCCAGCTATGCCCTCTGGCACTCCGAGAGGCAGAAGCTCCTCCTGGGTTTTGCAGTATGCTCTGAAGTGGAGCTGTGTTTTAATTGCTCCATCCATCCCTATTAAGGGACAGGCAGAAAAGGGGAAAAAAAATCTAATGAGAAAAGAGATATTGTATATACATTACACTAAATACCTGTGGTTAAAAGAATATTAAGGTTGCTAAATGAAGCACTGAAAAACCAGGAAATATGTGGCTCCTGGTGTAATGTTAATTTAACTTCTGCAGCCAACACCATTATGCTACAGTTCCAGGGACTCCTGCTTCACCTAATGAACGACTGACTGGTCCTTCATGACTTTTCTCCTCTTCACAGGTGGTATGGAGATCCAAGTTTTATTTATCTTATAAAGTACAAACCCTGTTCTAAGTACAGGGTTATTAATTTCCTCACCATTTTTCATTTAGCCCTCCTACTACATTTGGTTAATATTACTAATGGTACTCATGATTATAATATACAATGTCTTCAAGAATAATCAATAATGTATTTCTGCAAAATCCTGGGAGGAGTCTGGTGATCATTATTATTTGTTATATGTGTTGTTATGTGCACAATATTGTTCGTGAGCAGAGAAAAAGAACACTTTACATATAAAGCCAAGAATTTATTGTTGCCATGTCTAAAATATTTTCAGTATAATCCAAGAATCATTTGTAAAAACTTCATTTCAGAAAATAACATTTTAATACAGAAAGTCTCATTAATAATAACAATGTAGTTAAAAATGTTATACACATGCTTAGTTTCCACCCCTTTTTCTGTTATTATGCTCAACATTTTCCTTTTCCTCTTGCTCCCAAGTCTGGTTGTTTCCTTTTGCTCTTAAGCATGTTGGGGCAATGCAGACTTGTCAGCTTCTAGTCATTCACCTGAAGAAATATGATATTCATCTTAGTGGTTTCCTCTTCCTCGATGAAGAACTTTATACATGCATGCTAACACATAATTGCATATCTGCTCTTTTCTTGTGGGTCTGTAGCTTTAAGTTTTGTCCAAATTTGCTGGATACTTGCCCTTTTTGTAGGCTAGATGTTAAGTCTTTATTCTCAGTTATACCTAAACCCAGTTTTGTCCAGCCCCAGGTTATGCATTTCTTCAACTGACCGTAGGTTAGTTGCTTACAGCTGTGGGTCTTGAATAACAAGTCTGTGTACACATTTCTTATCAGCCCATGGAGAGATTCCTCTACACTACATCCTCTCTCCTCTACTGTCACACCAGGCCAGGATTTCTATACATTACATCATTATGTATGCTGGAGTTGTAAAATCATAGTGGTATGCCATATAAAGATAAACAAAAGTAAAACAAATCAGCCAGAGGAACCTGTTACATAAGACAACCTGATGTTAAAGATAAATCAAGAGAAGCAAAGTTGCCAGGTGGTCAAGAAAAACCCAGGGCAAGACAAGGTAAGCCTGGAAAGCTTCAGTCATGAGGTCTGGGAAACAGTGCAAATCTGATGGTTTGCTACCAGCAAGAGCTATACCACATTACAGGGACTGAAATTACAGTGTGCATCCTGAGAAATAAATTAATTATAAAGAAAATGCTGCGTTTCTTTGACAGTTACTTGAACTCATGGAAAGTTGTGTTTTTTTAAACTTCAAGGAGTGTTAATTGACTGAAAGTACTTTTAGTTCCTAATTAGATCATTACAATCATGCTGTAAACAAAGGTGGTGATGAGCAGACACATGCTGAGTTAGAATGTTACATCTAGTATAAATGCACACATTAGAGGATTTTGGAGTTAGGTTGCAGCTCTGCACAAAGCTCAGAAATTCAGAGTAAGTTTCAATGGCATTGGCTGTTTTGAGCTGCTCTGGGAATGCAAAGCAGCCATAAACTTGACTTAAATGGCCAGTAAAGTGGGTTTTACTGCTGCTTTGTGTCATTGAATTGCTCCAAAGCAGCTGGAATATCGCATGAATCTGGCCCCAGATGTTTATGTGGCGTTTATTCAAACTATTCTAACCTCTTTGACGTGAAATCTGCTGGAAACCTCACGAGAATAAGTTCTCCTTCCTTCTTCTGCTCTCAACCAGAAATGCCAAATGGATGGTCAGCTTTTAGTTTCTCTACTCTTTTCATTGGGTGAATGCTGCAAATGGAAAAAAAAAAAACCACCAGAAATTAAACAAGTATTTTGTAATTTCTCCTCAAACATAATTTAATTTTAATTCTAAGAAGATCCACTGTGTTTGGGTGGTAGTGACATCACCTTAATTATACCTAAATTGGTTACTTTACAGTTGCTGAGATATATATCTATATATTTATTGATTGCACGGCTCATCTTCTACCATGTGGTCTTACACATAATGGATTTTCAGCTGGGTTGCAAATAACTTAGGTTACAAATTTGTTGTCTATTCTTTTTCCATTCTGGTTACTAGGTTATCTCTTGCTGTATTCCAACAGGTGGTCTTGTGTGGGATTGGTTTCCCAGGAGCTCAGGCATTTACAGCTGAGTTTAGTAACCTCTCATTCTCTTTTTAGGTGATGGTGCAAGAGGTGCTACTACATCATCTCACTCATCTGGACACTTAATCTATGAGTTCAAATCAAAGTTAGAATTTCATAACAGTGCAAAAGTGTTATTACTTTTAGTGAAATATACAGTACCTTAATTCACACTAAATTCAGACTCCTACTAAATTGGCTCACTCAATTCAGGGAACACCCCTGTGGAGCAAGGTACTTCTTGGCATGAGTAAAACTGTCACAGTCTGTCCCATTGTGATGCCAGCTCCATTCTGGGTTTGCTCTGCTTTTATAATGAAATTCAAGTAGCAAGAAAGAGATAGCTGATCTGTACTCTGCATAAGGTCACAGATTTCTGGGATGTTCAGGATAGTCTTTATCAGGACACTTATGTCATCTTTTCTCCTTAACGGAGGCCAGTCCAGATTTTCATAAGATATAAATTATGTAAAATTATATAAAAATATTTCTGGCTTGAGTAATTTGAAGCACAGCCAAGCAAAACACTAGGGATTGCATTGGAAGGAACATCTTTTATTTTTTGGCAGCACAAACGAAGTAGCTGATCTAACAGAAAATATCTCTAATGTATTTGGTCAAAATTCCCCAACTTTTGTCAAACATTCATTAAAAATATGAACTTTAAGTTTACACTTTACAACATCCTTCAAGAAACATGCTGCATTCTCCAAATTAGAGATACATTATCAGATAGAGAAAGAACTTCTTGTTGTGGCCAAGGTGAAGGCTAAAGTAAATATTGAAGGCTAAAGTAAATATTGATTACACACAAGGTTTTATACACTAGTATTCAAAAGGAGTTAAAGAGGAATTTTCTTCAACAGGAAGGTTCATTCTAATCCTCTTTTTATCCTGTGTTTAGTTGCTTTATTTTATATAATGTATTTTACAATAATAAGGGCTTTGTATAGGTTGCATAGTGAAGCTTTTAAATATCTACATGAAAAGCATGACCTTAAAAAGGAGGCAGGAGGGACAGAATAGGTGAATTGTTAACAGATGAATAATTGGTTTTGAGAAATGTCAGCGGAGCCTGCTTGTCTACACTACAGCCATTCCAGGAGAGGTAAATAGAGGTAGTCTTTTTGCTGCATTTATATGTGTGACATTCAAAGGGATTCTTCTAATGACTCACATGCCTGAGATTACTTGGTCTACAGTGGGTTGGGACCAAATTTGAATTCAGTATCACACTGCATGGTGACTAGGTTATTAGTCAAGGAATATGTTTATTTAAAATAAAAGTAGCTCCAAATTAGGTGCCAGTTATTTTTTTTAGTCTATGTGTTGGACCAGTAGATAAGACCTTTAAATAAAGGGAAAAGCCAGCAGAATGTTCACATACAGTTTTATGAATATTTAGCACCCAGATGTTAATAGAAAGGTTACAGGCATTCATCATTTGCAAATTTTGTTTTGGAGGACCTTGTTATGAGTAGGGTTGAAAAGACTCCACATTCCTGTACTACAGAATTCACTTTGTAAGCAGTCAGGATGGATAGTAAGTGGGAGAGGGTGTGGAGTGTCTGTGTACAGTTATACAGTAGAAGGAGTGTTAGGATCCATGGTGTCCTTCACAGTCATTGCCTGACACTGCACTCCACTCTGCTCTTTCTCTCAGACTAACTCAGCTTTTCTGTGCTGCCAAGTCCTTCTGTGTAACAGAATTTTTACATACACTTGAAGCAGTAATCCAGTGGCTCCCTTATCATTCTGTTAGTATTCCACTGATTATTGTTTTATTGAGAAATTGAACATTACTATTAGGACTTCTGTCCTATTTTATCACTTGAAGATTAACTTGTGACCTAAATTGAATCACTCAGTCATGCTGCAAACTGCAGAGATCATCTTGTCTAGCTGAAGTACCTGTCACATGCTTTTTAGATAAGACACTTTATTTTAAAACAGGCACCAGGAGAAATTGTTTGACATGATTTAAAAGTCTGCCAGTGGTCCTTGCTAATTTCCCCGAAGTGTCACTAATATCTCAGTTCAGACAAAAGAATCTAGGGTTACAGATTCAGGTGCTACATTGTGTCTTTACCAAATATCCTCACAGACACCAGCCTGCTGTGCTCCATGCTCCATGTTCTCTTTCCTCTCATCACTCAGTTCAATGCCCACCAGCACTGCAAACCAGCAGTGTCCCATTTATCCCTCTTCTACACTGCATTAGGCAAAGCAGAGATACTTCAAAAATGTCTTTTGACTATCAAATTAGGCCTCAAATCTCATGAGAACTCCAATTTCAAGATTACACATGTTCAATATAAGGTCCCACTTGTAGGATTAAACTTTCTAGGAAGCAGACATCAAACAGCCTGATATGAGAGATTTTCTTCACCCAGGACACACGGGCCGTGTGTCAGGATTATGACCTACATGAGTTACTTTTGTAACACACTTTTGTCCTGTAAAAGTAGGCAGATATGTTTAGTAACAACCATGTCTGTACACAGCAGCCTGTATAGGAACAGAAACATTCCAACATTTTTATGTAGTACTGGACATAGAATCTTTCCACTACTTCTGTACCTCTGTTAGGAATTAACAATTGGTATATACAAGCAAGAAACTGACAGCTTTTTTGCTGCAATCACTGAGACTTTACAACTGTGCAAGCGGTGCACCTTGTGCTTTTTTACCAAATATTTCTGTCTGAGGGCACCATAGGATGAGTATTTTAACTGATATGAAGTGTGAGATTTGCTTTTTAATTTCTTTTTAATCACAGTCTAATTGTTGTAGGTATTTATATATTGCATTATGTTAGCTGGTGCAGTGTAAGAGTCCAGTTAGAGAAAACAAAATTATAAAAATAATCCTACCCATCTAGAGATAAGATGCCATCTAGTATTACACTTCTGAATTTGTTTGCCATGTTCTTCAATTAATTCATTGATGCTTCTTGGTGATTCATCCCCCGAGATCCTCTATTACTTTTACATATCTACACTAAGCACATAATGTTTTTCCTGGTACGATTCCCTTTTGCTTCTCAAACACATGTCTTTGCTTGATGTCGGCAGTGTGAAATGTTTGATGAGGTGGAATTTATAAACATTATCCTTTAGAACTTGCACAACTGGATGAAAGTAGTTCACTCATTTTTTCCTTACAAAAGTGTTTCCAAGGCCAAAAAACTTTAATGGTATTTCTAGCTTTCTGTTTCCTAGAAAAGTAAAAAAAAATTAAAAATACTAGATGCTATTGAAACAGCTTGTATTCTACTTCTCTTTCACCAGTATTCATTATTTATCATTGTCTTCACAAAATTAGGCCAGCATGTTGCCATATTTGGACACAATTTTAAAGTAGCACTGAACATTAAAAAGAGGAGCATTATAATAAACAAACCACATTTGAAACTATGTTCTTTTGGTTTCTGAATTTGAAAAAGTGTCAAGAAAAACAAAGGTGGTCTAAGTAACTTTAGAAATAGATTGAAGATTCTGGATTATTAGGTAGTCCTAGGTAAAAGAGATATTTTTTATGTTCATCTTGAGCTCGTCCTGTAAATAATCAAGCTACATCTTGTGTTTCAGATTAGTGGGTTTTTAAAGGAAAGAAACGCAATTGCATAAAAACATGCAGAAGACAGAGTAGCTGCATAACTTTACTCATGCTAGTAAGTGGACTGATTGTGAGGTGGGCAAAGTTACACAAGTGTCTAGGGGCATGTTTTAGCAGATTGGGAATCTGTGAGTCATCCTCACTCCACATCAAAGTCAAATTGGGATGTGCACCAGTTCTTCTCTACACATCTGCCTCAGACTATTTTTGATGAAAAAAGAAATGGTGAAGAGGTTTCCCATTTAACCATCCCCCCCCTTCTCCCCAAACATAGATAATGTGAGTGTGTTTTCTATATAACCATTCTGAACACTTATTAAGTACCAATAAGTACCAATATTAGTCAGTTTGTTCCCCACAGAGTGACACAAGAGTGGTATCATGGAGTCAATTGAGCATATCTGTGTTTTAGCCCTGAGCAAAGTCTTGAGCAACAAGCAGAACTCGAGGGCTCTCAAGTTTTCCTTGGTTATTATCGTGGCTATTCTTTCAGAGGGTTATGGAAATCTGGAAAAAATCTGCACTATCTTTCTGCACTACTTTTCACTATCTCCATGACGCACAGCTGTACTTCACAGAATTATTTAAAGGATTCTGTTTGAATTACAGTGAACCTCAAAAGTTGCCACAGATAATTGACTGATCATCCCTCAGGGACTCTGGAAATATCATTGGGAAACTGCTCAGCAAAAATTTCTCCACTGAAGACTGATTTATATGGTGTCCATCTGAGAGCTGGTGCCGACAGGAAAGGGCAGGGTGAGAACTGGCCATAAGTGTGCTGAGGGAGAGAGTGTAACTGCCTGCTCTGGGCTGTGCCTTTCCCTCTGCCTGATCCTGCAAGAAATATTTGCTCTTTGGGTCAAGCAATTGCTGTACATTCGGTTCTTAAAGATGACTAAGAAGGGCATAGATACACAAGGAAATTCAGAAATTTAACTAATGGAACCCACTGTCTGCCAACAAAATGAAAAAATTGGTGCATGCTGGACTGAAAATCCAAACGATGGGAAGGCCACTGGGTAGGAAAGATGGGAAGGTCATAAGCCTGGCACTGAACTCAAATATTCACACTGCCTCTATCCATTATTTCCTCTGGTCTTCTTTGACCAGACAGCTCTCTCTCCAAAATTGTTTCATAAGTTTTTAGTAAATGTTTATGTGAAAGGGATGCATCTGTGTGTTGACCAAAATATGAGAATTATGAAGGGAATCTTCAATATTATTCAGTCTTATAGGAAGAGATTTTTGCATGCAGTTGGTCATTTTGCTACAAAACATGTACTCTGCTTTCTTATAAGGTATGTCTGTAGTGGAAAATGTCTTTTCATCTGAGCCTTCCTTTGACGGCTACGTTTACTTTTCCATTCTTTTGCCATTTTACTTCTACTGCTTTTTGACCCCGTCTGTGTTCCCCTGCTTAATAATGTGCTAAATGTTTCTGTCTACTGCATCACTTGCAATGAGACCCTTCAGTAACATCCTATTAGACACCTTGCATGAATACCTAGAGATGAACAACAGAGGTAGCTGAAAGAGCACACAGGCAATTCCAAGACAGAAGTGATGTGTGACAAACTGTCTCCACTCTGCTTACATAATTGTCTGAATCTTGATTTAAGCTTCCCCTGCTGCCAGAAACGAATTATGCCATGGAATTTGTGCTCTTCCTATTTGAACTCTGGATTGTCATTAGTGATGATTTGTGCCAGATATTATTAAAATTATGCATAAAAATATAAATGATTTGCAAAGCAATTACAAGCTTACAGTTCCAGACCATTTTTGGTCACCCCAAGCTCTCTGTGTTTGGAATGAGATTTTCACATACAGAAAAATAATCCCTGTTTTGATTCCTTGAAATTAATTTCAGGACTTTTTTTTCTTTTTTTTTTTTTTCCCCAATTTATTTTAATAAAAAAATGGGGAAGTTATTTAGATGCTAAGTGAAAACCAAGTGAATGTGGTGCTTAAGGACCTTAGCAAATCTGGGCCTGAGAGCAACTAAAGCTGAGTGTACTTGAAATACGTGGCTCTTACTGGAAATAGGAATAGCCAGTACTTCAAAACACAGAAAGTCTGAACTGTTTGTTGATATGTTTTATCTCTATGATGTATTTAATTCAGTAGAAATATGATTGCTAGACCTGATTTTAAACAGGTATAATGTGGGCAGATATTATACATATTTCTCTACACAAGATCTGCTAATGCATCGCAGTTTGAATTTGTAAATCTGCCAAGTTTCACTCATTCAGAGAGAGGTTTCCTCATTTGGGATTAATTTTAAGACTCTTAAAAAGTGTCTCTACTTGTGATGAAACATTTTGCTGTGTGTGACTGAGATGTATAAAACCCCATTCTAAAGGCCAAATTCATCTCTGCTGTAACTTCCAGGGAATTCCACAATGCTTTGAAATCTTCTTCATTCAGACAATCACAGCTCAAGAAGTGTGAACACTTCTTCAACTTGATCCCTGTGCATTTTGCAGAGAGTGCCAGTCATATAGCGGTTTTCTGAAATGTTCATTTGGAGTGAGAGATAAGGTAGTCACAGATCATTTTCATTTTAGCCTAACCCAGGATGAAAACTCTACTGATGAGGCAAATTTGACATGCAGCTTAGCTATTCATACATAAGAATAATATTCACTTTACAAAATATATAAACATACTTAAAATAGTAAGACTTCCCATTTTTTTTTTGTTCCCTTCTCCAAAATAAGCATATTAAGAAAGCAGTGAATGCAAGTAGCTAGTGAAAGGAGCTGCCACTGGTGTCAAGTCATTATATATGTATCATAACTAAGACATCCACCTGCCTTTTTGAACACAATAAGCGATCAGCAGCAAAACCAAACAGAAAACAAAAATCAAAAAAAAAAAAAAGCTCCAAACAAGTCATGTTTGCTGATAATATTATTCAAGACTAAAGATTCCTTTTGTCTTCTGTGTGATACTAAAAACTCTCAGGCTGATAAAATCAGCAAGGACAGGGCAATTGTCATTGCTCATTTTATGACCTGCGGCATTGCTCCAGTGCCTCAGACTGCCTTGGCACCATTAGTCCCTTGACTGCTTCTGCTGATCTTAAAGAGGCTTTTGTTGGTAATCAGTACAGACTCTGGAATCCCAGGACACCACTGCTAGTTATGCTGAGCTAAAATCATAAGGAGTGCAAGCAATAACAAGCACCAAGGCCTGTGCTGACCCTTAGCATCTGTTTATATCCAATCATAACTGAGCAAATGACTTTCCAAACGAAAAGGCATGTTTTTGGAACTGATAATAAATCAATCTTTAAAGAATGAGAAATACTTATTAGTTTTATTCTCTGCTAGGTAGTAAAAAAAACCAAATAAGAACCCCTGCCTTAGAGCCAGACGGCTTTCACATATATAGAGAGTTTTAAAGGGGTTGTACATCAAAAGGGGGCATTTTTAATAGTGCTCACATGACAGAAGAACACTACTGCATTTCTGAAAGTGATACACTCCAGCTTAATGAAAGGTAACTTACAGAAAACCAACTAAATTGCCACCAAATCTCTGCAATTAGTAAAAATAAAACTTTAAAGTTCTTAATAGGGTAAAGGAATAATAAATAACATAATTCTTATAGTGTGAATTTCAGTGTCAAGGATAACGTACTAAATCTGTTCTTACTTCAAAAAGTTTGGCGGTAATTAATAACAGAAGAGATTTTTATGGCTGCAGGCAAGAGAAGGTAACAGGGCCTGCATGAAGGAAGAGAAGACATGCTGCTTCAGTGCCAAAAACCCTGTGCCAGTCCTGCTCCCTGCCCCTCTGGGAAGCCTTGGTGGGACTTTGGTTCCAGTGCCTGGCCCAGCAGCACAGCTGCTGGCAGGCTCCAAAGTCTTCTTCCTGAGCTGATGTACCCAGAGTGATTCTGGTGGGTGAGGAAGTGGGTGGACAGTCATGGGTGACACCCTGATGATGTTCACCCTTTCCTGCTGCACCTTATATTTAATATTTGCAGAAATAGCTACTTTTCCTCCTCTTTCTCTTCCTCTGCACCAGCTTTGTAATTTAATGGAGCTTATCAGGAACAGAGTGGAGGCAGGATTCATCTGTCTGAATTGGGTGTTTACATCCGAGCTGGCCAGCTCTTCTGAGAACAATTTGTCTCACACTCAAGATGACCACCTGCTCAAATGAGCTGTGCAATAGAAATTTTTGCTGACCTTAAAGGGACCTGGTGACATCTATCCCAGGCAGAGAGGTCTGTATGGCAGGCACCTTGAGTTTAGGTGGAAAAAAATCTCTCTAAAAGCCATCCTTATATTTTCATTTTGTTGGTTATAAATCCTGGGTCAGGAAAAGGTTGAGAATATTAGACCAAGATGAGCAATACCATGTTTGTAGCCATGGTGTTGTTTTGAACTTTTGCAGACAACTACCACACCCCTCTGATGTTTTCTTCATAACATACCAACTGCTGTGAGATTGGCACAACAGTGTAATATTAATAGAAAAAATCTGGTTTGAATAACCTTAAAGTCAATGTTCTTGTAAATCTAATAAGTGCTTGGATATTGGCGTGCTAGTCCCCATCTGCAGGATTTAAAAATCTGAGATTCATTTAAGTCTGATAATTAATAAACAAAAATCCTCAGGCATTATTAGTTACCCTATATTTTTATGATGCTATCCCTAAAAGGATATTAAAGTGCTTCAAAAGTGGCCAGATCTTCTACTATAACGTTGTAAGAGGAATGTTTTTCATCACCATTCTACAGAGCAAACAAAGAAATTAGTGATACAGGCCAAACTTTGAAATGCTTGGATATTTCTTAAGGACCATTCTTGTGCTGATTGTAAGACATGAAAAGGTGAGAGATGCCATGGTCGTGGTACAGAAAGAGCAGCCTCGTCTGTAGGTTCAGTGCTGGGGACAAGAATGTATGGCCCATGCTTGTAGCTGGAGTCTGAACACGCAAAAGTTGCTTCAGGGTGAGCTAGCAGGTGCTTTCAGAGAGTCATTTGGCAAAGCAGCCATGAAATGTGTGCTGGCCTGAACTGGCTGGCAGAAGATGGGAGGCAGAGGTAGGGAGCAACATCGGAGACTCCAGTGGAGTCAGTGAGGAGAGTGGACACATTTGCTTTCTTCCTGGCACAATTTGCTGTGGCCACTGCCAGGTGCCCAGTAATAATTAGGGTATGCTGATTGGCAAATGAAGTATGCTAATGACCAGATGAAGCAGATGCTAATAAGATTAGCAGTGCAGTTTCTCTGCCAGCCGAGTAGCAAAAAACAATAAGAAGAGGAGGGTATGGGGAGGTGCCCAGCTGACCTCTCAGAAGACCTTTGTTCCCAAAAGCAAGATAGTAATTTACAGGGGTATGTGGGGGGGAGATGTTGTGCTGCCCTGCAGCAACCTACATCCCTCTCATCAGGAGTCTGTCTGCAGAATAAATGTGCTGTCTCTGATAGGGATGAGCACCTCTCATCTGGCCAAGGTAAGTGGCCGGTAAAAGTCAGACGTGGTAGCCATAGGAATATTTGGTATTCCAGTCAAACTATTCAGGAAACACAAGGGGTCATGTGGTTTATTCCAATCATTTTTGCTATTGCACATGTGCAATGTAGGCACTGAACCCTCCCAACATAAAAAACGTTAATGGTCACAAATGGGTGTTTTCTAAGAACTTTCCAAAATTTATTGAGAGTTGGACTGGAGATCCTTGTGGGTGGCCAAAGACAGATCTGAGAGGTGCAAGTGAGCGGTACTGCCATACTGTCATTTGACTTTGAGAATACCTTATGATATTTTCTTCCTCAAAAAGCCCACAAATAGTCTGTGAGGCTCAACAGCTTATATTTGGGTATATTAAAAAAAACCCCCAAAAGCACAAAATATTTTCCTATTTGGATACTTTCCTACGTTTTGTAGAATTAACAGCAAAACTACAGTTTTATAGTAGGACCTCTGCAGTCAAACCTTAGTATCATTGAGGATTTGGGAGCCTGCTGTTGGAATTCATGTTCTAAATCTCTCTTATCTTTTATGAAGGCAGTGCATATTTTGCTGAACAGAATTTCTGTTCACAACTTCGTATTTCATTTCCAGAAGTTCCTAAGGTCTTAGTAAAGACTTTTATGCTTGGTTAGGTCATTCAGGCCTAACATAGGAACTTTTTGAAAGTGCATTCAGATACTCCTGCCTAATTCCAGAACTATCCAGAACCTCTAGAAACTTCCTTGTTTGAATGGTGAGGTTCCTGCCCAAAATATGAACACTGTGATGACAAAAAAGACCATTACTGATTTTAACCTCAAATATTTCAGGAGTGCAAGTGCTGTTGCAGGCTGTTGGCCCTGATTTTTCCTAGCTGTTTTGCAGTCCCACCTTTTGGGATGGAGTAGTATGTGTGTTTCTTGCATGCTTCACTCTGGGATTTATATCAGATTTCAAACTGTTTGTGGTGAGGACCTTGGATTGACAAATGTTTTTGAAATGCTTCCTGTGTTAAGTTTCTGCCAGAACTGATTCTATCTAAATAGGATTACACAAGGATAGGTGCTATCAATTACTCAATTCTGAGGAGGAGCTGGTAACTTGTAACCTCCTTCCAGCTGAGGAGTTTGAGAGTCTTGCAAGGTATATCTGATTGTTAATTGTCCAGGGGACAGTGACAACTTCAGTGGGATAAACAGGATTTAAACTAGTGAAGCAGCAGTGAGCCTGCAGAACACATCTTTCTACTTATGATTTTAAATGTGATATTGGTTCACCTACTAATATTTCTCCTTTTGTTTTCCCTCTATTTTGCTTGTAAAAATTGAGCAGTTGGTTTCTACATGTAAAAAAAGCAGTCACTTTCTGGATGTGTCAGGTGGTTGACAAAAAGTGTGGCTCTAGGTGAACTAGATATAAAATTCTGTGGGTTAGCTTTAATGAAAATATTAAGAATTGAAATATGTTTCCATATCACTCAGACCTTGCTTTGAATAGTGTGGGGGTTTTTGGGAAGCTGTGTTATATTGATCAGTTAAAATGGCAACAGATGCTTCCTGTGAGTTACAAAAGTGCATTTGTCTGGCTCTTGCTGGGTATGGGCTCACCATCAGGGTGTGACAGGGCTGAATGTTGTGATGAGGTGGCTTTGGAGGAGAGGATGAGGGGCTGAGCACTCCACAGTAATGCTCTCATCCTAGGACCAAGCCCAGGCTGCCCGCCCGGGGATGATGCAACTGTCTCTTGTGACAAAACCAGTACCACAAAGAGTGCTGGAAGCTGGAATTTTCTTATTTCAGTCACTGATCCTTGCTTGTTGCCTTTGGCGGTAAGGCTCACAAATATGGATATGGAGGTGGCCCAAAGGAGGCTTAAACAACTTTCAGGGAGTCAATGGCAAAGTGAAAAAGAATATAATTTACTCAGACTTTTTTACTTTATGCTGTGGATCTTTATTCTTATCCCCATTATATCTAGGTAATAAACACTGCTCTCTGTTTCATTCAGCTATGATCTTTTTCTTGTAAATAAATGAATTATGTGAACGAGCTTGAAGACAAATTTTAAAATATTAAAAGCTGTCCTTCTTTCCAAATCTAACTCTTGTGTTAGTTGTTTACATACATAATTTAATAACAGGCATATATTTTTTATATATTATTCTGACAGTAGTAAATGAAACCAGATTCAGGAAAAATATTCTGGTACATGGAATCTCAAAATACACATTTGCATTGGTAAGGTACTAGTGTATATTTTGTAGGGCTTATATTGCTACTCATTGTGGTTAGTGGTTACTATGACTATCATGTTTTTGCAGTATTACGTATCTGAGAAAATGTAATTTTTTTCTATTCCTTTTAAAATCAAATTACAATGTGACATTCAATAAAATATATTTTGTGCAGCTAATAAAAATGAGATCCCATCTCACTGCTTTGACAAATAAACCACACAAGTCAAAATACTGCCTCTGATACACTTTATAGCTTAAGCTTTCATGTCAGCCTTTCCTATAAAAAAGCCCCATTATTTATTAATAGCCTTCTATGTCTTAAAAGTTTCTTTTTCTTGTGTGGAGAAAAAATCATTTGCCTTTTAATGGGGTGTCAGATTTGTTTTCCAAACCTTCTAAAAGGTTATCGTTGTTACATATGGACAAGTGCTTTTTTCAGAATCAATGTAAACTCTGTTACCAGGGTAATTTACTGCAGTCCCCTGGTAGCTGTACGGAAAACTTAATTTCACCATTTTGCAAAGTGGAGGGGTGGGACTTTTTCCTTGTGGTTAACTATTTTCACATGGAGTGAAAAGAAAATGCATGCTTCTAGCACATACTAAATAACTGATGGTCTCTTACCCTCTGTTTGAGTTCAGGGCACACTGGCAGTCTGGTAGGGTTCATGGCATAGAAGGATGACTGACCCAATTAGATATTCCATAAAACCTTTTGGCAATTAACTCCCAACTAACCAAAAGATTCAGGCTGATACTAAGAGCGGATAATAAAATCTTGTTAAATTTCTGTCCTTCACCTGCAGACACACACACACAAATATCTCAGCCACATTTTTGAAAGCAGAGAAGTCTGTACAGAGGGAAGAATATTATATGAAAGATCTATAGGTGTCAGCTTTGAGTCTGTCTTGAAGTCTTGAGTTGAGAAATGACATGAAGCATAAGCAAATATCAAGTTCAGGATTGTGCATTTAATTAGAGCTTGAATTAACAGCTGCAGTACTTTATTTTGAAAAAGGCAATAATAGCAGTATTTTTTTCTAATGAACACTATCTAAAAAACCCTCCAAAACAAGAAAACAATAGAAACTACTTATGATCTCAACAATGTTTTTAGATTAAATTAACTACCTTTTACTAGCAATTTCTATTAACTTGTCTAATAGCCTAATGTATTTGGAGGTGCTGCCTATGTTTGCACACTGAAAAGTGGGTTTCACAAAAGGCATCAGCTCTTTAAATGTGACCATTCATCATTTTTCCACTGCCATTCATGACTGTACACCAGACTGAAGACAGTTTACTAAATCTGTGCTGTGCTTAAGAGGAAGCAAGCTGGAGATCTCTGCTACCAAACCAAACTGAGGAACAGATGACTATAGAATTACTGAATTTTGAAGCTCATACTTGTTCTGCACAAGGGAGAGATATGCAACAATTGTCATAATAAAATAGCTGTTTTCATAAGGTAGAATGGAAAGGGGAATACAGATGATGGACAAATCTCTTGTCACTTTAGATGTTGGGAATCCCATGTTCACGAGGTGTTGACGGACTCCAGATGGATTTTCCTGTGGCATGTTGCGCACATGCCGTACATAGATGAGCATGAAAATTCAAGGACTTCCATTCACCAATTAAATTTTAGAACAACTGTCTAATACATTAAGTAAGGGAAAAAAAGTCCAAAACCAAGCAGTCTGAACTTGAACTCTGAACTTTAATAAATAGTATGATAGACACTGGTAAATTTGTGGATGAGATTCCATAGCATCCATTGCCTGGGAAATAAGGTACTAAATTCAGTGACCCACTGTGTCCCATGGCATGTATTTTACGAGCAGTTCTCCCATAGGAAGTTTTCAGTAAGGTGTCATTTTCATATTAAATAAAGACTTTGTCAAACTGTCCTGGATCATTTTCAAATATGAGTTTTTGAAATGAGATGTGGGATCCAACATCCTCAACACTTGTCTGGTTGTGCTCTGAGAAATACCACCCACTTGCATGCTGAGAGCTTCTGAAAAAACCTGCTGATGTTCACTTTTCAGCAGGCCCAGTCTGTAACTTTTCTCCCTCAGAAAATCCTAAATGTAGGGCAGATTTTTGTGTATAATTACTTTGGAACTTTGATTTCCAAGATCAGGAACACATTTTTGGCAGTATGTTTGCCCTACCATCTTCACACCCATGCATTTGTGAGACACTATATCACAGATTATTTATTAGTGCTCTGACAGAAGGAAAGATGTGCCACAAGTCAATTCATCCAGTTCATCTCTGGAAGCTTGACTCTTGGTCTGTTTCTTTTGTGATATATGAAACTACAAGGCATACTGCAGAGCAGAGGTATTCCATGGAATTAAAACTAATCTTGGTAGTGTAGCTGAGTAAGTGTAGGTGTGGTAGAGGAAAGCTTGAGCTATGTGTATCCACAGATAAACTTTACTTCATCTAGCACCTGTAGAGACCTCTTGGATGTTCATGCCTTGCATTATAACCTGAGTTTGCTGAAAGAAAACTTATGACTGTGCATTAGGCCTCAGAGTTTGAAGCTGTATTATAGTCAAAAAGCAGAATTTGGTGTGTGAAGGCTGGCTGACTCTGCTTGGTGTTGTTGAAGTAGCAAGGTAGTGATGCAACAACGTGTCCTTCAGTAGCTGGACAAAACACCTGGAATCACTACAGACCTTGGGTCTTCCTTGTGAACATAGGTATCCTAAATGCATAAAAACTTGGCATGAAACAAAAACCAAATCAAGCCTCTTTCCACACAGTGTCATTGCACCATCCAGCTATGACATGGACATGTTCGTAGTTACATTCCTAGAATAATTTTATAAGCTATTTGTTGTTTGAGTCTGGACTTGTTGCTCTTCCTTACAATCATGTGAGCTGACGCATGACTGTGACAAGCCCAGAAAAGGAAAAGTGTTTGTTCACCAGTTTCTTCTTCTCCTCATGGTCCAGGTTCTACTGCAAAACTCAAGGCTACTATGGGACAGAGGTACTGAAGAGGAGATCTTTCTCTGGAGCTATCACCCTGGCACTCCTGTCATGAGCAGGAGCTGTGAGTGGATGAAATGTGTTAGGTTCCCCCACTGTCCCTGCCTGTTCAGACTGATGAGACAGTAGGACATTCTCTATGTGATGGAAATTTTCAAATAACTTAGTCTTTGAAACAAAATTATTTTCCACTGAATATTAACAAGCAGATTTTTTTTACAAAACTGAATAATTTGTTCAAGAACACAAAAATTTTCAGATGGTAGCAAAAGATGAGTTCCCAGGTGAGGTGGCACTTCCTAACAAATACCATATTGCTCTAGCAAAACAGAGGGCTTGTCTGTCATACTGTTTTAATCATTATCTTAACACAGTGAACTTCAGGTGTTTTTTTTTTTTTTTTCCCTTAAGGACCTCTTTTTCTTTAGAAAGGATCATTAAAATTCTAAATATTCCTACTACTTCTTTTGTCACACTGTGGCAGTCACACAACATGGAATATTTCTGCTCATGCTATTAGAATTTGGCAAAGTAACAATATCTGAATATTAGGTCTTATAATGGGAAGTATTAAGCAACTACAACTCACTAAGCAGCTCTATCTACATAAGCTCAAATATATAGATGTAAAAGCAGGAAAGGTCTTAAATACTGCACTGTGTTTCCATGTGATTGTACTCTTTATCTGAGCTTACACTGGGGCAATGAAGCCATTTGGAGGTCAAGTGACCCACCCAAGGTCACTGATAGGCAGCCAGTGATGGAGTCACTATCACTGCCCATGGAAGTTCCTGGCTCTGAGCGAAGTACAAGGTAAGTGACACAAAGGTACATCTTCTCTCAGTTTCCATTATGTTTCTAATCTCTCTTCACTACAGTAATGAATGATAATGAGTTGCAATCTTTTCTCTGGGTTGTTCTTGCTGCTGCATCGGTGACACTTATTGTTACAATAAAGATATAAGTGGAGAAAAAAATTGTGCTAAGTGATATTATGAATAAGTAAACCTAAATAACTTACAAAAAGAACAGCCATTGCAATAACTTGCTGGAAAGGACCGTCTTATTCAATGTGTCCATGTCAGGCAGGTCACTCTATCCTTCATCTGGAATTGAAAATACCATGCAAAAAATTGACATGATTCAGTAAGTTCTATTTTATGTAAGCAAATCTTACTAATGGAAGGATGGGCAAGGACAGGTACATAATTGACCTGATGATATTTACTACACAGAGCCAGAAATTCAGTTAATCTGGCACTGAGGATCAAGCTCCTGTTATGCAGTTGGACTTTGGTGCTATAATACTTAGTGTTTCAGGCTCCCCGAAGCCAGTTTTCAAATTTGGTCGTAGCTCAGGTAAGTTTTTTTTAAAGAATCCAGCACTCAGCAAAACCTTTTCAAAAGGCAACAAATTTTCAACCCTGCTCCACACTCAGTGTCCCTACTGGGCAGGCTGTGATCTATGGGGCCTGTTGGGTGCTGCAGCCTTTGTCAAGGTCTGATGGAGTACATTGTTCACTTTGTCTGAGAAGAAAGGGAGTGAGAAGGAAGTGGGAAAGAGCCTTCAGCTGCTCCATGTCTTTTTCTTCCTCTCTGTCCTCCTCTTGGCTCCCATGTCTTCCTCTTATACAGTACTTGCATCTCTAGCACACTTCCAACCATAAGTAAATAGCAGCTCTGAGCTGGAGGTGGAAAATACCATGGCAGAAGAGTGTGGGTTAGGGACAGTTTTGGGATAAAGACTGCAGTCAGCAAAGCTGCTCCTCCCTGGTGTTAGTCTCAGGCATGTTCCATCCCTGTGTTCTCATAACAGTATTAGCCAAGTTGTCAGCTGGTGAAAATTCAATAGCAATAGAATCCTTTGTGAATTTTAGCAGCAGAATATTCCATTTGTTTGATGCTATCCCCTTAAACATATTATACAATGTTAATGCAGCTTGGTCTGCTGCAATCCTATACCTTGTGTTTCTTCAATCAGTTGTGTGTGTGTTGGTGTGTGCATATGCATGCAGTTCACCATAATTAGTTCATACTATATCAGAAAAATCTTTCCTCCCATCCCAAATTTATGATTTATATTGTCTAATATCTTATTTTGGTAAGTCATATACTGTTTTCCTTTCTATGAAAAATTAGCATTTGATCCCTATATGACCAAAAATACAGAACCACTGATAAGCATGACAAGTCCTGTAAGGAATCATGAATCTAACTGGTTGCTTAAAAATCCTGGGGGTAAAGCAAAGGAATATCCAAAAACTCATATGGCAGGGGAGTTTGCACTGTCTTGGAACAGAGTATTTTATGCGTGTGATGGGGTAGGGTTCAACTTGAGTTGCTTATGTTTATGTGACTCCTTCTGTCTATACTATCATTAAAAGCATCTTCTTCCTAAAAAAACCCAGTAACTTGTAGATTTAACATTTTACTATGATTTTGGTTCAGCTGTTGGGCTAGTTCCTTCCGTGAATTGTCATTTGGCTGGAAAATGGAGGGAAAGATATTATATTAAAATAACATTTTTTATATTTAGCTATTCATTTTCCTGGTCTCACTTGAGAACTCAGTTAAAAAGCCTATTAACTGTTTAAAAGAACAGTTTATTACAGTCACTATTTTTCTTCTACCATTTGGGTTAATAAAAAAAGTTTAAAATGTATCTAAGGTTTTTAACCTTTAGTTTGATCAAGTGTGGTTTATGAAGTAAGATTGTTCAGTGACTCATTATGGTAATTAAATTTAGCACTTTTATTTTAAAGCACACTGGAAGCTTTGAAATACCCCGTCCTTCTCCGTACATTCATGTAAAAAAGGTTTAACTTGTATGAAATACCTTTAAAAATCTTTGTCAGTTTTGTTTTTGGTGGGTCATTCATATCAGGGAGAATCCCACCAAAGTGGCTATGCTGGTGAATCATGACCCTTAAAAGAGTGCCACGGTGAGGGTAGAATTGCTGTTTTCCACACTTGATATGCTTATTACCTCTCTTCTGCTGTGGTGTATCAAGTGTTTGAAACTTTAGAGAAAAAAATCATAAGGTTCTTCTTTCTTGAAGGGCAGCTTCTGTGCTTTAGGATAGCAAGCAGCAAGCAGAACTGTCTAAATAATCAATCAATTGAATTTTTATTGTTTCTGTGGATAATCTGTATAGCACCTCCTGGGTTTCTTGAAGTTTTTTATTCTAAGTAGATTCATGTTACTCTGAAATATTTCTGGTCCTACAGATTTGTTTTGAGTATTTGACACATGAGTCTGGACCTTTGCTGGTTAATTTATCAGCCGCATCAGACAATATCATCTCTGTTTCTATCTGGAATGAGCATAATCCTTCAAATTGCGTATCTGCTGGGAATACAGTGTTTCTAAATTCATAGTTTGTATTCTCTGAGTATACTGTAGTATTCATTTAACATTAATTTTCCATGAATGTTTCATGTACCTTGTACTGGTTAATAACATGAAGAGACTTTATGTATCCAAAACACTTCTTGTGGTGTATTCGAGGAATTTATAAACCTGCTTTTACTACCCTTCACTAGTAGTTTGCAAGCAGAATTTTTCAAATTGCTTCCAAACTCCTTTCTTGGAACCTGTTTGGCATCCTTCACAGGTCACCATAATGTGGCTCTCAAAATTCATTTTTCAAGTGAAATGGCTTCTGAAAGTTGATGCAAAAAGAGCACTAAATCCACATTCTGCTCTATTTTCTGAAGCACTGGCGCAGCTAGGATTAATAATTAGGAGATTATTTGCTTATTCTAACAAAAAAAGTAGTGAGAAAAAGAAACTGTGGATTTTTATGTGAATCCTGCCTGGCCCTTTCCGGGGAGGACTTCTGTTTTTCTTCCAGCATGCTGGGTATGTTCATTTAGCTTCTACATACAAATCTGTATTGAGCTATAAATCAAGCAATTTCTTCTGTCTATGTGTCTGCATTTAGGATCCACCTTTTAATTTTTCTCTCTTTCCCCCTTCCCTTATAGTTTTCCCTTTCCTGTGGTCATACTGGCACAAAGGGCTCAAGAAGGGCAGCTTTCCTCTCTGATTAAATTTAAGCTGCTGGATGATGGGCTGTCAATGCTGGAAGTGGCTGTCCATCACCCTCCCTCTCTCTCAGCCCATGGTACCAGTCAAGGGACTTGAGATACTGCACGCCTGTGAGAAGGGGCAGCTTAAACCTCCAGCCTATATGTAACCCCAGGACCCCCAGTGGTGGTTTTCAACTCTGTTCTGAGGAATAGGGGTCTTTTAGGGATACAACCTTCCAGACACATGGCTTTGATGGAGCTGTCATCAGCCATCTGAAACAGCCCTTGTGGGAATGCCATAAGAGCATGGTAGTTAGGCAGATGTACAGAGTCACTGAAGTACCTGTGGAAGGGCACTGCTGGGAGCTGGATAATCATAAGTCTCACACCACTTTCAGGTATTAATTATGATATACTTGCTTGTAAAGATAATTTCAATAGGGCTGCACATTATTCATTTTTAGGGAAGTCTGGTGGCTGCAGAAATCCTAAATCACAGCATTTGCTTCCTGCTTGATGCTAATTTGGGCCAGTTCCAGCCCACGGAGTTCCTTTTCCATTGTGTCATTTAATTACACATTTACCCACACTTCTCAGCTAGTAAGAGCCTTGATATACAGCCTCTTAATCTAATACTGATCTATTAAAAACTACAATCAGTATTTTAAAGTGTTAGACAACAGATGGAATTGACAGTTTTAATAGGTAGCAACTAACATCATCTCCCAATCTACACCTCTGTATTGGATTTCAAGCAACTGATATCACTGTGGACATGTGCAGATATGGAGCTTGCATTTAAAGGCAGAAATTCAATCAATAGCCTGTCTCTCAACAGAGCTTACTAGATTATATCAGTTAGAAGTGACCATCTGGCCTAATCTTGGGAGTTCTGAGATATCATGTAGATCTTTTTCACTAATGTCATTTTTATTTGGTTAACATTAATAAACTGTAGCAAACATTGCAAATCTTGCAATCTGAAGCTGTAACTCAATTTTTGCCTTTTACATGAGACAAGTCAAACATCTGCTTCTCTAGGGGGAACGTGTGTGAGAGCCAGCAAAAGAAAGATGCGATCGCTCTGAAGATTTTACTGTCTTTCTAGGTGTTGTGAAATGATGGAAAGTGGCAGTCTTTTTTATTTACTAAAAGAAGAGTGTGTTACTAAAGGGTATCCAACAACTAATGTGATTATTTCTATGAATACAAAATAAGGTGGGAAATATGTAGATAGCATTCTGGGGGGTTAAAGTTTCAGCGTATTCTATGACTGCGATAAAAGAATGTACATTACATATTCATCTACCAGATTTATGTTACAAATAAAGTCTAACTTTTAATCTGGTACAGTCAATATATATCAAATATCTGTGAAGAGTGGTTTAATGCTGTCACAGCCAGAATGCATAAACTCTGAAAAGCCTTTTTTAATACCAGAGTCAAGAACATTCTCTTCTGGTTCTTTGCTCCTTTAAATTTAATTTCAAATTCTATTTTGTGTTTGGCTGAACACCAGCACTATTAGAAGTTCAGAAATGTTCTGTTCATGAAATGGGAAAATAAATGTCAGTGTCCCAGGTCTAATTATAACTTTGTGCTCATAAGTGGCACAATAGTTATTCAATTGTGAAAATTATTGTCATTGGATTTTGATCTTGCAAAATAGAAATCAGGAGTGATTTCTAAATGGATCTGATGTAATCAAGCCCCTTGAAATTCTGGGGTTCTTTTTTGCCTTTGTTGCTCTGTTGATCAATTGAAATTTTTAAAATTTCAAGGAGTGGACAGGTACATAATGAAAGCCCATAGGTGGGGTGGGAGAGAAGCAAGACAGGAAACATTGCTAAAAAGAAACAATGCCAGAAGAAATAGACACAGGAAAAAAAAAAAGAATATTTGGGAGCTTCATTAGAGCAGTGCCCCTCAGGGCATCCTGTTGTAGGGTGCTGGGCACCCAGAAACCAAAGACATATGTCCTCTTGACATTGGTAGTCAGAACAGTAACAAGCTGGGTGAATTATTTCAGCCTAGTTGCCCTTATTTCTACATCTGAAAATGATTGCTACTTGCCTTTATTTCCAGAAACTATTGTATCATTTAGTGCCTTCTAAGTATCCAGGCTGTGTTGCCATCACAAAGTGTTTCACTTACAAAATGGAACAAGCTGACTTAGAAAAAAAAAAGACCTGCTCTGCATCCCCCGCAAACAAAATCTGAAATACAGACAAGCCCCTTAAATCTCTAAAATAATAGTAAAGGGTGGAATTTCAGAGTTTGTAAAAATATTGCAAAAATATTTCAGGTAAAAGGTGAAAATAGAATATGAAGAAACTGCACAATCATGGAATAGTACCCCTTACAAGTTAAATACTTTTTTTTGGAAGAACAAAATTTTGGTAAAAACTGCCCTTGGAATATCTTGGATGCAATATTTTATTTTTCTAATTTTTTAAAAAATTATTTTCCTGTTGTTTGTTAAAAGCTGAAAACCAAAAGTGGATTTCAGTTCCTAGATTTTTTTCTTTTTGGCAGTCTTCTCTCTAAAAATTCTTATTCAAAGTATGTAAAAAATATTGTTTCTTTCAAAATACATCACAGGCAATATTAACATTTTCAGCCAGATCTAACAAGGGAATGGAGTCTTGCCTAGCAAAGTGAGTCCCAAGACATATTCTTTTCATTTTTTGTTACCAATGAATCTAGCAGAATCCTGAAATTGGCACTGGCCGATTCTGCTTTTCAGTGAAGGTAAAAATTTTGCAGTGTTTATTTACATGAAAACTACTGAATACTTTTTCAGGAAGAAACCTCTACATTTACCCTTTGCTAGCAGTTTATTGAATAAGAGCAGTACACAGCCAGTGGCTTCTTCCACTCTAGCAGGCTATATGCATACAGTACTTTTTTAAACTTGCTGTTTCTCACTGTAGTTAATAAATCAGGATGCAGATGAGAGATTCACAGTTAATTTTCAGTAGCTAGCACAGCATGTCTCAGCCTATAAAGTCCTGGAAGTCTTGGGCTGTGAATTCCTTGATACTGACAAGCCAAACAGCTTAGAAATTATAATTATAAGTTACAAGTGTCTTAAGGGTTGTTCTTCTGACATAAAACTAATTTCATGTTTTTATTCATAATGTGAAATAGACGAGAGGATGGGGCCTTATTTAGATTGAGCTCTCAGAGATATCACAGGCTGTGTCCTGATTATAATGGGAAAAGATCACTTACTTCATTCCTTGTAGCTAGTTGACTCTTTCTGTGTGCTTTTTTTTTGACAATCAGGCTAAGAAAAAAGTGGGATTTCTTTCACTTTTCATTCCATCTTTGTTTGTAGGCAGACATCTACTGGTGACTGTTGCTTTTTCCTTAATTGTAGTCATAGCAGAGCGTATCCTGGTGAACCGGTTCTAGCTTGACAGCTCCTTTTGGATAAGTGGCCACGTGGCTCCCCAAACAGAGAAGGTGAGACCTGGAGAGCTCCTGTCAAAATGTTCTGGAGACAACAGCTCACCACCCAAAACTCCTCGAGGATTTCAAAGGCTGAGGGTGAAGGGCACATTATGCGTGTTCTGGCATACAAAAGCTCATTACAGCTGCGTCCCCAAAGCCAATACCAGTCACAGTTTGACACATATGCTGGGACTGGCAGCTTCTAGGAGGCCCATGGTGAACCAAAGCACAAACATAGGGCTAAAGCTGAATCGTTCCACAAATCTCTGTATAGAGGACAACACGTCAAGCTAGGTGGAGGAAGGCAGGCCAAGGTCTATAAGAGCTACTGAGATAGAGAATGGGTTTCTGTTTGCTGACTGAGCCTTCCTCCCCTGCCTCAGGAAACAGATTTGGCTCCTGTTCACTGCTGGGGATTAGGAGTTACTCTACTGCATTAGTTGAGTTGTGCTGTCCTTTAGATGCTTAAAGGAGTTGTGGTAGTTTCAATCCAAATTTTTCACATGCAGCTGAGGATTTGCATTAATTAGAAGTCCAATAATTCCCACATGGACGTGTAATGTCAGCATTGGTAAATTCAGATATTGAACAGGTAATATAATTTTAGCTAGGATGGGTGAAATTCTTCACATCCCTCTCAGAAAATTCCATGCATTTATACCTGCTGGATTCAGCCAGATCTTTCTTCAGAGAGATTTGAAGTGGGAACTATCTCACAAGGATGTTATGAGGTTATGCAGAGAGAAAGTTAGAAGGGCTAAAGCCCAGCTAGAACTTAATCTGGCTACTGCTGCAATAGACAAAAACCCCAAAAACCAAAAAAATCAACAAAAAACCCCCCAAAAAAACCCTTTTCACAAATACACTGGTAACAAAATGTAAAGGTTCCAACATATGAGCAGCACAGAGGGGACTCATTGTATGCATTGGTTTTATCATGCTGTGAGAAGTTAGTGGGAAATTTAATTTTTTATACAGCCCTAACTTGCTTGAAGAATAGGAATCCTTGCTTTTTTTTTGTCCTTCAGCATGGAATAAGGAATTTAAATAACTCATCATAGTTTTTGCAGTTATCCAAGATTAATTTAAAGAGAACTTTTGGACACAGATTTTTCTGACATAAGGTCTCCACCATAGAAAGATAGAGAATTGTACAAAGTTATCTGCAATATTTTCTTGTTTGTGGTACTGAACCAAGGCATGACTGAACTGGATGCTTCATCTCTTTGGACAAGAAATATCTGGAATGCCTCTCTCAACATCCATTTATGCTGTCCCTTTATATTGTCTATTATTATTATTATTATTATATCATAAAAATACTTATCAGTAATAAAAATTTTGCTTTATCACACCATTAAAAGTTTTTCATCATCTTGTGTGGTCTTCTTCTGTGTTACCTTTCACTTTCTTTTTCATTTTGGTCAGGTTTCTCTTGTCCTTGTGAGACTCACTTGGATTAGACTGTGATGCATGTCTTGCTGGGTTGAGCCAGATTGTGGATGATAAATACCAAAGAAAAAAAACCTGCAGCTGCTGTAAAATGCACTACAACCTCTGTGATTGCAAAGACAAAACCCTAGAAGGTCAACTGAAAGAAGAGTTTCCAAGATATTCAGAAGGTAGATTTCTGTAAGGGAAATGAAAATCAGTTGCGGGGTGTGTTCGAAAGGTGAGATTTGGTTAGTTCATTACATAGAGAGATCGGTTGGAAAAAAAAAAAAATCTGGATTAGTTTTTGCTCACAGCAACTTGCTTTTGTATCCTCAACTGCTGGTCCTATTTGCATTAAAACATCTGGAACATCTGCTTAATAATAACTGGTAAAAAATCCCTAGGAAGCTTATTCTGATCCCTACCTCTTTGAAGAATATATTTTTAAAATAATTATTCTTTTTATTTAAATTCTAAGAGAGAGGAAAAGGGAATTTTTTTTTAAAGCATGCATGCCAAGCTGATGGCACACAATATTAATTTAATTTAATTATATTCATGGCTTACATGATTTTTGAAAAGAAGAGCGAAGCAAAGGAAAGGGAAAAGGAAAGGGAAAGGGAATGGGAGAGAGGAAAAAACAGGGAAAAGGAGAGATGTAGTCTAAGCTTTACTTACAGGGAAAGTACCTCAAAAGAGGAAAAAATGCAGTGATAGTTCCTGGGTCTAGCTCCTTTAATCTGAAATGGTGAGGCTGGAAAAAATCAAGTGCAAGCTGGGAACACAGGTGACTGTATTGCATGGAGTGGGATAATTGAGAAATAAAAATGTTGCACAGAAGGAAATGGAAGTAGAAACAGAGAGGAGATGACAGGTAGAAGCTGCAATAAGAATATGAGGAAGAGAGGGAAACAAAGGACAAGAAGACACATGCCTGATGAGCGATTGCAGTTCTGGAAACCTTATAATTAAGAAATTTGCCGATGAGTTCAGGCACCAAACGAAAGACTGATCTTCACCTTTACCTTAAAATCATTGTGTCACATCTCTAGGATGTCCCACAATATATCCAGAGGTGTGTTTAAGCCCTTTGGTTTTATTCAGCCCAATCTGATTCCACTAAGATGGAATTTAACATTCCCCATAATAATGTGCCTGACCGTTCAACTTGATATATACGAACAAAACAAGTCTCCAATACTAATAAATGTTCAAAGTGCAGGATTTTTGGTGGAGAGTAAAGAAAAATATACACTGCATAGCATTAATTGCATCTCTCAAGCATGAAATTCTGATATATTATGACTTTTAAAAAATATATGACAATAATATATTGCATACATTTCAGAAGAAAATTATGTCTTTACCTTGAAAATCTACTTTCTCTGACAAGCTGATGTAATCATTTTAGTGAAGGACGAGCGCAGCTGAGAGAAAACCTGCAAGTATTTGAAGGTTAGAAATGATGAACAAAAGGCTGGGGGTTTACTTTGCATGCAAATAAGTAATTCATCACAAATCCATAAACCAATTAGTAATGAACTAATGATATTGCTTAACAACTGTATTTTTGATTAACATATAAATAATTTAGGTGAGCATTTCTTTGGTCATGCCAGTTTCTGCTATTATTTACTAGTCTTGTCATGGCTGCTCTTAGATCACATGCCCCTTATAAAACATTTCCCAATCTATTGCAAGGACCAGTTTGTTTTAATGCGCTCAGTTAACACTGCTGGAGCTATTAACAAGCTTATTAGCATAATCCATTGTGATATATCATTGTATAAAAGTTCAGCTACACAACTGAATGGGACTGGGAAATGGCTTTGAAGATTTTATGATACAATAACTATCCATTTGATAAGCAATTAAAAAGATATTCTGAGACACTAAGAGTGAAGACAATGACAAGAGGAAGAGAGGAGGGGTTTGAGAGCAGAAGCTGCTGCCTGGTGTGGGAACCATGTGAGTTGTGTTGCTTCTGCTCTTTAGCCAGAAATTGCACGCTGTTGCTGGGCTTTAAAGCTCCAGTAACAAGTTGGGTCTGACTTTGTCCTTTTAAGCAAAGAAAAAAGGAACAAAGCAGTTTAAGGTTCAATATCTTCTGCTATCTCACCCATGATCAATTTCTTGACCTCTTAAAAGTACATTTTAATAAATAGCTGAACATCTGATTTTATGTTGTCTCTTTGCTTCTCTTACATTTCAAGTTCCTTTTCATAGCTGTTTGCATTATCCTTAGTGAACTTCTGCAGAAAGAAACAGAATAAAGTTAGTGAACACATTACCACCTATTATTGTTTGAAAATCGCTCTGTATAATATGGCTGTATTGAGCTTTTAAAAATGAACATTCAATGAAAATGGTAGTATCTCTATTGTGAAAAAAGTAGCTTTTCAAGATAGTGTTGCTTTCTCTGATATGCAATGGCTACTAGCAATAGCTCTAGTATGCTAGTACTTTGTTCAGCTCCGTTCTGATTCTCCAGGGATTATTTGACCAAAATGTCCATTGTCCATCTAATAAGAAATATTCATGATATCGTTCCTAACACAGAATTTTTTAATAGGTTATTTCAATATCTTTCAATATGTTACATACATTATTTTTTCCTTCCTCCTGATAAGGAATGGAATGGAAAGCTGGTTTCTGAAGGCAGCATGATCTACTGTTTTGCACAGAAAATGGAGATTGCGTTTCCAATCTTACTATCATTGCCAGTTTCTTAGACCAGTTTTTTAAGACTGGGTTTGCCTTCTTTAAAACTGGTATCAAAATATAAAGCTTTTCAGAGTCCTTTGGTATTTTTGCATGAAAATCATTTATGTCTTAAATGAAAGGTGTTACATGCAATGTGATATCTAAGGATATAAGTATTAAATAATTTTTCTTAAAACTCATATCAAGTTGCTTTAGGAGAGGGACATTATATTTTTAACTGTTTGAAGTTTGTTATATTTTTAAATAGTCTTCAGAGTTGTAAGACAATAGAAAGCATACCCAGACTGAACCATTTCCTGCTTAATAATTCTCCCCACAAACAGAGTTTTTGAAGGTAGACCCATGAGAAGGAGGCCAGTATCCTTGGGAAAGCAGGCCAGAGAGATGGTCCCACCCACTGCAGTTTTGTGACCAACCACATTTACAAGCTACCTCAGGATAGGAAGGACTAAGTTTATTTTGGCATTTTCTTTGGAGTCATCTTCCTAGGACACATTTTGAAAGCTATTCTTGTGGTTAAAAGTCTAAATTTTGGAGAATAAAAATTTAGACCAGAAATTGGCATTCTTTTAGTAAAATGTGGCTATATTTCTGCTGTCTAAAGAACAAACACAATAAGAAAATGTTCTTGCTGTTTAGCTGTGATAATCAGGCACATTTCCTCAGAGAAAGGCAAAACTAATTGTGGTAGATGGAATAGTGTTTTGCATCTAATGAATACAGAGAAGACTCAAGGAAAAAAGTCCAACAGGTAATGCAACACTTCCCTTTCTGACGAGGGTGATGAACGTTGCTGAAGTAAAGGAGAATTAGCTGAATCTTTTCCAAGTTCTGGTTATTGATAGGTCCTGTGAAAGCTTCCTAGACTTGTTCAGAGGTTGTTGAGGACGAGCTGGCCTGAGACTGTCCTACTTGCACTGTCTTGGACCACTTTTGCATCATCTGAGAATTAGGAAAGCACAACAGTGGACTGAAGCTTTCTCTGCTAGCTTAAAGTCTGGCATCCTCTGAGCCTCCCTGAAACCTGAGAACTCAGGCCTTATATATCTCTTATTTGTTTGCCAAGAGATTCGATGATATATAGGGTGTCATCATTTTAAAGCCGATTCAGACTCAAAACTGTGGGTTTCATTTGAGTGCGATGTGAAGTATCGTATACCTCTGGCCAAGGAAATGCAGCTCATTTAATAGATAAATTGAGATGAGAAAAATGGCACAATTTAAATATCAACTATCAACAGGAACAGGGGAGGGGGAGAGATAGAGAGAGAGAGAGAAGGAGCCCAGCTTCTTTTATTACAGCCTTAGTGCTTCAACAACAGGTAGCAGTATTACATATTCCCTTTCCACTTTAAAGCTTTGGTAATTTCCTTCCTCGTGTCGGGGCGATTTTATTCATTGTTTCCTTGCAGCAGTGATTGATGTTCTGAGCTGCTAATCTCTCTGAGTGATAACTATTTTCATGTAAGTCCATGAGTCTATGACACAGGCTGCTCGGCCAGGGCTACTGCTGACTACTTATTTTGTGCCTCATTTACATTTCAATCTTGGCCTCATGAATGTAAAACCTAGGCTGCAAATTAATAACAGGAAGAATATTAGACTGCTCCAGAGTGGGGGAACAATGCAAATCCACCAGAGCACAAGGCTTTACCATTGTGTTCCAGGAGGGACTCATTTCTTGGCCGGCAGTGAATGACATTACAGAGAATGGCATATCCAGAGTGACACAAATTTATTTCTGTCCCCAGCGCTCCAGTATATTTTCATAGAATCAGGGGGCTATTTGTCTAGGGACAATTTAGTTTCCATGAAAAATTTAAATGGTTTCTGTGGAGATAGTGGAGTGAAATTTAATTTGTTTCTCATTTACTACAGCAGGTATGAAAAGGAGAAAAATTGGATGTCTGATGGGCTGAAATTGGTGCTGTCCCTCCCCACTATCCCCAAAAGGCCTGTGGGCCTATATCATAGAGATTGAGCAAGACTACCTCATCCCTCCCCTTAGAGAATGGTAACCTTAAACCAACTTACAGAAAACCTTTGGGGAGGCTGCCAATCACCCTGAAAACAACATTTCCATCGATCCCCTGTCTGTGTGATTTATGGCTTCATTTTACGGTAATTGAGAATTAGTGAGAAGATTAGCAAGGCTCAACACTTCACCTTGATATGCACACTAAGCACCGTAATTTGTCACTACGGGATGTCGGACACTTTTTTAGTTACACGGGGTTCCCATCTAATTGAATTTGGAGATAACATGGAAATTAATTTGACACAGGAAAATTTTGAATACAGCCATTTCCTCTATTGTAATGCACAATACTGGGCTGCATTCAGGGGCAGCTATATTGATCCTGATCACTTTCAATTGTGGCCAGCTGAAGGATGGAATACACTAAATCTTATTTAAGCTCATATGAAAGCAGTTCATCTGCAGCAATCTGTGGCAGATAAAGAATATTACCTTTCATTTTGTCTGACTGCATCAAGATGAAGTTTTGAAAATTTACTTCTTGCAGCAAATATACCAAATGTCTAAAGTCAACAGTTACAATTCAATTACAGACCTGCTCTTGTGGGCTGTTTACAGGGTAATTTGCTACTTAGGCAGCAAATGAAAATACTAACTATACTCTCCATGCATAGAGAAGTTACAGCACACAGAGAAGCCCCAAGGAAAGACAAAGAAAAAAGAATCCAAACTTCTCAGCAATTTAAAGAGCTGCACATTGGATTAGTCTCATTATAGCTTGAGTGGTTTCATACACAATCATTTTTTGTTTGTTACTGAGCCATTTTGTGGGAAGTTTATTTTATCTTGGACGCTTAGAGCCAGAGTCACAAAGAGCAGACACGGTACAGACTCTTCATATCTGAGAGACGCTCTACCACAGGGCTTACCTGCATTTATATTTCTATATGATTCCAACTTTATTCCCTTTTATGCTGTACTTTATCCTTCAAATAAGGACTTTGGTTTCAACAAACTGCTTAGAGAGATTATTTTTGTAGAAAGGTGCTCCCTGCTGAGAATAGTGGAAGCATATCTTGGCACTTTATGCCAGAGGGTGCGTGGCTGGGATATTTATGGACATTCTTTACCAGACCATCTGGCTTGTTTTGTTCATATCTGTTTTAGTGATAATTGGCCTGAGATGAGCTGTAATCAAAATATATTATTTATTACCTATTATTATTACATGATGGATTTTAATCTGATCATCATTACATCGCTGTTTGGAAAGACTTTTGAAAGGTTTAATCGCAATAGTTTAAAGATGTTATTTATGCAGCCCTGTTCTGTAGTCATGGGAACATACTTGATTCCTTGAACATTGGGGACATTCCTCAGTGCACAGGCATCAAGAGACAGTACTTAATGGTCAGAGACATGTAGATGTGGTCAATAGGTCTAACCTGGAGCTCTAAAGGTGTGGTCATACAACTTGGAAGAAATGCTATGCTGAAAGCATAGCAATGAAAAATGATGACTTCCCTGAATTACTGATGGCACATGACATTTGTTGTCAGCACTTTTACATCCCTTCAGAACTTCAGTCTCCTGTAGGTATGTTATTTGGGCTCAGGAGTTTATCTGCAGGTAGTCTTGCACAGGAAATGATGAGTAGCAGAACTGCAAGAGGTCAAATTTTTAGAAGCTACCTTGTGATTTTTACCCATTTTATAGCTGAAAAAATTGTTTTTCAAACTAGTAATTTGATGAATTTTATTAACAATGTGCATATGGCATATGTAATTTTCTTGTCACATTTTCATGGAGTTTTGCCAATGTAATATTAAAGGGTGTTAACATGAAAGAAATATCACTACTATAATAAACTTAAAAGATTTGGATCATTTTAGCCAGGATTTGCTTTCATATTTGTGTACCTTCTGGACTATATTAGAGACATAGATTTGTCCAATACAGTGAAAAACATATTAACATAACAAAAAACTTAGTAATACAATAAAATATCCATACATGATTTTATGTCAAGTTATAGCATCTAAAATATATATAGCCTTTTCTTCCTCTCTGAATAGCAAGCAGTAAGGTATGATGTCATGGTTGTCTGTGTATTTTTACGCTAGAGTTTTTTTCACTGCCTGCAAGTGTACTCACTTAAAGGTCTGTCCATTCCAAGACAAATTAGAGAATTTGTATTATGAAATCATAGTTCCACAGGTGTTTGTGTCTGTTTAGGGCTGAAAAGCTGTAGTCACTTTTTTTTCTCAAGAGAAGAGAAGAGAAGAGAAGAGAAGAGAAGAGAAGAGAAGAGAAGAGAAGAGAAGAGGAAATAGAGAGAAAAAAAATAAGGAAGAGTAAGAAAAAGCTAAAGTATGTAAGACAGAAAGACTGAATGACTGAAAGAAAACAAGTATGAAAGAAAGAAAGAAGATGCCAAACCCATGGGGATGATTACAGTTTTGCCCTGAGTTAAAAATGTACTCGGTGACTGAAATCATATCACCTTGGGCTGTGATCTTACTAGTTTTCAGAAAATGAAGGTTACATGCAAAGGGATTCAAACTAATTTTACATATTTATTTTCAAAATGGCTATCTTCCACACTTTCACCCTGTTTTTGCCCTAAGACTGCAAGTGCTTCTATATCAGGCACACTGTGGTCTTTGACCATGAACTTCCCTGTGCCTTGATGGTTATAAATCTGTCTGTGGATCTTAATACCAGTGACCATTTTGGTTTTAAACATCACCAAAGCAAAGGAAAGGGACATTGTCTGTCATTTAACTCCCTAAAGAAATCTGACACAAGATTTACTCTTAAAATGTGATGATAGTTCATACTTCTGAAATACAGCTTTTCAAAGCAATTGCTTAGTGGCCAGAACCTTCTCAGGAAGTAGGGTTTCTGATCCAATTTTTGCCTTTGCCTGAAGAAATTAAACTCCAAATCACTCACCCCATCATGCAAACACATACTGGATGTTCTGTGCATGTGTACCTAAACATATTGAATGCATTTTCCAGCCAAGAGAGAGTAAACCTGAGTGTTTCTATAACCTAGACTGGAAATGGATCCACAGCTAAGGAGAAAAGAGTTCACTTCTGTATGAAGTATTTTTGTTTTCTATAGCTGGTTCACTAGTTCTCCAAATAGGGTTTCCAATTTTACAGCAATTAACTAGTTTGCATATATTTATCCAGCTTCGCTATAGAATTTTAATATTTGAAGCATAACATGAGTCCACGTGGGGATCATCTATTCTGTGTCGAAATCTTCTTCCCTAAAGGAAGGCTGCCTTTGGGAGATGCATTTAAAGGCTTTAAAAAAGTGTATGCATAAAAGTGTTCTGCTTACATTAATAAGGATGATGCCACAAAAACATGCTTTGCCCTTGGAATGGAAGGTGATGAGCTTTGCTATGGTGATTAGCTCTCATATTATTCCTTGGAGCTGGGATGGCTACTAAGAACGTGCTAAAAAGTGGTACTGGGTGGTGCAGACAGGCCCCTTATCTGACAGCTTAAAATTATATTTTAATCTTGGCCAGTGACACCAAGAAACTTAGAAACAAGGAGAAATTCTTTAATTTAAGGGATAATTTAATTCAGCCTCTTGGAAGCAGCAGAGCACAGGGATATAACAGTTAATGCTGACAGTCCTGCTGATGAGATGTGGACAAGGGGGAAAACTTTTAAAGTAAGGGAGGAGAAATTTAGATTAGATATTAGAAAAAATTTCTTAGAGGTAAGTGAAGCACTGGCACAGGTTTCCCAGAGAAGTTGTGGATGCCCCATCCCTGGAAGTTTTCAAGGCCAGCCTAGGTGGGAGCTGAGCAACCTGATCTAGTGAATGGCTTCCCTGCTTATGGCAAGGGGGTTTGACTTAGATGATCTTTAAGATTCCTTCCAATCCAAGCCTTTCTATGATTCTATGATTCCTTCTCAGCCAGTGTTTCTTAACTACTGTGTGCTGTTACAGCATTTTTGTTGTAGTCTAGTTGAGGAGTGCCATGGCTCTCTTGTTGCCTGTTTTCCAGATGAGGTGCAGTTCAGATAAATTATTGTGAGTACTCTGATTTGAAAGCCTGATTCTTAACTGTGTTTGTAGCTCTCTTGACTCTATTTTCTCAGCATCATGCAATGGCTTCTGGAGTATGAGGATGAGATCTCTTGTTCAGGCTCTCGACTATCCAGGTGACTGTTTTGTGACTATTTGTGATGAACGAAAGGTAGATCTAGATACCATACCTAATGATTTATAATCCTATAAGATGCTTTAAAGCTCACCCCAAGCTTCTAGTGTAACATTTAAGTACAGATTCTGTACTATTTGGGGGTTGAATTAAATCCACATGTAGCTAGGCAAAATTCTTTTTGTTTCTATCAACATTTTTAGATTGCTGAAGGGCCCACAAGTTTTTCAAGAGTCTTTCCTAATTGTTAATGTTTCATCTCTGCCATGAATGAACAGCCACAAGGGATTAAAATGAACTAAGGAACCACAACCTTGGCTGACATTAATCCTATTCTAGAATAAAGTTACCCCTCTTTCTTTGATGTTCCTCCATTCTTTAGGGTTTTGATTACTCAAACTAAAATGGAAGAGATCAGATATGTGTCATAATGAAAGATGTTGAAGATCCTGGTGGAACTGGAAATCTAATAGTCATATTGGTCTTCCAGTGACAAGTTCAACTGAATGCAATAAGGCAGTTGTCTCCACTCCCCCTGTTCAATAATGGTCCTTCATAAATTGTGTGTTCTGAGAATATCTTCAGGTTTGCAAATGCTCTCTTCACCATTAACGATCCTGATTTTTTCCAGTTTGGACACTGCATTTCAACATCAGTTAATGTCCCTGTTTGTGACTTTTAATATTATCTGAGAGAAAATACGAGAGCAGAACCACCTGACCAATCCCTTGCCAATGCAAATTGTTCAGAATTCAGGGACTGTAACTAAGTTGTGCTCTTCCTTTACATGTGAAGAAATTTCCTGTTATTAAAAATTACTCTGCAACCCTAAATTAAAGAATGACAATCTGTTGGTCAGAATGAAAGAAAAAAAGGTGCAGAAGCAGTAGGAAGTAATGATAATTAGAAAAAAGAAAAAAACTAACAGCACGCCTCAGAGCTACAGCAGAGCTAATGTAAAAAAGTGCTTTAAACATAAAAACATAAGAAATTTGCATAAGATGTTCTTTCAATGTAATTATGAAACAGGGTATTTATCATCACGACTAGGGCTTTACCTATCTGGGCTAAAATGTAGGTAAGGCCTGTACTTCTGTAATTACAGCACCAGCCCAGGAGCAAGCACTTCTAGGACAGACACTGGTTTGAAAGTAGAAATGATCTATTATACTTGAGACAATTTGGTTTCCATCAGTTTCATTCCATTTCACTAGATGAGACTTCCATGGCTTGTCTCAGGCTCCAGCATTGCAAAGGTAAAAGTCAGACCTGGCTTCCCACATACATCTTGTTTCCCACAGGGCACGAACTGGAGCGTCTCAGCCACCCTGCAGGAAAGCTCTGATTCTTCAAGGAACCTGCTTTAAAGTGGCTCCTGTCCTTTCCTCCCATGGCTATAGCCTCACTTGCCAGAGAAGCTGGATATTGCTTCTCCATGAAGGGAAGGGAGCAGTAGGAAGGGAACATTCTGAGTGGTCTCTGTGTGCCTTTCCCTGCTCTTCTACTTTCTGTTGTAGAGAATCTGGGTCAGTTATGTCTCTGCTCTACTTGAGAGCAAAAGCTAAAAAGAGGACTTGTTCCCCTTCCGAGAATTTCTCAGATGAGTGAGATACTTCAAGAAACAGATCAAGTTTTTTCAACACTTTGGATGAAAACAGGGATTAACTTGAAAGCCTATAATTAACAAATGTTTTTCTATAGGTCTTAAGATGATGCAAAATTGCACAATGACACAAGTCTCTAAACCACCAAACTTTTATCCTTCATGAGTTGCCTTTCAATGCTCCTCAAGTTCAAGCAGATGCTGATGCTTTGTTTCCCTGTGCTCTGCACCCTGAGTTTCTCAGGGACTATGAAGCAACCCTGTGCTTGATGGGAGCAGTCAGAGGGGGATGGGGCTGAGCAGCAGGAGAAAGCTTAACTGAGAGACTGATAGAGACATCCTGACAGCTGGAATGGGTCATCAATAGATCCATCATGCCAGTAATTTGCAACAAATTTAACATACATCACTTTAGTCAGGCCACGCTGTATCTGTCTTGTCACAGCATCAGAGTGAATAACACTTAAATCGGGTGTCACCGTTGACCTCTCTGACCCTGGAATTGACACTGCTGTTTGAGCTTGGCCTGGCTGGCAGCAGATGTAGGGAAGATTAGTACAAAAGGTGGGGGTGTACTGAAGGAGGACAGAGCATAACAACACAGCTTAACCAGGCAACCAAATGGTGTCTCAAGATTTTCTCTCAGTCCTGCTTTGCTTGATGAAGTGTTGGCATTTGTTTAGACCTTCTTCCAGCATTCTTTGGTCACATTAACTGTGTATATATTTTTCATTCTGACTGATTCTATATTCATGCATGCATATACATATGCCATAAAATTTGTAGACTACCAGGTGAACTGCATGGAGACTGAAGCCTGTCATGGAGAGTAATGAAGTAGAACACAAGCAATGGGAAAACTAAATTCTCATCTTCTATGTTTGAAACATGAGACCCAGCCTGAGACATGAATGGATGCTTTGATTCTGTTGCCACTTTCAGCATCTCAGTGCAGGCCTAGCCCTTTAGGAAATGACAAAGCTTCACAAAAAGGTATGTCGCAGGTAGAGAGCAGGAGAGACCAAGACCCTCATCAAATCCTGTGATGGCTTGGGACACGTTAAAAAACCTCCTAGATTATGCCATGGAGAATGAAGAGCCTCTCAGCAAGCACAGCCAGTCCTGGAACTCGGGGGAACATTCTCCTGTTGTCAAATCTGAAGATGGATTTAACTCAGAACTTAAGAGCAAGGCTCCCCAAACAGCTAAACGACATATTTTCATTCATCCAAGAGAAGCTGTTCCCCCCATTTTCAATCTTAATGAATACCTTCCATAGACTTCTATAGTTATTTCTACAGACTAGCATGGAAATTACTACAAACGTGTTAATTCTCCCTGGTGCTAGAAACGAGACACCCTCCACAGCCAGATGGAGTCCACTGAGTCTGCCCAGCTTTTACTTTTGAATCAGCACATGATAGAATTACACAATTTGTTTGCTCACCCGAAAGTGGCTTTAGAGCCATTCACCACATGCGTGTGACTGGATGCTGGGTGGGCTTTTTCCCTGCAGTCATTCAGCCTTCTAAACAAATATGCGGCTATGGGCTAAATTCAGGTTTTTTTCTTGAGGCGTTGTTCTTAAGTGGGTGACTTCTAATTAATGGATTTTAAATGGTAATATAACAAGTTGTCTTTCAGCAGGTAATTAGAATTTACGAAATTAATATGTGTATGACTCGTATAATAGTCTGTCCTTTTTTTTTCTCACTGTCTGCTTGATGTTTGATATCTTAGTTGAACTGATTTATCACATCACTAAATATCTCTCAAATGGAAGAACAAGAAGCTCTTTGGTTATCCTGTATGTCCTATAACATTCATATTTAATGACTGTTTGAAGGTGGAAATATATCAGTAGTGACAGAAATAATAACAAAATTATAAAAGGTTATAAAAAATAATGCTTTATGCTATGAAAGCAATTTTTTGTTTGTTTTTACATTTTTGCTTCTTTTAGAAAAGACTGGTAGTAAAGCAGAAGATATTTTCCAGTTAGTCATCTGGAATGTTAATCAGATTCTACTTGTCTTTATTGCTCTCTGAATGGGAAGCTGATACCTCAGACACCCACTGACACCATTGTGAGCACTTCCCATGTCCTTCTCAGGAGTAGGAGTGGGCTTCCAAGGATCTGAGTTAGACTGTCTTGTTTATAGCAAGGGCTACTGAGGGCAGATTATAACATTACATCTTTAGAAGGAACCGCATCAAAAGAGAGATTAATTGTGTCTTTTTATAATTAACAACTGAATTGATGTACCCTGTGTTTGAATTTCTGTGTTGCTTGGACAGAGAAAGGCAAATCACATTTTGCTCAGGGTTCGTGGGATTTGACAGCTGAATGAAAGTGAATTTACCCCAGGAAGGTGAAGAACTCTGCCCCATTGCCCAACTGTTCTATGGTGCACTGTGAAGGTGTATCTCTGAGGAGCTGGGGTCACACAAATATGAGCATGAGGCAAAAGTAAGTTCACATACAGTTCATAACCATTCATAGCAACTGGGCTTAGCCACAATGGGGAGTCAACCTGACTTTTAATTTTTTTTTTTTATAGTGATATATTTGCATTCTACTTGAAACAGTTTCTTCCTTCATTATTTTTGATGTGAAAGAAGGAAGGAAGGAAAAGAATATGTGTGACAAAGAACCTTTGAGGTGTATATTTGGTGGTTTTGGGATTTGCTAGTGAATCTGAAGGATAGCTTGAAACTTTCTCTGGACTCTAGGCAGCCCTTGGGAGTGTATAACAGCTATTCAGGATAGGAGGTAAGAGGCAGACAGCACAGATGCTAACTGTATGGTCCCCTTGGTGCCATCAGCTGCAGTAATTGGCCTTACTTACCTGTGTGAGCTCTGTGGCTCTTCAGTGGTTTTTTTCTGACCATCACCATATTTCTATAACTGAGGGAAGATATTTGTTAAATTAGTTGTGAATACTCATGTTTGGAATATATGAAAGCACAGATTTCTTTTTTCTCCAAGGGACACCAATCTTAGGCCTAAACATTTAAAATTCAGGTATAGGATTACAGCCAGAGTACCTCATGAAAACTGGGATTTATTTACTTTATGGTGCCATTTTTCCTTTTGGTCTAGTGTCATTTACTGGATAAAATTTCATGTAACTAGATTATGAGTTCTTCTCAAAGATGAACCACTCCACCACTAGGATTTCTGGCTATTGTGCACAGGGGCAAGATGAAAGAGACAGTATGAAACATCTTCATTCCAATCCCCATAACATATGATTTTACATCAAGGAAACTATTCACTTTTGGGGGGAATATGTGTGTGGCTATACTTTTTTCAAATGTGTTATTTAATAGAAAATTGTTCAAATAGATGATCCAATTCTTGTGGTAGCTCTACTCTTCTGGCCTAATGTGGAGATTTCTGGCCTAATGTAGAAGAGAGCACTAAGATATTAATAGCATCATAGAATCAAGCCTTCCACTAGATCAGGTAGCTCAAAGCCCCATCAAATCTGGCCTTTAACACTTTCAGGGATGGGACACCCACGGCCTCTAGAAAACATTTTCCAGTGCCTCAACACCTTCATGGCAAAGAATTTTTCTTTTATATGTAGTCTAAATCGACACTTTCTCAGTCCAATATCCATTGTATCAAGACATGCCATTGTGAAAAGCCCCTCTCCATATTTTATGTAAGCCCCCTTTAGGTACTAGAAGGCTGCTATGTTGTCTCTCCAGAGCCTTCTCTTCTCCAGTCTGCAGAACTCCAACTCTCTCAGCCTGTCTTCACAGCAGAGGTGTTCCAGCCATGTGATCATCTTTGTGACACTCCTGGGCTTACCCCAACAGGTCTGCCACTTTGTTTGGTTTGGTAGGTGTTAATACCCACATTCTTTACTATTTTCACAGGAAATTAAACTGAAAAATTACAAAGGGGAATGATACTGAAACTTTGTGTGGAGAGCCATGCAACTGTGGCTACACCTCATTCCATTCTTGAAATAGTTTACAGATAATTTTTTGGCTCTGAATTCACTCCCATGAGGTAATTGCATCCTTTGTTTTCACATTAAAAAAAAAA
>VYXD01014206.1:1042299-1085350 GCA_013397195.1 Hylia prasina
AAAAAAAAAAGAGCCTGGGACTATATCCCAGTCTCTTCCTCTCCCTTCTCCCTTACCAAAACAGAGCTACAGCCCTCTTCCATTTCAAAACCTGAGATTTTCAGCAGTACTTGTCAGAAAAGGAGCCAGCTTCACTTTCTCAAATGCATTTTGTGGTAATGCCATATGCATACCTGTAAGGCAGATAGTTCATGTGGGGAAGCAATTTTCCTCTGTAACCTGGTACTCCAGAATTTCTCCTTCTCCTTCTCCTTCTCCTTCTCCTTCTCCTTCTCCTTCTCCTTCTCCTTCTCCTTCTCCTTCTCCTTCTCCTTCTCCTTCTCCTTCTCCTTCTCCTTCTCCTTCTCCTTCTCCTTCTCCTTCTCCTTCTCCTTCTCCTTCTCCTTCTCCTTCTCCTTCTCCTTCTCCTTCTCCTTCTCCTTCTCCTTCTCCTTCTCCTTCTCCTTCTCCTTCTCCTTCTCCTTCTCCTTCTCCTTCTCCTTCTCCTTCTCCTTCTCCTTCTCCTTCTCCTTCTCCTTCTCCTTCTCCTTCTCCTTCTCCTTCTCCTTCTCCTTCTCCTTCTCCTTCTCCTTCTCCTTCTCCTTCTCCTTCTCCTTCTCCTTCTCCTTCTCCTTCTCCTTCTCCTTCTCCTTCTCCTTCTCCTTCTCCTTCTCCTTCTCCTTCTCCTTCTCCTTCTCCTTCTCCTTCTCCTTCTCCTTCTCCTTCTCCTTCTCCTTCTCCTTCTCCTTCTCCTTCTCCTTCTCCTTCTCCTTCTCCTTCTCCTTCTCCTTCTCCTTCTCCTTCTCCTTCTCCTTCTCCTTCTCCTTCTCCTTCTCCTTCTCCTTCTCCTTCTCCTTCTCCTTCTCCTTCTCCTTCTCCTTCTCCTTCTCCTTCTCCTTCTCCTTCTCCTTCTCCTTCTCCTTCTCCTTCTCCTTCTCCTTCTCCTTCTCCTTCTCCTTCTCCTTCTCCTTCTCCTTCTCCTTCTCCTTCTCCTTCTCCTTCTCCTTTTCTCTCCACCAGGCTGTCCCTGTGTCCCTACCAGCCTGAGGGGCTGTGTGGGATGTATGGAGGGTGCACAGCAGTGCTGGTCTCCTATGGGGCTGAGCAGCCAAGCTCATGGGGGAATGGTGATCCAGCCAAGGAAAGGGAGACAGTGTGCTCCCACATTTCCCCCTGCTCCTGGGGGAGTGTCAATGCTACTCCTCGTGAGGGCTGCCTGCGGGCATGATATTGGCACTGAGGTTCTGATATTTCCACTCACAGCCACCAAAGGCTCTGGCACATCCTGCTCAGCCTTTGAGAGGGAAGGACCACTGTGCAATCTCAAATGTTTATTAAAGCCTCATGCTAAAGGCCTCAAGGTAGGCTGTTCCCACTGGCTTCTTAAATAGATATGTCCCCTCTCTTGTTTTCTTAATTAATTTAATGAGCCATCAGCTGATTTTCAATTTTTTTTTTTCCAAAATTTTTGCTATGTATTTTTTAAAATCAGAAGCATGGAAAGAATTAGGTGTCTTGCAGTGGTTTGCTCTCTGCAGCCCTTCTTTGCTCTTTTCTGCCATGGGACCAAAAAAGATGACAGTAAAATAATAATTTGGTCCAGGTTTGCATGCCTGTTTAAGCCTAAAATTACAAGATTCATAAACCATTTTCTCTTGTCAAAGTCATAGACTTTATGCTTCCGTTTTCAGGAGTTTTATATTTGAAGTTGTTAACCTTGCTGTTTAATCCCTGATTAATACTGACATGGTTAAATCCCTGGCTTATAGTGAATACTTCCATATTAAAAAATAATAAAGGTGTACCAAAACTCTTTCCCAATAATAAGTTTTATTAGGTACATCAGGTGTTACTGTAGCATAGATATACAGTAGTGTAGGTACGTTGCAAACAGCATCTTATAGTATCAGACAAAGAGAACCTTTTACAAACCCCATGTCTCTAATTTCATTTTAGAAAATTAGATACTAAGAATTTTGCATAAGATAACTGTATTACTGGGATGCAATTTGGCCCAGGTTTCTAGCTTTAGTGCATGTGGCTCCTTAATAAAAAGTGTCAGTTAAAATGAAAATACAGCTTGGGTAATTAAATTTAATTGGATCTTGTCACTTTAAATCCTCTTCGTTTTTGAGTGTTTCTACAGAATTGCAGCTTCTGGTTTGCTAATTTCTTTATTGCAAGCTGTGCTCTGAACCTGACTGTCCTATAATAAAGTGGGACCTTGTTTTTGTAGAGGGCTTTGAACCATGACTGTAATAACAAACAAAAGGAGGGTGGGAGCTGATTTATTGCCAAAAGGAAATCTCTCCTTTATTTCTTACATCTTCAGATAGTGAAAAAATCATGGTTCTGATTTTATTAACTCTTTAATTTTCTTGCCAGTTGATCACCATTTTGCACAAGTTCTCGTGAGTATTATGGTATGATGCTATGCCTGTGACAGGTAGCAGCAGCAATTATCATACTTTTTTATATTGGAGCTGTTTGGGCAAGCAATAGGGATTAGGTGAATTGCAGTATTCATATGTAGGTCAAGCAAGGTGCAGGCAGCGACAATGCAAATGATATGTACTGCCTGCCAATAGCCACTGTGCAGATTCACAGGGATCACCCTCTCCAGGGGTGAGAGGTAATTCACTTTCTTTATTACACATTGCACATGCACAGCATCCAAAGGCAAGGAAGATTTAAGTGTAGGTGATGAAGCAAAAAAATACTGGCCCTACCAACAGACACGTCATAAAAATGATGTCTGTCACAAATTGTACAACTGCTAATGTCCTTATTTCAAATTAAAGCCAGTTGAATCAATTTGTACACTCGGGTTTTATGTGGGAAATGCAGTATCATAGCATCCTTGATTAGAAGACAGGTCATTTAACATCAACATCTCAGAACGATTAAAGATGTGAGACTGTCCTTCACAGCACAGTAGTGCTCCCCTGATTCTCTGCTAAAGCATATGGATGTGATGTAATTACATTTTGCAAAGTGCTGGCGACACAAGTTTCTCAAACAGAGCTGCCATGCCAGTGATGTCTTGACTGTTTTTAACCTTTTCCAGAGGTGTGCCTCACATCTCACCAATACTCCTGGGATAAAATCTCTGCAATCAGACTCAGAAGGCTCTGTTTTTTTGCCCGCCCATTGGTGCCCAGGGTATTTGAGGTGCCTGAGGGTGTATGAGATTTCTGCACAGGGCCCTCAGAATGAGATTCAGAGCCCAGATGAGGATCTGTCTTCACATATTGGTGTCTACATGGGAAACATGTTCCTAAGTGTGTATTTTAACTAATGAAGCTTTAGCATTTCATTCACATATCCACAAACAATCATCTGGTGGCAGCTGGAATGTCCTAGTTTACCCCAGCTGACCACTACCTGCTGGTCCAGAAGGGTGTAGGGATTGCATATCCCTGTCTTATATCTATTACATCTGTTTTGATAATCCAGGACAGTTCAGCCAGCACTAATTACCTACCTACGTATAAAGAAGTAAATCTAGGCCTAGAGATCCTGTAGATCCCTTGTTCTACAAAGGTAGCTCACACACAGTGACTGCAAGTGGACACCTAAATTTAAAGTAGTTTGAAGCTATACAACAACTATTTTCAGGTCTGCTCCTCATTTAGGTAAAGCTCACATCTACTCTAGGAGCACCCTCGGAACACCTGGAGCGTGGACACAAGCCTCTTCACGTATCCAGTCTCCCCTCTCTGCTGTGTGGGGACCAGCTTGCTCCCCTGAGTTGAGGCTCATGCTCCCTCACTCCTTTGTCACTCATCTGCTGCTTGTGCCCTAGGTAAGTCACCTTGTACCACCCTGTCAGGGCTTCCCAAGGAGGTGACACTCTCCTTACCCGCACACATGGCTGCATTAGGACATGAGGGCTGAAGAAGGCATACAGGAGGCAGGAACAACTCATCCTCTCTGAAATAGGTGGCAATCACCATCTTTAGAAGATCTGCTTTTTCCATTCATTAGAGTGGAACCTGCATGACTAAATAGTAGACTTAATCTAACTTTTAGATTTCTAGATTGATGGAACTAAGATGAGGTGCATTCCATATCATCTATATTTTATTAATGGAGCCAGAGAATTTCTATCTCCTTAAAGTTGTACAGTTAGATCAAGGCAGTAATAAAACACCCCAGTAATGAATCACAGGGATTAGACTCACTATAAGAAAGTGTCCTGGCTTGCTGTCACTGAAAATAGTGTCCAAACATCACATGACTCTCAAAAAAGTCAGAATAAATTATTTAACACTGCTTTCTGGACTTTTATAGTGTTTTATAATCTTGTTAAGGGAGCACATAAGTAAAGACAGTCTTGTTTTCATCCGTACCTTTCTTTCATCAGTTTTTTTAGGGCTTCTGTAAAGCAATCCACTACAAAGATCTCTTTAAAGAGATTACATGCTTTATTTATACACAACAGATGAATGGATAGATGGATGGATGGATGGATGGATGGATGGATGGATGGATGGATGGATGGATGAATGAAAATAATATATGATTTTCTTACAACCACTACTTAAATAGCATGATTCACCAGGCTGTAGTAAGTCTGCTAGTAAGTCTGACTACTTGTATTTTGTCACATTTGGGCCTTAGAATCCAGACTGAAATTGCAATTATTTTGCAGAGGAAATATCATATCTTAATTCATAAGAATGACAGATGCAAGAAATGATTCTTGTGTTTGGTGTATGATATCAGACACAGAGAATGGAATGTACAAACACATCTTGTATTATTGACTTTATTTTTCTTTTTTCCTTGATTTTCAAATATTGAATCATTCACAATGGTACAACATTTTAAAAATATTCAATTTTCTGAGGTAAATGCTGGTGAGGGATTAATTTGTGCAATTTTACTTTCCCTTCTGCAAAAAAGAGACAGATACATGAATTCCAATTAACTTTCATCAGGTTCTATGCTCCAAGTTTATTTAGTACTGCTTGGAAAGTGCTATCTTGTATTTTTAAACTTTGGAAAACATTTCAGCTAGCTCCACTTCCTTTTCTGATGTAATAAATTTTACCAGACTTCACTGACACTTGCTGGGTATCTGTTTCACCTTGTTTATGGCTGAATACGCAGTCGTCATCGAAACTAGTAAATTAGCCTCTAAAAAAGGGAAAAATACTGTACCTCATAACCACAAGTGTGGCTACACAGATTAATCTGCATTAACTGCTACAGTACTAGAACTAATGCTGTCTGATTAATTTGCCTGTTTTAGTGAAAAATGTCTATTTTTCTGTAGTGATAAATGGCTCCTTAAGAATATATGATTACAAATTTACAGATTGTTTTTGTGGCTGTATCTCTACCTCTTTTTTTAAGGGTTTACAACAATCTGCTGCTAGATTTTTCCAACATAGTGAGAGTAATTTAAATTTATGGACGATTTTCTATTCGATCACTTTTATGCTAAATTAGAAACCATTTGAATGACAGTTTAAAAATCATGATAACAAATCTTACTTGACCTCTTCATTATCATACTTTAAAACAGACTCTTAAATGAACATTTTTAGTATCTGATTGTTCAGCACTTGCACGCATTATCGTGAAACATTCAATTTCAGGAAAAGTCTCTACTGGGAGTAGGGGGAACTCAATACATATATGCAAGAGATTATGCAATGCACTGTTTGAGATCTCAGGGGACACTTGGTGACCCAGGTGTTTCCTTCTGGCCTTATGTTTTCATTTGGGCAAGCATCCTCTTTTGGGTCCAGCAATGCTGGATGTTACTATTTGTACAGCACTTGCCATTGCTTTTCTGTAGAACAGCTCCTGGCTGCTGCCAAGCAGGAATTCATGTGAAAATCCACATTTTGCTGCAGGTTGTGTTTGCCTGAACAGACGGTTGTGGCATTTATAAGCTAGTCCAAATGACCTTCCCTACAGTGAGTGAGGGAGAGCAAGAAGCTTGCTGGAAGTGCTGACCATTTTCAGGATGGCTGAAATGAGTGACCACCAGCACTCCTCACTCCTGGACATTACTTTTTAAGGTTTTGAATTAAAATAATTAACTCCCATTCATGTAATTAGTGCCACTGACTTTTGTGGGACTGCTACCACCTGTGAGAGTACCACTGAAAGGATCCTATAGTACTTCTTCAAAAAGTTTCACAAGCTTCAGAGAAACTAGACCAGGTATTAGTTGCCTCCTGATCTCCCTGATAGCTCTGATACTGGTAGAAAGAGTCTCCCTCCAGGTTCCCAGTGCTCTGTTGCCGTACAAAGTAAATTTGCTGTACTGCTCTCACAGGCACACCTGTTTTCACAGCTTGAAAGTGTACCTAGCAGCCTCAAAGCCAGCACTACCCTGCTGCTGGCTGTGTAACATTACCCAGAACTGAGAACTGTACTCGAATAGCTCATGATCTGCACGTTGCACAAGTGCTACAGGTTGTTCCCCACTTTGTGACCCAACACAAAAGCAAACTGTGTACTTGCTTCCCTCAGATCACCTAAAGGCAAACGTCACTGTGTCCCACCAGCAATTCCCCAAGTCAGGTTGTCTGTTATTATTTATCAAGGTTGAATCCAGTGGCAGCTGCCAAATGTAATTGGCAGGATGCATTTGCTGCATGCCAAAAGGACTAAGTGCCCTGCTATGCTATATTGATATGGCTGGTGAAGGCATGGAACCCAGCTGGTTCTGTGCCTCATATGAGTATGTCTGGGAAGGGTAATTTTGTATGACAAACATATTCCTTGACTCTTACCCTCTATCCACTGGGAAGAAAACCTTCTATCCATTCTGGGCCATGATTATGATGCTTGATGTCTGTCATGCAGCAGTTTATGCAAATACTGTGTGTACCCCTCTTTTTTTATATGAGTGTCTCCTTAATAACTTTGGAAGCTCTAGCGAATTTCAGTCATAGATGGCAGGAGGGAAAAAATCTGAGAGACATAAATTTCCTCAAAATTTGAATAAAATAGCTGTATACAAGAGAAAACCCTTTCCAGAGAGACCACTGAGAGAAAAGCTCAGTTCTTCTTAGACACCAGACTCTGAGCAAGAGAGTAATATTGTGAACATCCCAGCTGTAGGAAAAGCTCCAGTCGGCCTTTGCCCTTTATAGCAGATTAATAGATCTGATGTTTCACAAATCTGCAGGAATCTAGGCTCTTTATCTTTGTTCACCAAATTATATCTTTCTGCATTACCTGTCCACCACAAGAAACTTGTGTGTAACTCACAAGTGATGACCATATGTATTTTTGCAAACTATCTTCTCTAAAAAAACCCCCAGCTTTACTGGGTGTAGTTTTGAACACTGCATGCCTCTTTTTGTGGTGCTTTTCTGCTTCTAACCACCTAACAGACATTGGTTGGGCCAATGGACTTGTGGTCAGCCACCTGGAGTAATTTCACAGATCTGCCTTTCTTCCCTGGCCCAACCAGGGTCATGTCAAGGAGTATTACAGGTGAAGTGCATAAAGACAGATAGGTCCATGCAACTCTCAAGTGGCCAAGGAAACTCAGAAGCCAAGACCAGTATTCATCCTTTGACCCCTCAACTCAAACACTGTAACAAAGAAAATGGATTCCAATGTGGGAGTCTGGAGAGTAAGGACAAAATCCTGAAAATAAAGGAGGTTTGAACACTACACAGAATTGCCAGTATTTTCAAAATGGTTGCAGAACATGGCACACAGGGTGAGTGGCTTTAGGCTTATCTACCTGGGTGGAGCTGCACAGACCAGCCCAGCAGCCTGATCTGTGCTGACTCAGGCCCCAAGTGCAAGCTTGCACCTCCTTGGCTGTGGGTCTGAGTAAAGGGCCACGTAATGGCTTGGTCCCTCCTGGTGGAGCTCCAGAAAAAGAGAAAATTCACTGGGCTGTCCCACAGGAGCAGCCACTGTGAGCACATCTCCTGCACTGGCTGAACCCACCTGCATCTTCTCTGAGCTTCCTGCTCAGATCTGCTATTATTGGGGCTGCTTATATGCAGCTGTACAATTTAGGGGGCTTTTCTCAGGAAAGGATTTATCAGCTCCCTTTAAAATAAGGAAGCATTAAAGGTTTTGTCTTCTAAGTGACTTGATAAGATAATGTACTGGAAATGTATGTCACTGTGATATTTTGGAATGGATAAATAATGTATGACTCTGGCAAATGAAAGTTTTGAACTCGAGAGGAATCACTGGCATTTTTTAAATAATTTAGGAAGTGCTCATAAAAGAGAAAAATGAGGAAAAGGGCTTTAATAAATGTCACTTATTTGGCATCATAACCTCTTTAGAATGACTGGTATTTTTATGAACTTCATGTGGATATAAATGTACTTAAATGTGGAAGTATCTGCTTTCTTTGCAAAACTTGAAACCATTTCTCACAAGAGAAGAAATTCTCATTGAAGTTTAAAGTGCAGATACTCAGTGGCTACAGGAAAATTATTGGCCAATATTGGCAATGGTTATTTGCTCATGCAGAAACACAAGTACTTGCTAATCTACTGAACAGTTAATAGAATCCATGACAGGACTAACTGACTTCTCAGTTGTATGCTTTCTTCTCTGTTCTTTCACTCAGGCTATACTTGTTCCCATGCCAAAAAGTGACAATGCTGACTAATGTTTTATAGAAAAATTCAATATCCTCTGATATCTCTAACAAAAACTGTTAACACGGTTCAACTCAGATGGTTAAAGAGACTGGAACACTTACATAAAACCCCCACAGAGTTTCTTGTTCCTGAGATAAACTGCTTGAATATGGTTTTATAGTAGTTGTTTATCTCTTACTTTGAAAAATTTCTCTTGTGTGCCTATGCTTAGTGACTTCTTCCCCCAACACATTTGTTTGCAACTGACCTAGAAACTGAAAGAGTATGCAGTCTGAGGGTCAGTGGTGGAAGCCACACCAGGTATTCCACTAGACCCTGTTTTAGTTTAGTCTGGCTTGATTTTATTGTGTTTTGTTTGTTTAGTATATAGTTCCTTTTATTATCAAATCGTAGCACTATTTTGGGCCTCCATAAAATCCAATAGCAGTTTTCTAGACCCTCTGATTCAGATTAGTCTAAATTATTTTTTTCTCCTCTTTTCTGGGATTTCTGAGTTTGCATTGTAGTTAGAAATCCATGTGTTCGATTCACTCTGTAAATGCAGGATGGGGAAGAAATAGTACATGCACCTTTTTTTCTACAGTAATTTTAGTCCTTTAATCCTTGGTGAGGTATTATTATCATATTATTTCCAGAACATCTTCTTTGGAGTAATATTGCTCCAGTAGGTGAAATATGTAGGGCATCTCATTTTGTTGCTGATGGCACTAGTAGATGTCTCTCTCTCTTTTTTTTTTTTTTTTTTTTTTTTTCCAGAAATGATTTTTTTTTGATGGTATGTAACTGTTCCACAGTGCTCTCTTTGCTAAGAATGTTGAAAGATTGTGATGTAGCTCTTTTTTCTCTTTGACCATGGTCAGGAAAGATTAGAATCCTGGATAAAGCTTGTGAATTAAGGAAATTTTCTCTGAGTGATGGCTGAAGAACTGCTGTGTTTGCCTGGGGTGTCAGTGATCATGGCAGATTAGTGATTTATCTGGGATCTGACAGGATTGCATTTGAATCATCTCACATGAAGGTACCAGGCACAGTTCCCCAGAAATGCTTTTGTAGGCTCACATTCAGTCTTGTCTCCCTGTTCAAAGCATGTGCACATTGTTGTAGGAGGCAGATGCCTTGATTGTGGGCTTTACAGTATGCTAAAGACATCTCACTACAAATCAACATTTGAATTGAAGATGCCAGTTCTATCAGGTGTCTTAAACAGTGCCTGGATGAAACTGGAACATGGGACAAGAGTTACCTGGCACAATTTTGTCCTAATGTATCACTTGTCTCAAGAAAAATCCCAAACATTATGAATACGATTAATGTCTTGACATTTTTATTGATGCTTTTTGTAATGTAAATTTAGATATATTGATTAAAGAACTCAGCTTTGATCCAACATCTTTTGAATTCAATAGAAAGATTCCCAATGGTTTAAAAGACTTCCCACTAGTTTAAATAACTATCAAATCCTGTTTGAAAACCAATCCTACCGATTTCAGTTGCTGTTGTATAGTATCTCCTATACAAAACCATGTTTGTATGAAGAGTTCCTGTATTGGAAGTTTGTTCAGAATGGCAATGCAATAATTTTCTGATTTAAGAAAGGAGTAGAGGGGTATTGCAAATTTTATGAACATAGAAATAATGACATAATAAGGGGAAATATTTTAATTTAATACATTATTGATTTAATTTACATGAGTCAGATCATTAGATTTTCTATGACTGATGTCTGAAAGATATTGCATACAGTTTTATATATATAAATATTTAGGTATGTACATCTGTGCATATATATGTGTGTGTGCAAATGAAACTTCTAACAATATCAACAATTTAAGTTCAACAATTTCTCTGTAAAGCAAACTTACGTCTAATCAGTGTTTTGATCCATGACATTTTATTTATTCCCTTTTTCATTTTATTCAATATAATTCATGGTGCAAATGCTGTTGAAGTCATCAGCACTTTCCCCTATGTATATTAGTACAAGTATTGTCAGGGTGTGGCCCGCTCACTTGAATTTAGTCTTCTTTCCTTTAACATAACCTATCCAGCACTAAGCATTCCCTATCTTTCACTTTTCTAAGCAGAAAAGTTCCTTTCTATAGAAAATAATGAGCTGTTCATGAACACTTTGACTTTAAAATCTCATTAAACACCTCATAACCAAATAATAGAAAAAATGACGTTGCTACCCTAATCTAAATACATAAATCACCTCCAAAATTATTTTTCATGATACATGTTCATCTTCAAATTTTTTCCATTTTTTTCTGTAATCCTACATACATATATACACATCTATTACTGATGCAGGTAAGCTACAACTCTTTTTGAATGTGAAATTGAACTAGCAGCCTTTGATCTGAACTACAGGCTGATCTGAATTCAAGAAAAGGCTGCTGCTAAGCCACATTCCCATTCAATCCATTAAACCATTCACTTCCATGCTCCTCATCACACTGACTCCTAATTTGACAATGACAAAGAGCTCCACGGTGATTTTAAATTTCATAATTTTAATCTGTCAAGTCTGACATTTAATTAGTGCCCTTCTAACCTGTGCCCGCTCACTTGAAGGTTACTGTTGGTTTTCCTTTAGAAATTTTTCCTCTGGAAGAGTGGATTAATAAATATGTACATAACTGGCAGGGATAAAGACAATACACACACAATGGTCTATTAGTTCCAAATCTAGACAGATGAGGTTAATAATATTTTAAAGTGCTGCTTTATTGTATTAAGAGTGATTAAGCCCTTGGCTCAACCCTGTATGAGTTGTTCATTCAAAACATAAAATATAAGGTCTATTAAGCAAAGTCTAGCGAGAACGGTTACCCAAACTACAGCATTACTGTGTTCAAAAGGCATACTGAAGAAGTGCAAAATATCTGAGGTATAATTTCATGATTTAGCAAACAAAATGGAACATGCTAGGCTCACTAAACAGACTAATTAGATTTTGATCTCCAGTCAGTCACTGAGAACCCACCTTATAGACTAAAATCTGGTGCAATTTAATGTTCTGGTATTCAGTTTTCTGGAGGACTGAATTCAAATGTAACTTAGGTCACTTGTTAAAAATGAGTTTACTGTTCTTAGATCAGCCCCACAAGGACTTAAATCCCAATCACAAAAATATGCCACCATTTGTTAGTGCTAGCAGAGTGGCCAGTCAAAGTCCTCGGGGAACAAACCCCAGCTGAGCTCTCCAGCACCATACATGGCTGCTAGTCTGTAATGTATGATGTTCATTATATTGTCACTAAATATTGAACACCTACAAGTGAAGATAGGAATAAAACAACATCCTTTCTTAGGGCAGGCACTAGAGAAAGAACAGCTGAGAGAGTACAGAGATATCATGAGCCTCTAATTCTCAGCTGGGCTTCCCCTTTTCTCCATGGTGCCACAGTGCAAACATTTCAGAAAATAATGAGTCTACATGAATACGATTATTTTATTTACTAAAGAAGCAGCCACCATGATGCAATATCTTATCTGGCAATTCAGACTCCTCCTAGGGCAATTTAACATTATTGAGGCTGCTTCTTTTCTTTTTCCAGAAGACCTAGAAGAAGAAACAACACAAACCAGTTTTCTTTAAACAATAGTAGTCTCCAAATCAAATGGGTAGAGGTTTATATCCCACTACTTTTGCCCATGTTCCTCTCTCAGAGTAGCCTTGCTATGGTTAAATGTTGCTGAAATCAATTAAGAGTTGTCAAATTGCCTATGAGCAATCTTTAAAACACCAAAATGACAGGAAAAATTCACTTTGGCTTTATATAATACATTGATTTAGATGTACAGGTGCTATACACTAGTATCCCATGATTAACCTCTCCCTCTGGATAATGTTCTTCCATTGTAGCAAGTACAGGAAACACACAATTCTGAAAAATTTCTGTACATTTCTTGAATTAACATTTTTAGTTAAACAGAAACATAAATATATAATAAGGCCCATTACATTATGCCTAAACATTTCCAGGGAAAACTTAGGGGAGATCAATATTGGATATGAAATGAAAGGATAACTGGTGATTACTGCAGCACAAACGTATAAGAGTGGAATTTGCTGCCATCCATTCCTCACTCTCTTCATCTGGCCCACCAGTTCTTTGAGAACACTACCAGCCCTCTACATGCTGTCACTCTTCAACATAAATCTGCATTTTTATGGGACTATCAGTGCTGCTATAGAATGGAAGCATTAATTGGTTTTAAGTAATGCCCTACTCTCCTGCAAGGAAAACACTGGAAGGAGATTAAAAAATATTAGTAGAAATACCTAAATCTCCTTATTAATAATTGAAGATTCCCTTTTCTTAGTAGTCTTAGTAATTTTTTAACACCTTTATGGGACTTTTCTGAAGAATAAGGTGGCAAAGCTGTATAATATAGTGTGTTCTTCTTAATGCTGTCATCTTCAGAAGGATAAGTCACTGACATTTTACATGCTTTTTTGCCTCTCAGCAGTAAATGGTGCTTTTCTACTGTACTCAGGGATTCAGGTTCAGCTTGAACAAGGCCTTCTTTTGTTTGGGAACTGCTGAGCAACATGGTCAATTTTTTGAATGAATGTCTAACTTTTTCAGATGAACTTTTGTCAGGAAATATTCCTCACCTTCAGAAGCTTAAGAAAGCTAGGCACTTCCTCACAGTAACTTTTAAGAGATTTTACCTCCCACATGCAAGAAGCAAGTTCAAATCTCTCTGAATGAGCATCTTGGTAACTTTTGACAATTCACAATTCTCCATTTCATCTCTTTATTTTTTTTGGGTACAGATTTTAAAATGTTTCAGTTTTCTGTCCACTTGTGGAAAATGAGCATTTTTTAAATCTTTAAAAGTTTCCCTGAATAGGTAGTTTACAGGCTTCTTGTAGCACTTCTTTCTAAAAATTTCATTTTCCCAATTTCAAGTTTTCTAAATCAGGGCATCATTTTAAGGAAACAGTTCATCTTTGCTTACTGTTCCCAGATGTGACAGCTTATAAGAATGAATATATGAATCTGGAGTCCAAGTTAGGAATTAACCATTTTGTCTGCAACCAAAATATGTTTTTAAGTCAGGAAAGGCTCCTTTCTATCACTATTTATGCTGTTACAACTGTAGTAACTTATTATGAGAGTTGGTGTGACTAATTATATAATAATAATAATGGAACACTGTTTAATATAATATGGCATAGGCATGGATTTGTTCCCAAAAATTGTGGCACATAGGCTATTACCAAGATCTTAATATGTCCTTTACAGTTAGGACTGAGAAAACACATATGCATCTGCTAAATTATTTGTGACAAATGGCTGTCATGAAATAGTGATAGCAATGACTAAAAATGGAGACCAATGCATTTAAATAAATTCACTTGGTATATGTACATTTTTTGTATATGAGACAGCACACTGAAGACTACAGCTATTTTCACACTATTGGCCAGACAACAGTTTAACTCAACGCTTGTGAATAATAGAACAGCAGCAGCTATTTGTTTGAATGACTTTCATGTGAAAAGAGATATTCCTGCTCAGCTCACAAGCCCTGACTACTCCTCACTTCCATGCAGTATTTTAATAAATATGTTCATATATATGTATATGCTCACCAGACGTTCTGGAAGGGACAGTCCTCACCAGACTGGTGTTGTAGAATAGAATTGATTCATTAAGGTTGGAAAAGAACTCTAAGATCATCAAGTTCAGCCTCTGACCAAATACCACCAGACCAACTAAACTATACTATTACAGACTATACTTTTATTTAAGGGTAAACTTACATAAATATAAAGCTCACTTGGAAACCCGGACATTGTTTAGTTTTATTTTCAAATCTGTGGCACATGACTGTGTCTGTGGGCTTCAGCACACAGTTCACAAAATACTTCAGAAAACGAATTTTAGAAGCATAGATAGGAATTACCACATATAATCAAGGCTACAAACAAAAGGAAAGGCGATTAAAGTGATTAAGAGACAAAAAATTAGCATAATTTTTAAATTTTTCTGTAGAAGAGGAGTAGAGTGGAAATATTGCAAAAGGCAACCGTGAACTTCTTCCAAAATGATCTCGTTGGCTTCTGCTCTTCTAAGATTCTTAGAGTTGAAAGGTACCTACACACATTTCCTCTGAACAGAAAGAAAAGAGACTGTTTAAATCAGACACTCGGAGTAGATCTGTTCAGAGCTACCTTGAGATTGCCATTCACCTATATGTAACAAGCTAAAATCAAATGAAAACTCACTGTGCTCCTATTAACATCCTTTATTCTTTACTCTGTCCTGTTGGACACACTGTATAAACAAACACAGAAAAAACTTTAAATGTTAGTATTACTGTAGTCCATTAAAGGTGTCAAGCAAAAAAACTCCAACCAAAACAGTTAGTCTTTATGATTTCATAGAAAGAGGAACATGTACTTCCTTCAGGCTTGTCTGGACCTGATAGGGATATGTTCTTCTGTATGCTTCCTCTGGCTCACCACTTTCCCGGGTTTGTCTCAAATATTCTGAATGCACAGAATGTCAAGAGCATACACAGTCTACTCCAACTGCCTTTTCCAAGGAGGCAGAAAACCTCAGAAATATTTTCAAAGTTAGTTTTACCTCTTCCTATTAGCTGTTTTAACCAGAATGTTTCCTGTTACATCAGTTTAGTTTCAGGGTTTAATAAGAATTGGAATTCTGGTTTAAAAGCCAAAACAGATTTTTTCTATATGAGCCAGCTAGTCTAAAAAATATTTTCAGCATAATTAAGCTCAGAGAGTCACTATAGGAACTGAAATGTCACTGAATGTCACTTTTTCTTAACAAAATTTCTAAAAGTAATTTTATGTTTCTGCATGTAAAAAGACTAAAAATAGCTGCAAAAATATTTCTACACTAATATGAATATTACTGCAGTTATTATCAAGCTCTTTTTTAAAAAAGACTTGCTCAGAATCAGCCGCATCACTCTACAGGACCCTTATGTACTGCACCTAAGACAAGCAATTACCGAAATTATAAGGGTGTAGGCAAACACTGCCAGAATTGTACAAAGATTTGAAACAAGAATTTTTGAAGAGAAACTGTTAATATCCAGTTTTTAAGATACAGCCACAATTCACATTCTTTCCTGGAAACATCAGCTAGACCAAAGTAACCAACATCTTCTATAGAATATTTTCCAGTGTTTGTTTTTTCTTTGAAATCTTTTGAATGCAAAAAATATTTTCCTCAAATAACTTCACAAATGCTGAAACCAGAAGTTTTCTGAGGAATGAATGGAAGAAAGTCAGCTTTCATGACATGGCTTATGTCTCTGACAACACTTCCATGCTTACCTCGTCACTTCTAAAAAGAACATCCCTTCCTTCTTTCAAAATCAGACCTCAGTAAACCAGGAATACCTTATGATGTTCCTTCCTGAAATAAAGATCATAATTAAATCACATGGTTTTATTGTATAAGGGCCCTTATTATTTGAGAATAAAGTCTTTTTGTTTATCTATGTCTCAAGTGTGTGCTTCTCTGTTCTACAATAAACTCTATGAAAGGTATTTACAATTTGCAACTACTAACTAATGCTGTGAAAAATCAGCATAAACAAGGACTGACTCATAGATGCATTTTCTAAAATAAAATAGAAATACAAAGAAGAATACAGATGAAAAAGAGGCTTTTTAGACTCTTAAAAATGTGTCTGTTTTGTGGTTAGGAGTGCTATCTTCCTGGGGAGTTGAATGAAAGAAACATCCAGATTTTCTTTAGTTAACAGAAAGATTTAATTTATTAAAAAAAGGAATCAACTTCTTCACTCATTTAGACCAAAAACTGAACAGCACCAAAACCATATGTTATTACTCTGTCCTCTTCATCACGTGTATCCTATAAAAAGGCACAATTATTTGTCTTTTCAGATTCTGCAGATTTGTGAAGATCTAACAGTACAAGCTACGGGAGCTCTAATACAACTATTCTGATATCAATAATCAAGATTTCTCTTCACAAATTTTTGCTACCTGCGAGGGTATTAATGTTTTAAAATGAAAAATAAAGAGTGTATGTAATGCATTTTCATTCCCCAGAGAGATTTCAGGCAATCAAAAGAAGTGTTAGAGTTGCCTGGATCTTTTGGAAAGCTGTACTTATACAGCCAAACCCTGGCTGACACTTTCCATGATTATAATTAGACTAACAGAAAGAATGTATTGCATAGATGAAAATAATCTAAACACCCTTACATATTTCTTGAAATTTTAAAACTTTAAAAATTTGTTTTAATTTATTTGAGAATGCAGATAAATATGAAAACCCAACAGACATGCAATTCTACTTTACTCAGAGTATCTTCATCTTTCTCTGTTTCTCCACATGTTCCCTGAGAGAATAATGAGCCCCAGTGATTTGCTGAGGCATCACTTCTGTCTATTCATGTTAGGTCATCCAGTTGGGGAAAAGAAACAATATCTTCCTAATTATCATTGTGGCATCTGAGTGCGTAAGTAGGTGAATGATTACAAACATCAAAACATGATTTGCGAATAATGAATTCCCTAAATGAGCATTTGCAGCAAACTTCTTGCAAAAAAATGAGCTGCTATTTATTTGCACAAGTGTGTCAAACAACTCTGAGCTGCAAACATATTCATAAGAATATTTTGTCTTTAGGACAATTTTTAAGGAAAAAAAAAAATAGACTAGACTAGACTAGAATATATCTCTTGGGAGGGAACTACAATTAATACCCAGTCCAACTGCCTGACTATTTCAGGGCTGACAAAAATTATAAAGAGCATTGTCCAAATGCCTCTTAAACACTGATGGGATTTGGGCACCAATAACTTCTCTCGGAAGTCTGTTCCAGTGTTTGACCGCTGTCTCAGTAATTAAATGCTTCCTAATATTCAGTCTAACCTCCCCTGGTACAGTTTTGAACCATTCCCACATGTCCTGCTATTGCATCCCTAGGAGCAGAGGTCAGCATCTCACTTTCTACTTCTGATTCTCAGGGCGCTGTAGAGAAACTCAGGTCTCCCCTCAGCCTCCTCTTCTCTAAATTGGACAAAGCTGAAGTCAGCTGGTGCCTGGTCACCAGTCAGCTGTAACCCTGCGTGCTGCAGCCCCCTGGGCTCTGCCCTTCAGCCAGGTCTTCACCCAGTGCACTGTGAACATGCTCTTCCCTCAGCTGGACAGCTTGTCCATGCTGTCAGGAACAGTGTCAAAAGCCTTCCTAGGATCCAGAAAAACTACATTCACCGCCTTCCCTTCATCCATGGGGGAGGTGACTTTATTGTAGAAGGGTATCAAATTAGTAAAACAGGACTTTCCCACTGTGAACCCCTGTTGTCTGTGCCTGATGATTGTATTACTCTTTAAATGCCTTTCAGTGGTAGCCAGTATAATCTTCTCTATATTTTTCCCAGGATCTGAGGTTAGACTAAGAGGTCTGTGTTTCTCTTGGTTTTTCTTCATGCCCTTTCTGTAAACTGGAATAACACTGATGAGCTGCCAGCCAGCAGGGACCTTCCCAGGTTCCCAAGACCTTTGGTAGATGATCAAGAAGGGTTCTACCATAATCTCTGCTGGCTTCTTCAGTACTCTGGGATGATTCCTATTAGGCTCCACGGACTCCTGAACATTCAGCTGATACAACTGGTCCCTTACAATTCCAGTGTCCACAAATGGAAAATAACTGTTAGACTCATGGACCTCTGACTCAGGGGATTGAGCAGCCCAGTGTCCATCAGTATTACTGAAGACTGAGACAAAAAACATTTGAATTCCTCTGCTTTTTCTTCATGGCTATTAGCCAGATGGCCACCTTCAACAAGTACTTGTCCACTGTTTTATTTAGACCTCAGATTTCACAGCTCTTGCCCATCCCCAGCCTTCTTCTGGGAGAAGTGGTGTATGAAGAAAACTCCTGTACTAAGCAATCACAGCTCCTTAACAGTATGTTATCAACACTGCTCTAATCACAAATCTAAAATACAACACCTACAGCCTGCTATAAAGAAAAAGAGCTCTATCATAGCTAGATCCAGGACATTTATTTAGAAGCATCATACTGTGTAGGTTGGGGGTTTTTTTTATTTTTCCTTTTTCAGGATGATATGTGACTGTTATACTGGGTCTGTCTTCTTTTATCAAGGAAATCCAATATAGGATTTGTGGGTTTCAGGGTTTTTTTAATTTATTTTTTTAAATTTATATTTAATGGGTATGCTTGGACTTCCATGACTTGATGAAACAGCTTATCTTTGGAATTCAAGATGTGGGTGTGGCAATTCTCTTATGTCTTGGCAGTGATAGCTAATAGAATTGGTAGCATCCACGAAACTCCATGAAAGTGTTTAATATTGTGCTATAGATGTGGGTCTTGATAGTAAGGGAGAGAGTCCCAGAGACATTGGGCAGGTGTCCTGAGCCTGTATCGCTACAGCCTTCCCAAAGAAAGTCTGAAAATGAGGTGATTGCCTGGCACAATGTCAGCATAAAGGAAAAGATAAGCTAAGCAAGGAGGTAAGGTCCTTCCCTCCTCCTGCAAAGAGTCTGGCATCTTTGCCCTCCCTTAGGGAGCCATTGGCAATCAGTTCCAATAATGAAGAAAGCATTGGCAATCAGTTCCAATAATGGCTCCATTATTAATGAGCATGTTTTCTTCCTACGATATGTTTCTTCCTTGATTCTGTCTGTAGGAGTCTTATTCTCCTTACCCCTTTGGCTAGCATTAATTTGTTCAGCTTTTTTATTTTTTTCCTCCTGCCCTTTCTTTTCCCTTAAAACCTTAATTAATTCTGTATATTCTAGTTTAATAATACTTACCTACCTCAGAGGGACATTTTGAAGCTTAATTAATTATTGTGCAGGTATTTTTTTTAGTGGCATCTTTGAGCAATTCCTCTTTGCAGCTATTCTGGCAACTTCTTGCTCTTCCCCTTCTTCTTTTGTAGGCCTTGTAAACTCTTGTGCATAGTGAAAATTATTAAAATTTGTCTTCTTCACATTGCGGAACCCTTCCTTGCAGTAATGTCTGCTTGCCTTGGGTTCATTTGAAAGGGAACCTACATTAATCCTGCTTGTTTGCTTTCCCACATACTGTGTTTCACGGCCATGGTCCCTGTCCTAAGCTGCTGAAGAAATGCCACCCTAAACTGGTATGAGGCTCTTCAAGGCTCAGCTGCCCTGGGAGATAGTACCTGAGTTGTGAAGAAACACACAAACCAGAGGGGAATGGAGGCACCATTTTTAACTTCTTCATCCCTTGTGGTGTGATTTTAACCAGATGAAACAGACCTAAGGTACTGCCTGCTCATTCTTATGGACAGCTAAGAGCTGTGCATCATTCTCAGTCTTTCTCTCCACGCTTTTCTCTACCCCTCAGCAGCCACTGCATCCACTTCTCTCATGATCCGGTAAGCTTTTCAGATTCCTCTATATCTTCATGTGATATTTTTGCCTTCAAAGATATTATTTTGCAACAACTGCATATGCCACCGCCCCACCACCCTCAAGATGACCTTTTAGGCAGTTTGATAGCAGAAAAAAATTATTCTGTCACTGTAGAGAAAAGATGGCTGAAACATTTCACAATATTTCCAACCAATGTCCTTCAGTCATCCAATTGCCTTAGCAGGAGCTTAACAATGAGAGTATTTGAGCCTTGAGATTAATAGAGATGAGGGGGACTGTGACACAGAAAGGAAAAGATCACTTGTCTAAGACTTTATAATAAATTCTAAGTGAAACAGCTTCTTACAATAATTAAAAAGTTCTACTGATATTTATTTTTAAAATATTATCTAATTCTACACCTCAAGTTTGCTTTGATCTAAGACATCAAACTTCCACAGAACCACCCCAGCAGAGGAGGACATAACTTTGCTAGCTGATTATATTCAAGAAAAAGAGAAAAAAGGAGGAAATCTTGTCTAAATGCTTTGAGTGACTTTACTTAGAGGGGATTTGTTTGTAGGCAGATTTGCTTTTCCATTTTTTTTTTTCAGATGCTGCCTTGAGTTTGTCATTTGATTCATGTCAGGTGGTTTAAGGACAGCCACTCAGACAAGAATTAGAATCAAACTACATTATGACTAAAAAAAAATTCCTGGTTCTTGCATTAGCCTAGTGATTATGCCAAATTTGGAACAGGTAGCACAAGCCATATTTCTGAAATCATGACAGATTGTAAAAGCAATAAATTTTAACTTATGTTTTAAGCAAATTATTTTTTTGACTTGAAGTGTATTCTGAATATTCTGTACAATTTCTATAGCCTTACTACCTCTGAAATCAAAAAGAGAGCTACAATGTGAATCCAAAGACTGAGTTTCGCATCTAGAGTTTTGATACCAAAATAACTAGGTTTTTCTTAGAAAGTATGAGTTTCAGATTAGCAAAAGAGTCTTTATAGCACAGAGGTGAGACACATTGAATCTCATTTTGGTTTCCTGTGGGTACGTATTCCCCTTTCCCAAGTCCAGAATTGGAGGCAGTAGGGGAAGGTACAAAAGCACCTTTGTGGTTTCACTGAAACCAATGGCCAAACACTGTCTGATTTGAGTTCCCACATCAGTTGGTATGCAAATTTTCTGTCACAACAGAGTCAATTTTATTTTCAACAGCTCTTCTGAGAAGTTACTAAATGTTTATAGCTACAAATCAATTTAAGAAAGAATGGACACATGGTAAATTTACTAATATCCCCTTTACGAATATTCCTTCCAGTGTTGTGAGAAGCCTATGTTTCGTAAGGCCTACTGCTACTTGCACGATGTCTACCCAAAAAATAATTAAATAATAATACTAGTTGACATGCTTAAATTTTCCTAAGACTTATTGTAGAGGGCTTCAAAGTCTGAAGTGGACATCAAGGAAATTTTTTTTTGTGCTCCATGCAGCATGAGCATCTGTACTGGGTTTGCATGGTCTGGTTTTGGTAGTGGGGCAGCGTGGGGGGGAGGGCTACAGGGGCGGCTTCTGTGAGAAGCTGCCAGAAGCTTTTTGCATGTCCTGTAGACCCAATCCCTTGTGGCTCCAAAGATGGACATGCTGCTGGCCAAGGCTGGCCAATTAGAAATGGTGGTAGCATATTTAAGACAAAAGAAAACCAAAAAGTTGTTGCAGAGTTTTAACTGTGGCCAGAGAAGAGCAGGGTGAGAACATGTGAGGAGAACAACTCTGCAGGCACCAAGGTCAGTGAGGGAGGGGAAGGAGGTGCTCCAGGCACTGGAGCCAGGATTGCTCTGCAGGCATTGCTGAATTCCATGGTGCAGACCATGGTGAAGCAGCTGTGCCCCTGCAGCCCATGGAGGTCCATGGGGATGCAGAGATCCATCTGCAGCCCATGGAGGAGCCCTGCACTGGAGCAGGTGGATGCCTGAGAGGAGGCTGTAAGCCCGTGGGACACCCAAGGTGTGAGGGGCCCTGCTCCCAGGCTGGAGCAGCCTGTCCTTGGAGAACTGCAGCCCATGGAAGGGTGACCCACGCTGCAGCAGTTTTGGGAGGGCTGTTTGCCCTGGGATGGACTCAGGCTGCAGCAGGTCACAGGGAGCTGCTGCTCGTGAGGTTGGAACCACGCTGGAGAAGGTCACAGAGAACTGTCTCCATGGGAGGGACCCCACAGTGCAGCAGGGGAACGACTCCTCTCCCTGAGCAGCTGGAGAAGCCATGGGTGATGAACAGAGCATAATCCCCATTCCCTCCCTCCTTACACTGCTGGTGTAGAAGGTAGAGCTGAGAAAGAGGGAGGGGTAGGGGGAAAGGGCATATTTTACTTCTCATTATCCTGCTCTGATTTTGTTAGTAATAAGTTCACTTTGTATCTCTAAGCTGAGCCTGTTTTGCCTGTGGTGGTATTTGGTGAGTGGTCTCTTCTGCTCCTATCTCAACTCATGAAGCCTTTGTTATATTTTCTCTCCCCTGTCTGATATGGGGGTTAATGAGAGAGTACCTCTGGTGAGTGCCTGGCATTTGGCCAGAGTCAACCCACTACAGCTTCAAGAAAGCATTTTGTTTTTTTCATTTCTATCCTGCAACATTCTAGATATCTCCTTCAACTCTTGCCCAGAGCTTGGCTAAGCCTCTGTCATCAATCCAGGAATCACCACTGTGGCTTAATAAATGTACTGCTTCAGATAAAATGATTAAAAAAAAAGGTATTGACAGAAAATAATTTACCTTCTACAGGCAGCATATTTTAATCACAGATTTACTGTTAATCGGCCTACTTATTTCTCCTCTGTTGGGCATTTGTACTATTTTTCATCACAGTTTTCTTTTTCAGTTCTCCATTCACCCTGCTTTATCAAGGAAAAAAAATCAACTATTGTAATGCAATGTTGCTTATAATATTTTCATTGTGTTACTATTCACCTGCTTTCACATGTAAAGCAGTTTTAAAAATGAATACAAGTAGTGACATTTGCTTGCTTAATTTAGAATGTAGCAATATTACCTAAAAAGATGAAACCATGTGGGGTACTTATTAAACTCCCCCACATTTGTGTAATTTAGATATTACATAATGTACACAGGAGCACATCTCATATATACATATTTCAACAATAAACATTAATAACATGTTAATATATTTATGTCTATGCTTTTCCTTTAATCTACCAAAGGAAGCTGGAAGCAAAGTTCATATCACAGTTATTTGCATTAAAGCTACCCTATTTTAAGAAAGGCCTAAGCTTTCTTCAGTGGGTTATGAATATTTTACCTTTCAGCATACACATAAATATACAAATATATGTATTCCATATACCTGCTACTTAACAAATGTTCCCCATCTGGACAAGAAGATATTTCTAGGACATTTGGACTCATTATGATGAATGGAGCCATTGCAGCAGATCAGATACAGGGTCATGGAAAACAATGGACAAAGTTGGTAGGAAACTGATTTGAATTCTGCAGAGATGGATATAATAGCTTCTTCCTCAGTTATGTTTATATTTATTACTCAGACATTCTATATTTCTACAGTTATTATTGCAGCTATAGTCTATATTTTATAATGTAAAACCATGCTGAGACTGCTGATAATAGAATTTGATGTTTATATTGCAATGAAGCCTAGAGACTATTCCACTTTGCCCTTGCAATAAGCACCAGGCAAGTGCAAAAATGTAGACTAGAATTTGAAGATAACTGTGATGTACCCAGCTTTGTTATCTGAACCCCACTCAAATCACATCTGGTTTTCCTGAATGCGAAATGTAATTTAAAAAGGAAAGAGAAAAAAAAGTCCAAAACCTGTGAGCCAGAGGTAAGGAGAGCAGAGAGTGTATATCCCTGGTGCCATTGAGCGGGGCTGGGCTACCCAATTTGTCTCATATACATGAGAATCCCACAGCTGCTGACTGAACTAGTACTGCTGGCAGAGGTTTATTCCTGAGATATGATAATTAGGGAGGGTCAGAGCAATGCCTGTTCTGGTAGACCTAGAAGAACCTGGAGTCCTTTTATATGGGCTGCACAGACAGTGTGAAAGCACAAGCTCTGCCCCAAGACCTCTGGAGTAACCAGTGAGCAGATGGAGAAAGAGGCTGGCCAAAGTTACTGCTTCACTAGGACACAGGCTAAGGAAACTTCCACCACTGGATACTTTTGAGAAAGAGCAAAGTCTCTATTAAGAGTTTTTACATATCATTGATCTTATTTTGGAGTAGAGGAATGGATTATGTTCTTCCAACTCTATCATGAGAGTATAACTTTGACAGTTTATTTAAAGTGTATTTGACAGTGTATTTAAAGGGTGACTCACAGTCCTTGGGCCAACTTGTATATTCATGGCAAGATCACAATAACCAACATTCAATAGTTTAAAAAACAGAAAATACACTAGCATCACAAACAGGATGTGAGGCATGAGGTTCAGCTGTTAGTCTGGGACTGATGGACCAGTAGTGGGTGGCTGTTTGGGTTCAGGGCAGAGCAATGCAACACAACTTAATTAAGCACTTGGTTTAATTAACCAGCTGTGGGACAGGACTTGCCTATGGAGGCGGGTAGCTCTCCACTGACTTTGGGGAAGATCCCTTCCAACCTCAGCTATTCTGTGAATACTCTAGGAGGGGCAGTGCTAATGTGGGCACAGGCTGGGTGTCAGGTACCAACACTGGGCTGAAAGACCCCTGGAAAGAGCTCTTTCACTGCTGTCATCCTCAGCTGACCAGCTGGACACAGAAGCTGGGCCACTGTCAGTGACCTCAGTCAGCTGTTCTGAGCCAGTCACGCCAGGGCACCTTTCCCTGGGGACAGAGCTGTCAGCCCTGCCACAGAAGGATGCCTGTCTCCCTGGGGCTGTCACCTGTTCCAGGCCTGGTCATCCCCGAGGCATAGTGCTGTGTGCCCAGGCAGGAGTCCCTTCAGTGGGTGCTGCAGTGATGCCACATCCCTATGTCCACACTGACATTGTATGATTAAGGGCAACAGAGAAGGAATGAACCTAAGAGGTAGTTTTAGAGCTCACAATTTATCACAGGGCAACACCAGCTGGGAGTGGTGGAGAGATGGGTACTGAACAAAGCCCCAGCTGCCTGCAGAAGTGCAGTATCTGGCCATGCATGTCTGTCTGATCAGGTCTCCTGCTTTCTTGGGTGTGTGTGTGGAAAACGCCCATCATTAGAAAGAGTAGTAACAAGCAAATGATGACACGACATACAATTAAAATCAGTGTCAGTGCTATCAGAAAACCAGCTTGCTTAGGGAACAGATTCCAGCTGGAAGCCAGCAACAGTTGTTCCCTCATGACAGAGTTAGAAGCAAACGCTGTATAAAAAGGCAATAAATATTTGAAAGAAATCATCAAGATATGCCTGCATGACTGAAAGTATCCCAGATCCACAGAGAGAGGAAAGAACACATAAAAGTTTATTTATCCTAAGAAATGGATTAATGAAGACAAGAATATCTATGAAGATCAATAATTCCAGAAATAAACATTTTTTAATCAGTCAGTCATTATAGATAGTAGCAGCAGAATTTGACTCATACCACATCTAACTCCTGTGGTGTGATAGTCCTTAGCAATTGCAACATAAAAAAAAATAATCAAGGTGAAGCATGAAACCACAACAATTAAGTGAATTAGGTAAGAATCAGTCATTCTAGACATCAGACATTCTAGAAAAAGACTGGGAATAAAGGAGTATGTTGTTCACAAATTAAAGGTCATATTCACATTTTCTAAGGAAATTGTTTTCCCACACAGACCTGTGTTAATATGGCAACCAGATCAGGGCTTGCTTTAAAGATAAATATAGCTAAACTTATAATTTGGTTAACTAATGCAAAAAAGGGATTTCATTTTATTTTGCTAGAGAGTGTCACTGAAATATCCAACTGTAGGTATTTGCAAACAGAAACTTAACCTTATATGTTCGAGCTAGTTTCTCAGATTTATGTACTTGTTAAACTGTTGTACAGAAATTATACTCACACTGAAACAGCAATGTATATTGCTATATATAAGAAAATGTTTGCAAATAATTTGAAAACCACCAAGTGTTGCAGTAGAGGTTTTGAGGTAAAATAGACTTAAGACTCAGGAAAGCAACCAAAAAAATTAAGGTTTGGGGTAAAGCACTCATAAAGCACCCAACAAAGAAAATAAGAGAAAACTGAAAGTTGAGGGTATAGACATATTTTCTAGAATTCATACAAATTTATTTACAACTATGTCTTAAGCACATAATTTTTGGATAATCATGCAACAGGCACTGAGAAACTTTCTAATGAGAGAAACCTCTTGTTCTTTGAGGAGCCTCCATCTCCTCCACTAACCATAACACATATAAAAGCAGAAAAACACATGTTCAGAGATGTTAATGGTACATTTGTTTGTACATTTTAAATTGAGGAGAAACATTCTTTTCAAAGTTGGACCATTACTGTATTTTTTAAAATTTTGAACTGCAATCTAAATTCCTTAATATTGAACTAAATTGAATTCAACCTCAAATTCTGCAAAAAGAAAGCTCCACTGTTACCCTAGTGTTATGCTTTTGAGGATGGCACAGGGGGATGGAGGGTAGCCATCAGTCAGAATGTGGCCAAGCTGTACTGAGGCAGCACACAAACTGCTTGAGGTGCTGTCTCCAACTCTCATTAACTTGGCAGTATCATCCAAAATCTCCAAGTCCTGCTGAGAACTTGTTGTGCTTGAACAACGAGGAAGTACCAATTCCCAAAAAACATATCTCCCCATCTCCTTCCAAAGGGAGCTTTGACATTTCCTTTCAGACAAGGCTGCAGTTTGTGAGCATGTCATCTTTTGCCTGTATGCCCACAGCTGTACCACTGATTTGAATACAAAACTGAAGAAAAAGGCTACAACTGATGAAGCCTGTCTCGTTTCTTCATGCCTGATGGCTCTGTTCAAATTTTTTAATCACCAGCCATCTTTAGATGCCAGCTCTTTATTCTAATCTCACTCTTAATTTTCACAAGAGTTTACGATTCACTAGCTGCAACTAAAATCAAGTCTTAATTCCTGGGATAGTTCACAAAACTGAGGGTGGAGCATTTAAAGAACAGGGATGGCATGTTCCCCATTCCAAGCTGTCATAAAAGAGGAGCCCAGATGGCTCCACAGCCCTCTGTCTTAAGAAATGCTGTGAAGCTTCCATTTTACTGAGACTCTTCCACAGAAAGCAGTTGTAGAGCTCCAATATCGATTGCCATTTGAAATAAGGCTTGATTCTTACTTGATTGGAATGCACCATAGACAGTGAGTTTTTGACAAAAGTAGCCAAAATTCAGAACTTGCTTATAAATGAAAACCCTTTTTATATTTCCATGAAGAAGTCTGGTAGTATTTGGAGATTTGCAGAAAGCTACAAATTTTCTGTTAGAATGGAAAGCAATTTAATCTTAGTCAGGTCCAAAACCTGAATGTTATGTAAGCTAATATTGATAGCTTAAACATTATTAGGGCATTAGAATCAAAGCTGCAAGAATTTCAGACCTGTATAGCTGATGTTGAAATTTAATCTATGGATTCCATATTTACCCAGTGTCAACAACAGCTATCCACATGTTTTCAATGCTTGCAGTCTATGCATGGGGCGAGTGCATAAACGATAGGAACCATGTGGAAAACCACATACTAGCAATCTGTGCTGTATAATGGACAGAAAAAAAGCATTATACACCCTTGATTATTCTATGATTGCACATAAAGATCTTATGTACAAGACGACCATCAAATCTACAGCAAAAGAAGGATGCATATTTAGCCATGACCATCAGGTCTTTTGGAGTGTATTGCTTTTAGTATAAATAACAGTGTCAGTTTTCTGTTGCATAAAAGTAGTGGAATATTATCATCTTAGTTCAAACAAATATCTACCACTACAGTTAGGTAGAACGATAGGTAGTTATTAAGGTATAGCCATGCTATATACAGATAGATGGATACACACTTAAATATATACCATTGCTATGTTTGTATGTATAGATGTATATATTATATATATCTAAGTAGAGAAAGAAAGAGTGAGAATGAAGAAGAATACAAATATAGGAGGGAATTGTTAATGCTTTACAATCCAGACAGCATAATACCTTCTTGAAAAGAGAAGGAAGGATTTGTTCATGGGCACATTCATAGGGAGTGCTCAAGACAGTGATATTGTTTTCTAATTAAAATTTTCAGGCTTTAAAAGGAAAATCGTGGGGAAAGTTTAAACTTTGAACAGAAATTTGCATGAACACCCAACTTTAGTTCTCTCAAATTTGTATTTCCCTTTGCTGGTTGCACTTATGGATTAAGGATGTTGATTTTTTTTGCTATGAAACCTTATTCCATCCTCTATTTCTGGAGAAATGCTCAAATTTTGTGTCTCCTGTTTGCACTTCTGTTTGCCCTGAATTTTACATAACAGATGGTTTGCTCCTTTTCATGTAATGATGGATTAATTGTGTAGTGATACCAAAGCTAGCTGTCAAAATGTTAGACTGTATTGGTTTTGAAGCTTAAGAGGAACTGGACACTTAGAGTCGTCCTGTATGACAAATGTGTCACTGATAGGACTGAAATTAATGACTAAGTAGATAATATCTTGAATGGCAGAGATATAACAAGACGAGAAATAATACCTTACAGACACATTTCCATTACTACAATGTGAAATGTACCTAGAGGTCAAAAGTTTTAAAAACGAAAACTTCAAAGAACCTGATCTCTGTTTTGGTACCTAAGGACATGGAATAATTTTCAAAGTGCTCATGAAATGATGGCTTGCTAAAACATTCTGAAAATCTGAGCAAAAAGTAATTTCTAACATCATTAGGAAATGAAGACTTGGGCCTATTCCTTTTTAAACCTTGGACACAGAGTCCTATCACAGTCTACAAAATAACAAGATCATTATGGGCTGGACAGTGAATGTAAGAAAATAGTATTTTCCCATGGTACTTTTCCCACTTGGCCACGGGAGATTTTCCTGTGTCTCAGAGCCACATTGTACAGATAGAAGTAGTTGAACTGTGGAAATAATGATTCACAGATGTGTGAGGATTTGCTTCATACACTGAGGAAGATACACACATAAAATGTGCATTGTGAGACCTCTACTATGCTTTTCCCTAATGACATGAGTTTAACTTCTGAGTAGGTAGGATTTTACCTAGCAGAGCTCTTAGTATAGGTTATACACTATTATTTTTCACCAGCACATGTGGTGAGAACACAAAGACTCCTTTATTGCTAAGGCTGAACTTTCTCTCTATTACGATAGCACCTACAAACTGCAAGAAACTGCAGATAATTTCAAAGTCATATATTTATGGGCTGATTTTTCAGACCAGAATAAATGAGTGGAAAAGTCACCTCAAGATCATGGTCTTTGCTGGCATTCTCCAAGGTCCACTATGCTAGTTGTCAAGCTGGTTATCCATTTTTTAAATTTGCTGAAGCTAAATGGGACACTTTTTCTTTCTCCTGAGTTGCATTTTGTTCTGGTGATCCCCCAGGCTCGACCAACCTGCTTCAGGTTCTTTTGATTGCTGCTAGTTTTTAATTTAGTATTGCCACTGGTAAGTTCACAGTACAATAACCCTAACAGTCTAGCTAGAATTAAACATGTTTTTAATCTAGTATTGTGAGTATTAGTCAGTGGCATTGAAAGGTAAATACATTCCTCTTCTCCTCTTGCTTTCAGGTCAGAAAACAAAAGTTTTCTCTTCTTCTGACTAAGTCCCCAGACCAGTACTTCTCCAGCACCTCAATCTTCTGCAGTCACAAAACTCATCAAACACATTTGAGATATGATCGTTACCTCGGACATTCTCCTAGTGGGAGAAAGGTCTCTTCTTGACCTTTCAGCCCCCCTGCCTCTCCGAGATAATAAAAAAACTTTAGGTTTCTCAGTTTTATCTCACCATGGTCAGTGCTTTATCCATGTCCTGTCCTTCATTCCACTGCTTCCATATTGCATTTTTTTTCTATAAAAACTAACCATCCCTGTACATAAGGGTATCTAGGAGGCTCTCCCTCACTGCTGCTGTGTAGCTGCTGGCTTATTTTCCTGTTATGCCTCCCCTAGCTATGGATCTCACTGATCACTGCCCCCATAGTTTATATAGTGCTTTCTAGGGGAAAAAAATGAAATCTTTCTCCTCTGAAACTATATTGTCAGTTTGGTATTTAGAGGCACTGTGGTGCTAGGTGTTTCCTGCTGCCTCCACCAAGCTTCTTCCTTCTGTAAAGACACAGAATACTGGGTGGGGGGTGGTGTGTTCAGGTTGCAGTTTATTAAATCCAAATGCAACTTTAAAAATCAGACCAGATGACTGGCAATCTATAAGCAGTTCTTTCTCACTGCTGACTGAAATGGGGGGTTAGGCAATTAGGTTAGATGAAGATGTCTACCCTGTCTAAGTTGAGGCGAGATAAATCCCATCAGTGTTACCTGTGATGGATAGTTTTACTTCACAGCCATTAAATAACATCTAAAGATATTTAAAAGAACCTTAATAAAAGGTGTTGTGAAGCAAAAAGCAACTGCTCTTAACATGTTGTAATTGCACACTTCAGCGTGTCTGGCAGATAAGGCATCTATTGTTCCTTTAATGCACGTGAGATACATAGCACATTTAATTACCCTGTATGTCAAAATTAATACAGATCCCAAAGCAGGCAGTGTCAATACATTTAGTTATATAGCAATTATAGTGCAGCCAGAGCCACTTAATGTACAGGATTGAAAACAGAAACTAAACAAACATGAAGAAAGAGGAAAAAAATCATGGATCAGGACTTCAAAGAATAACCTTATAACCTTGGGAAAGCAGGAGTTGTTCATTAGTACTAGGCTGCAAGTCCAAATAAATATGTAACCTCTCAAAAGTGTTCAGACCAACCCCAGAGCCTGTTAGGCCTTGTTGTTTTAGAGACCTCAGAAAGGTGAAGGTGAGCTCTTGACACAATGCTTTTCATTTGAATTCGCTCCTGCTCTCTCGTTTACTGGAGGTAACTTCCCTTGGTACCTCAGCTGGCTTTCTTCACACAGAATGATTCTCTATTTGCATTTTGTTTCTAATACTGAATTCGCCTAACATGATTCAATCTTATTTTCCCAGTGGTACCATTAATATTTTAATTTAATCAGAATTTCAGGAACTTGTTTGCCATCCAGAGCAACTTGGTTACCTGTCAGCCTCCATCAGCTTGTCATATTAGAGGTGATTGTTCCTTGAATCTAATCTACTTTAAATGATTTCATTGGGTAGAGGTCTATAAATCATTTCAGAATGGGTCTGACAGATGAAGGCTTAGGTAAGTAAACAAATCAGGCTTGCTTTACTTTAGGCAGCAATGAACTTGGCTTTATCAACTTCTCATTGATTTCTGCACTGCAAAAGGTCAAAAAAATCTCTTTAACATAAGAACATTATTAATATAAGTACAGTATTACAACCAACCATAATTAAGATAAGTCCCAACATTCAGTGGTTAGGCTGACTTAAGAACATTGCAGACTGCATTTCAATAAAGCCTGTTATGCAGTTTGAATTGATGAATTCATTTCCAAAAGGTTTACTTTTGTCTTTCCAATCAAAACAGAAATTAACTAATTAAGCAATCCACAGTCCCTCTGGATTTTGAGCCAAGATTGGAAAGGATAATATGATGAGGCTGCAGCTAGGAGTTTAATGTACAGTATATCTGAATCTTACAGTATCTTCACATTTACTTACCTAAATCCTAGCTAAAAGCAAAAAACCTGCTCCCTCTGAAATATTGCTAAGGAATCAGACATCACATTGGGCTTGACTTCAGACGTGTGCTGGGGCTGAGCTAATCAGTGATTGCCAGCATGAAGTTGGCAATGACAAGGTGATACAGAGAACAAGCTATGTTACACAAGAGCACATTTTGTTGTAGTCTCTCAATTTCAAACAATGCTGGCATGTGTGGCCTGGAAGAGTTATGTCTTCTTCAGTATAAGGAAGGAGGAGGGATCTGCTTTGCTGCGGATATGACGGTTTGGGGAAAGAAGTAAAAAAATGGGGATAAAAATGAAAAAAACTCCTCATTTATTTAATTAATAGTGTACACAGTTAACTACAATACTAATTGGAAAAGTATAAGAAGACATCCTGGAACAATTTTAGATGCCTTTAAAAAAAGAGGGCAAATCAATATCGAGAAACTATGGCCTACATAACTCCCTCCTCCCCCAGATGCATTCTACAAAAAGCAATGAATGCCTATTTCTGTTTTAACTTAGCTTACAAAACTGCATGCAGACAAAATATACATTTAGTAAAAAGTGTAAGGAATGTTTCCCTTGGAAAAGCAGATTTGGCTGCACTGACACCTCCTGTCACATCACTGATCAATGGAAGTTATAGAGTTATGCAGACAAACATGCCCATGGCAGTATGGCACGTGGTTGCAAAGTTTGAACTCAGCAAAAAGGGGCCAACACTCCTCAATTCTGAGTGTCCCCAAGTTGATTTGCAGAAGGTGAAAGGTAATAATTAATATGACCCTAGACATGTTGAAATAAAATTCCTTCATGTTGATCTCTAAAACACTTCAGAGAATGTAGTTTCCTGCTGGGCTGACCTTTCTCTTTTGTAGACGTATATCCACATGCAAAGCTGTTTCAAAATTAGGATTATAAAGTTCATGGATCACAATAGCCTATGTAAAATATGAGATTAATGTAAGCAAGTGCCTGTAGCCAAAGAATTGATGAGGCTGGTGTCACACCCACTTGCTTTGGCACCTCAGTACAAGTTATGAGGAAATTATTTACAGCTGAGATTACTGGGCAAATTTACAGGAGTTCATTACATGGCTTAAATGCATAGCTCTAGTTTGTAGAAATTGTCTTAAATGCTCTGCTCCACAAGTTCTAAAACCATTTATAAGCTAGGAAGTGGTGTTGCTTGGGAATGTTTCTTTTTGTCTCAGACAAGAGTATGGCGTTACATTTTCTAGTTACAGCAGCATATATTTACAGGTCACCTTCCTGTGCAGTATCAAACAGTTGTTGTGTAGACAGTGAACTGGGCTGCAGCTGGTGATAACACTTTGTCCTGCACTGGACAATACTCATGAGTGAGGCTGACATGTAGAAAGAGAGCATGAATATTGGCCTGAAAGGACACATTTGTCTCAGCTGCCTAAAGTCTGGTGTCTGGTAGAAAAGGCGTCTGTATCGAGTGATTTATCCCAGCTCTCTTTGATGGCATCTCTACTAGAAATGCCCAGTTTCCCTTCCAGTTATAAAGACAGTCTGGACCATGTCTACTCACAGTAGAATTACTCTTAGCCTGGATGGATAAAATTGTTGAGAAAAAAGTCCACCCTAAAGATGTTGACTGTTTCAAGACCACAAACTCTACTTAGAATAAGAGACCATGTCATCTGCTGGTAGATGGTCATTATGGTCTGAACAGAGTCCACGCTCTGCCCTTCAGAGTGTTTCATGGGCAAACATCAGATATCTCAAGGATTATTAATTTTTTTTACCCATCCTTGTGGAAATTTTCTTTTTTGCTGTTTTGTTTTGTTGGGTTTTTTGTTTTGTTTTGTTTTCTTTGGGGGAGTGTGTTTTTTTGCTAATACGGTTACCACCAAATTACTTCCTCTGCAGAACTGCAAGACAAAAAGAGTTTATTGAATTTCTTGGGGAATAAACTCATCCTTGGTGGCTTCCAAGCAACACTAGAAAGAAAAGGAAAGCCTTGCATGTGGAGAATACTGCAACATTCAGGCTACATTGCACATACATAAAAACATGATTCTGTTTTGGAACAGCTTTTCATTTTCCCAAAAATTATCCTCAAGACTAACATTGTCAGTTTCTAACATACATCTACTTATTTATGGCTTTGATTATATTAATATTTAGGAATGCCATATTTCAGCTACTTAAGTGCTTCTACCCCAATACTTAGATATGCTTAAAGTATTGTTACGTTTTTAAGAGTTATCACTAGTAACGCACATTTAATTTAAAGCTGTAACTGTACCAACATAAGAAACAGTATTTTATTTAAGTGAGATTTACAGATGGTAGTGACTTCCAACACTTTTTTCCACTTTTTGTTCCTATTTTACTTGAAAATAGCCATTATTTGAGAAAAATTCAAGTCTTACATAATAATATTAAGCATTGAGAGCTACCATGAGACCTCTGGTAATATATATGGCAAGGAAGAAATACAATCCTCTGAGACTATGTTGCTGCTGGACTCAGCTTTATCTGGCGGTGAGTCCATCTTGCAGCTGGATGAAAATGGCTCTGTCCAGCTTGGGGATCAGCTTCTGGTGTCTTCTCACAGAAGCCTCCTCTGCAGATTCCCCATTGCCAGAACCTTGCAGAACCCTGCTAGTGACAAGTCACCAGTCTGATGTCACCCCATTCACTGTCTGCGCCCAACCCATGAGCCAGTTGCTCACCCATCCCAAGATGTGTTTAACCAGCTGTGTGGTGGACATTTTATCCAGAAGGATACAGAGAGAAATAATATTGAAAGCTTTACTGAAATCCAAACCCTTGATCACCTGGGTGGCTTACCTTGTCATAAAGGATACAAAGTTCGATAAGCAGGACTTTCCTCTCACGATCCCATGCTGGACCAATGACTGCATTGCATCTCAGGTGTTTTTCAATTTCTACTGGAATAATCCTTTCCATAACATTCCCAGCCACTGAAGAGAGACTGACAGGCCTGTAGTTTCTGGGCTCCTCCTTCTTGCTCTTCTTGAAAATCAGGACAATGTTTGCCAGCTTCCAGTCACCTGGGACCTCTCTGGATTTCCAAGAACGTTCAAAATCATTGAGAGTGGTTTTGCAATGACATCAGTTAGCTCTTTGAGGATGCTTGGAATTAGGCCTCATAAATTAGTAGGGAACCACCTGGAGCAATTTCAGGGTCGACTGAGAGTTGATCATTCTTGCAATTGATATTGCCTATGAAACTGCATATTCAGACATCAGCATTAAATATAATTTGGAAGTGACATTTACCAAACTTTGTCACAGATTGTTCCTGTATATAGAAATAGATTGCATCCTTTCCCTACAGATTTTCTTTTTTTTTAGTTTAGCATAAGTAGCATTCATCAACATTAGTTAAAATGTTTACAATAAAACCCTTTGGCAGTAACTGCAGAATTTCCTAATCAGACATATCTCATCTGAAAACAGAAACATTCTGACTTGCTTTAGTTTTGTTTGGTGTTGCCATTTGGAAACATTTGGCGGGAAAGAAACCTATGTGAACTGAAACTCCAACATCTGGTTGTCCTATGCAAAAGTTAAACTGGAGGTGTAAATTTGTGTTTTGGTGTTTTGCAATTTTTTTAGTATGAGATCAGTGCAGAGTGTCTAGTAAGGGGCATTTATCACTGTTTTTTATTAAAGTCTGTCTGGAAACTTCATGGAAGTATTATCAGTAAATGCACATGAATATACTAAAATAAATGGGTACATGCTCTATATTGTAACTTTACTTTGTCTTTCATATATTTCCAATACCTTAATCAAAGTTATGCCTTGGAATTATATTAAACAAATCTAATACATGTACAATGAATACTTTGCATTCCATCTCTACCAGGCTTAAAATACAAATCAGGAAGCATATTGTAAATTGCTCAGGGCTAGATACTCCTCAGCCTCTTCATTCCAGTGGGAATATTTCTATTGAATTCACAAGGATTTGGATGCAGGTCCTTACTGCCTTTTTAGCTTTAGCCAGCAAGGAGTCAGTTTCTCTTTCAATGGTAAGCAAAAATTATTTGGGCTGAGGGAGGTGCTCCTCAGGTGTGGAACCTGCCTCTTGATGGTCCAGAAGCCACAATATTCTGATGAAAGGACGAAGTAATTAGCGGATTTCATACTGAGTTTTTTCTCCCAGCGCAAGACCCTGTCAGTTCCAGAGTTTACCAGTGGGAAAACTTGTAATTCATGAGTTTGTTTTGTTCAGCTGAAGTGTCTGAGTGTGCCTTGCACAAAATATACAAGAATAATTTTTGTGATACGATTAGCAGAAGATTGAAGTTTTTGTACAATATGGACATTTTCTAACTAAACTAATTCAAAGATTACAGAATTTATCTGACCAAGAATTTTATTTCACCCCCATTGGTGTTAATATAAGTCTTCTTTACAAATAAAAGGTCTGTATATTTCTTGTCTTGTGAGACCAAACATTTTGAGGACTCTAAGCCACAGTTATGGTTAACAGGGGCAACAATGAAGTGGGGCAATGATCTCTTAAAAATCTGAGACAGTCATTAAAATCAGTATTCCATATGGCAAATAAAAATACTCAAATTTTAAAAATGTAAATTTGCTGTGGTTTGGCTCTCTCTTGGTTTTTTTGCTTCATAAAATTTGATATTGCATGATTGAAATGTATGTGGAAATAAATTGTTTTCAGCAGTCCCAGTCTCCATTTGAATAACAAAGAAGAAATACTAGTGTTCTTGATTTGAAGCAATTTTCTGTTCTCATTTTGCCAAGGAAAGGGAAGGAGTGGGACAAAAACAATTCAACAACTCTATCATCTTGCTACTATTTTCCTGATGGCACAGATATGAATTAAACTGAACCTAGGGAAACATTAGAATATTTTGGTTCTTATGTTCTCTAAACCTAATGTTGCTATTTTATTATATGAAAGTTTAATGCTTCTTTCCTTTTGGTACCAAAAATAAGACTGTTCTTCCCTGACTGACATCATTGCAAATTCACTAAGATCAGCTTTTGTGTTAGAAATGAATAGTGAAAGGGTGGAAAACTCAGTTGATACACAGCTCCTGCAGATCTTTTATAGGTCAGCTGGTTGTAGTTCTCTTTTTGTTTAATTTCAGCTCAGAGGGATTTTTGTTTGTTTATTTTGGTGACTTATAGTAAGAAAACAAAAACTTTGGGCCGTATTCTGCCAATATTATACGTGGAGAACACCCAGAGGCTGTCTACAGTACTTTCCCAAGATGAGATGATAGATACAGAGATTGGCAGGATGAACTGGATGATCTAATGAGTTTTTCTTTTTTTCTGTCTAAGGTCTATTAAATAAATTTAAAGAAGAGAGATACTGACACATTTTTCCCCTTGGCCAAAGGATTGAAAATGCTGGAGTGATTACACACAACCTCTGTTTAACAGAGATACTTCTAATGCAGATTTCAGCCTGGATTTTACAAAAATTTTTCTGCAATAAAAAGGAAAATCATTGGCATCAAAAAGTGTAGACTTCTCTGTTGGATATAAAAATTTAAATCTGCCCTGCTCACACACTGTGGGTATAAAATTGGATATAAGGCAACAGAAAAAAATGTTTTGCAGTATAGTGGATAATGGTAAGGCCAGATTGTGAATACATTTCAGTTCTTGATGACTATGAAAATTCTAGAATATTCTGTTATTTATGATTGAAAGAGATGTATCCGATTAATATTTAAAGCTTTAAAATATCAAAAATAGCAATAACCAGAATAGTGTTTGTAAAATAGTGTTTACAATGTGTACATGAAAGTACACATTGTAAAATGTGTACTTTCATGTTTACACTGAATGTGAAGCACTGGTGTTGGCAAATTCTTTCTTAAAAGATTTTGCATACATATTTAACTCCTAAGAGGAATTAAATAAATGACAATCAGAGCAGGGATCCTTTGCTGGATTGTGCAGTTAGTTGTTACCTTTGAAAAAATTACTTGATAACTCATGATAAAATACTTTGGAAAAAATGCCCTTTTTTCAGTGTATGAGCTTGTAGTTCTTGCTTGGTAGATTAGTCCCAGATATTTCAAATACTCTAAACATATTCTTCTCTTCTGGTGCCTGTGTCAAGAACAAGATTGCTACAACATACATCCATGACTAGGTGGTCAGCACAGCAGGCAAATGCTAGGACTATAAGACAAATGATAGGTATAAATTATTTGCAAGCTCAAGTAACAGCAATTTGACTTTTTTGAGCCTGTAACAATGCCCCCAGAGACGAAAGTGTGAATTTCTGTAGATCATTGCATTTTCATGGCCTTGGCATTAAGTAAAGGTTGCAACTCTAGGTTTTGAATTTCCCTACTCATAAATAAGAGCCATTTTGGGTTTTATGTCTGATTTTTGCATGAAATACGTCTATTCTAATCCTTGCTGAGAAGTCTTCAAGGAATAATAGTGGAGGCTTTTTGGTATAAAATTTCATCTCACATGCTTGCAGAAACATACATCTTTGGTGTTGAAGTTGCAGCACCTATATCAAGGGCTTGAGTATCAAAGCCATCCTCTTCTGTATTATAATGTTTAACAATTTGCTGATCGTGACTGACAGGTTTACACAGCTAACATGTTCTGGAGTTGTAGGTGATTTATTCCAGAATAACTTGTGTGATTCAGAGAATTTAACTGCTACAGTCTTCCTTCTCATGACAGAAATGGATTAGGATTGATTGCATTCCATTTAAGTATCTTCATCAGAGAAGGGATTTTCCCCTTCAGTGTCTTCAAGTAACAGCAATGTAGGCACCCAAGTTCTTACTGAAGAAACACAGAGAAAGTCTATTTGTTAATATTCATTAGCCTTTGCAGTTCAAGTTAATTGTGTTGGCCAAGCTTTTTTTTTTTCCTTTTTTTTTCTTTTCTTTTCTTTTCCTGGAAGGACCATTCTTTTCCTACGTTCTCATACAGAGAACAGTCTGTATACAGAACCCAAGAGACAAAAAAATCCCTGGCATGATGAAAGTCGACGCAATTCTTACAAGAAGATTAGGTATTTGACTTGTATGCCATAACCATGGTAAAGGTCAGATCACAGACTGAAGTGAATGTAAGTTCTATATTTTTCTTCAGTAATTTTCTTTATATGGGCACTGGAGCTGTCCTTATCTCCACCACAGAATGTGATGATGTAATTTTGTATGAGCAAAATTAAGCAGAAGAGCTAACTGCAGACACTCAGTTGAAATTGCATCTGATCACATTTTTGATAGGGTTCTTCAGTAGAAATTAACATCTTTCTCATTGTGGTGTTTATGACTAGGATAAAGTTAGTTTTCTTCATGGTATCTGGAGGGGCAGTGTTTTGCATTTGTGCTTGAAACAGTGTGGATAGAATCACAGATTCAACCATAGTATCATGGAATGATGCAATCACAGAATGGCATGGTTTGGAAGAGACCCTAAAGATTATCTAATTCCAACCCCCTGTCATGGGCAGGGACACCTTTCACTAGATCAGATTGCTCAGAATTCCATATAACCTGGCCTTATACACTTCCAGGCAGGGTGACAGCATAGGGAGCTGAGCAGTGCTTGCTCAGAGTCAAGTCCATTTCTGCTTCTCACCCCAGCAGTCAATAGGTGAACAAGGAGCTGGGAGGGGACACAGCCAGGACAGCTGATCCCTGTCTGGCCATGGGCATATGCCAGATGATGTGGCCTCATGCCTGGCATGTAAAACTGGGGGAAGAGACAAAGGAGGGATGATTGGAGTGATGGTGTTTGCCTTTCCAAGTCAGTGTTGTGAGACAGGGCCCTGCTCTCCTGGAGATGGCTGAACACCTGCCTGTCCATGGGAAGCAGTGAGTGAATTCCTTCATTTGCTTTGCCCGTGTGCACAGTTTTTCCTTTACTTATAAAACTTCCCTTATCTCAACTCATGAGTTTTCCAGCTTTTCCAACTCTCTCCCCATCTCACTGTGGGCAGAGTGAGTGAGCAGATGGGTGGGGCTTAGCTGATGGCTGGGGTCAAACCACATTATTTACATCAATGCTTGACTAGAGGTCCTAGGAAATTTAATCTTCTGAAGTGCTAGATCCTGTATGGAATATATTAGTAGGCCAAGATGAAACAGGTGGGTAAAATAACTGATGAGCAAATGTGGCACAAAGATGAGTGTCAACTAATGGGTGGATGGGTGGATCCAACTAATAGAAATGCACATGCACCTAATGCTCAGTTCAATAGAATAAACCCCTGTCACTCAGAAGCCTCCAGCTGATGGATTTGGATGTGGCTAGCCTTACTTCACAATCTTGTTTAGCTCATTCAGAAACATATCCACTTCTATAAAATTGTCCCACTAGTTATTCACCTGATTTTGAGCTCATGAGTAACCCACACAGAGGATGTGAGAACGGCTGAGGATGCTGTTTACCTGTTTACCTGCATCTACAGCTTTAAAACATGAACTGACTTCTCCATCTCTCACTAGTCAGTTGTCAGAAGCTAGATACAAGAAAGCATAGAATTTCAGAACAGACTTTCTCCTGGAAATCATACCTGAATGCAAGGTACTACTGTCATGCATTATATGTGGATTCTCTTCTAAATAAACCACAAATGCAACTTTCAGACAATCCTTCTCTTCCCCTCCCCACAAATATTCCACTTTCTTACACACGCACACCCCCTGAAGAAAGATAAAACTTGTGACTTCAATCAGTTTTACCATGCAAAAAATAATCTTCCATCAGTCCTTCAGGAAAGGAGTCTTTTTTGAGTCCCATGGAGACATGGTCACATGAGGAACAGTCCTCGGGTGGCTTTTATGCCACCCATCTGCAGTGGCCTGAAAAGAGCCCTTTGCAAACTGTGAAATCTGACCCATTAGCAGCTTTCCCAACACTGCATATGGGTCATAATTTGCTTGTTAGGTGTAATGTTTTAAGGATGCCTCTTCTAGTATAAAGCAAAGATTCCCCTTTTCCTTGTTTCCAAAATTATCTTCATCTCAAAATCTCAAAGTCTCTGTTTCTCTATTTTTCAAAAGCATCTGCATCTTTAAAACTCAAAGTCTCTTTTTCCTCTAGGAGCACAAAGAAAAACTTCATTATTACTTATATGAGCATTTTACGTCCCCCCTAAACAGCATCTATATGTTACAGGACAGGACATTCCATTTCTCCAGTGATTACTCGAAAATGTCCAGCCGAATTAGGCCACTCTTTTCCTTTGCCTCAAATAGTCTTTTCACTCTCCTTTTCACTGACTCAGTAGTAGGGTCTCCTCTTCATGGTCCCCATTGCTTGTCTTCACTGTGGGAGAAAAACCTTTCAGGTACTGAGAAATCATCTGCTGGCGAGAGAAAGAGCTAAATGTGCCCTGGCCTGTGGTGGCCACATGGTCTCTGGCCTCTGCCGGCGGCAGCTGCGAAGTTCTTCAACCCACGCTGGCGGTGTGTGGGGGAGGCGCTGCTGGGTGCCTCCTTGCCACCCCTCGGTCCCATGGCGTGGCTGCTCCCTCGCTGAGGCCGGCGGCTCCCGGAGGCCTCAGGAAAGGGGGGGGGGAACATCCTCCGAGCCCTGGCTGGGGACACGGACAGCTGCTGGGTCTTTTCCTCCCCTCCCCAACTGCTTGCTGTTATCCTGGCCCGAGCATGGCCGGGGCGCTCTCTGAGGCTCGTCTGCCCAAGGGCAGGGGCCCGGCCCAGCCTGGCAGGGGCAGCGGCTCCCTGGGGCCTGGCCGAGCCTGGCCCAGCCCCCCCATGGCAGCCGCTGCAGGGTGTTACCTGCTGCAGGACAGGAGAGAGAGAGAGAATGCCCCGCCTTCTCAGCTTTTTATATGGGATTTCAAAAGTCGCAATCCTGTTTCTTATTGGTTAAAAAATAGCCAAGAGCTCTGTTCAACCTTTGCAAAGGAAATTTAGGTCCTGGCAGGGAACAAACTGGGTCAACCCATAACATTTGCTTTGAAGATATAAGATCCAAATTTGAACAACTGTGAGGAGCAGCTGGAAAGAGAAATGGGTTAATATCCATCCCCAACAGTCACTGGGAGAAGGAGAGCTTAAGAAGAGACCCAAAGCATTGTTCCTGAAGAAAGCTGTGACTAAAAGGCCAGGATGTTATTGGGTTGGATGTTTCTAGCCAAATACGTATGTCTACAATGTGTGTTTATTCCAGACTTAGTCAAAAATGATACTCTTTTTACAGTAATAGAGAAACAAACTTTTTTTTCAGTTATGCATCTCTTTTACTCACATAAAATTGTGGGAGAAGTCAGAAGAACCACATCGTTAAAAAAAACCCCACCAGTTTAGGATACCTAGTTTAGATGTGTTAAATGACACTTTAGACATCTCTCAATTAAATCAAGATCAATTGTGATAAAAGAGATTAAATAAAAATGATCTGATTGAATAGAACTAGATAAAGGAGATGTTAAAGGAAAAGAAAAGGCCTTTAGTTATCGCAGAATGTTAGAATGGCTTGGGTTGGAAGGGACCTTAAAGATTATCTAGTTTCAAGCCCCCCTGCCATGAGAAGGGAGACCTTCCACTAGACCAGGTTGCTCAAAACAGCATCCAATGTGGCTTTGAAAACTTATAGCAATGGGGCAATCACCATTTCTACAGGCAACCTGTTCCAGTACCTCACCATCCTCACAGTAAAGAATTTCTTCCTACCATCTAACCTAAATCTACTTTCTTTCAGTTTGAAGCCATTCCCCTCTGTACTCTCTCTACATTCCCTTCTAAAAAGTATCTCTCCATCTTTCTTGTAGGTTCCCTTCAGGTACTGAAGGGCTACAATTAGGTGACCCAGTAGCCTCCAATATTCTAGGTGGAACAATTCCAATTCTCTCAGCCTTTCCTCATAAGAGGTGTGCTGCATCCTGCTAATCATCTTTGTAGCCTCCTCTGGACTTGCTCCAACAGGTCCATGTCTTTCCTGTGCTGAGATTGCCAAAGCTGGATGCAGCACTGCAGGTGTGGNCAAAGTAAGAAACAGAATATTTGTTTAGAAAGTGTCCACAGAGAAATCAGAGAAAGGTTTCTAATTATTACAAGAATTTAACTAAGAAAGACTCTTTGCAATTACAAACCTATCTAGTTCAAAGTTTAAAATACCTGACAGATTTCTTAAGAACTTTGAATGATGTGGGTTTGCCTATTATATTAATGCTTTCTAGCTGATCCAGTCTTAAGCCTTGGTTTGTTTTAAGTTTTATTTTAGAAGCTTTCTGGCTGAGGGTTTTTGTTAAAAAAAAAAAAAA
>VYXD01014206.1:1085368-1100977 GCA_013397195.1 Hylia prasina
AAAAAAAAAAAAAAAAAAGGCCACTGTCAAATTCTCTACAAACTCCTTTATTTTTATAGCACTTCTCCAGTTTTGTTTTTGTTTTTTTAAGTCTTTGAGAGCAAGTTACCCAAGAGAAGGAAGCTGTTTCTCCCTTGCCTATTCCACTTATCCCTGTGCACTAATACAAAGGCCAGCTGTAGTACAAACCTTAGGAGATTTATAACCACTTTGACCACAATGGTTGAAGAACTTTTTGAAAATTCGTGGTTTCATCTCTAATTACATCTCCTGCAAAATACCCTTTCTCTTTTGAGGGAAACCTTAGATTTTGTTGGTAAAAAATAAATGTTTTGGTTAGATCTATTTATGTTAGAAGATCCTTTCTAAATAGAATTTGAATTTCCAAAAGTATGGAGGATTTCTAGTAGAGCTTTTAAGAATATGTGCAGTAACTGAACATAATCCAAACTTAGAAGACAAATATGAAAACATGTGAATAAAATTACAGTGTATCTATTCTGCCTTCAATACTTGTAGGTTGGTATCTTTTCTAACATTAGAAATTGCAGATAAACCTTAGATTTTCCCACTGGTTTCTCCTTAAGAATATAAAGCACTTTCCAAATTTTAAAACAGATCTCTGGCCAGTTCAGATTGGCCTTCAAGTAGAAGATAAAGTGTTTGAGCATGGTACCATCCTATTCCCAGTTTATCTCCAACTCCATGGCCAGGGAACATTCCAAATCTTTCTCAAGACTTACAGAAGGATCTCTCTGAAGAGTGTTCAGACCTGTTTTTTTCCATGTCCAAGCACTCATATTTCTTGATTTTAAAAAAACTTGTTTGGGTATCAATTTAATTATAAAGACAAACACTTAAGTTTTCTTTATAGTTTATTAATGAACATCTTGAATTTTTGTAAAATTCAACGAGCTTTGAATTACAGTGTCTCCCCTAACCACTCCAAGCAACAGTCAGCAGCTGAGGACATTCATGCAGATGATGTGCAGAATTATGATGCACCTGAACTCCTTGTTACATTCCACCTCTGTCCCACAGTGGCACCCCAGGACGGCTGAACTGGAAAGGTGGATTTTTGTCTTGCTTTTGTAGTTTTGCCCACTGTAGAAAAATACTGAGGGCTCAGCCCTCCATTTCAATCTTCCCTCAGACTTTTCCAATATCCTTGTCTCTTTTCTGATGGGGCCTCCTCTTGGGGAAGAGTTTTTCAATGATTCTTTTCTAGGAACATCAGTGGTTGAAAAGCCCCCTGTTCTTGTGAAATATCTTCTGCTTGGATGCAGGTGAAATGTCATCTCAGACCCAGAATTCACAGTGAATTTTGTAGAGGATTAACTGATCATCCTGGATTTTTAATCAGCACCATGAATTTTTAAAGCTGTTAAGGGTGTTAGCACTAACAAATCTGCCAGCTTCTTCCTCAGACACCCCATCTGAGTCCTTGGTTCTAATCCAGCCAACTGTTTTAAGCATACAACTACATGTGAGTGGAAGAGTAGCATTTTGGAAGCTATGCACTGGTTCAACTGTGAGTGTAAGTTTAAATTCATCCCTGAACTGGAAGTTTCTGATGAAGCAATTCCTTAGCTCATTCATATTATCATCACAGCCTGAATTAGGGTGATAAAGCAGCTGTACTTAGTATGTCCATTGTGCACAGTATCGAGGCTCAGAGCACAGAGATCATATAGCACAGCTGGGGGGAAGCAATGATTCTTCCTCATTTTTCCCCAGATTGCTGGAATAAGAACATGCTAAAAAGTGTGGAGATTTCTTTTTGACAGAGTGTACTTGAAATAGCCAGATTTAAGCTGCTAGTGAATAATAATGATAAACATCTGCAAGTTCATGTTGCAAGTATGTTTGTAATTAATTCATTTAAGAGAAAATCATTCTTTTCCTTTAATTTGCTGCTATAGTGCTATAGCCTTTGAAGGTTCATCATTCCTGTGCTGTCTTTTAGTGGTGTTTAACATTCTGTACATTTTTCTTTTTGCTGCTCTTAGCTGAGGCATAAAAGGTTAATACCTCTAATTGTACCTCACATGTATATAAACATATATTTATATCTATATATGCCATGTCTCACTTTACTACTGGTGCCAAGGAAAATGTTGGATTCTATTCAGTTTTCTTCATATTCATTTTCCTGCCCACTTAACAAAATTACATTCAATGAGCTGTGGGAGAAATTCACATCAACGGGCATGTAATGCAATTTCTGGTATATATGCAGGAAGAAAAAATCCTACATTTTCTTTCATTTCTGTCAAAATCAATCAAATTGTACTGAACTGAACATAATCTCTTAAAAAAAATCACCCAGGCATTTCCAGTGAAATAAGCCTCTCTTACATGGTAACATGCACATATTTAAGTGGTCTCTGTTTTATTTTTTTTTAATCATGCCTAATTAGTTTTTTTTAATCACCCACACAACTAAGGCTCTTGCCTGCATAATTTATGACATAGAGGGGCCGGTGTCAGAAATCAAATGTTGTAAATTAAAAATAACAAGTTTGAGACTAGTGATTCAATTAAAACCCTAGAAAACATTGGATTATGCATAATTGAGAGCTTGTATGCAGAGATGCATGTCATGCTTGTCAGCTTGGATGGGAGGATTGGATTGGAGCTGTCAAGAGCATTTAAATCAACTCAGTAAAAAAATTAGAAAACAAAGATGATATTTATTATTAACTTCCAGTGTTCAAAAATAAACTGAGAGGTATTTAAATTGAATGCTTAGATGACAAGGCTTTATTTATAGCAGAAGTTATAAAACTCAGTAATAACCCTAGCTGGCACAGAAGTAAAGATACTACTGTGCAGCTGAGCTGCAGCCTGCAGTGTGAGGATTCAGTGGTTGGCCCCAAATCAGACACAGCTAATAGAAAGTTGTGTTGTAAAAGAAGAAATCCAGATTCTTGAAGGGAGCTGTGAATGACCAAATCCTTATTTTTCTTTTCCTTCTCTTCACTTTCTTTTCTTCCTCCCAGAGACTGATGATACCCCATGGAACACTTTATGACCCCTGAGAATATGCAAGAACATCCTAGGGAAAGCCTGACTTGTCCTGGTGAACCAGTTCTGCAGGACTACATTTTACCAGCTAGTAATGTCATTTGGTAGGAATAGCTGAGGACTGAAGATTAACATCTTCCCACTTCAGCCACATCTCAGAGTAAGTTTCAAACTTTATTTGAAATTGTTGAGTCAGCAGTAAATTGCACTGTTGAGAGTAAACATAAAAGCCAGCCAGAATACTGCCCACATTTCAAAATAAAGAGCATTTTCATTTCTAGCTTGAGAAGAAAGACTCCAACAAAACAAAATTGTGATTCTCAGGACTACATTATACTTGTCTCTTAAGTGGGCTCACAAGGGCTTATCCTAGTCCTCAAAAATACACCAAAAAACTGAATGCTCAGGAAACTCATTTAGTCCTTGGCCCATATCAGGCACACAAAATTAGGTTGTATTTGTTAAAAACAATCTAGTCCCTAATGACATACCTTCTGGATGAGTTGAAATCTCATAAAAAGATACCCTGAAATATTGAATGCTTTTTGTTGTTATTGTTTTCTTTTATACAGAGTCTTTTCCCTGGTTCTTTTTAAGCAAGTCCTGAGACATGAGATATTTTTCCCATGAAGCTTCTGTAAATCTAAGATTGCCAGTGTACCCAGTTTCCTAGCGGGGTATCTTACCAATCAAAACAGGAATGCAAAGGGATCACCATCAGCTGTTTATCAACTCAGCAAGGTGATACAAGACAGTGGCAATGTCAGCCTTTTTAATGTTTTATGACATTTAAATTTAAACATAAAATCTAAGGGTAAATTATTGCCTCAGGAAAGGCAAAAAGGGTCTCCAGAAAGTGGAGAAAACTGTACAAAGAGTTAAATTCTTCTCCTTTGGTAAACCGCTAACCACTGACGTCAACGGGATTTTGTGAATGCACATCTGAGAATGGAATTTGGCCATAAGTGAGGTGGAAAAATGATTGATGACTGCCTAACAGTGAAGGACTTGGATCAGCAGTCACAGAGAAGACCTGGAAGTTACTCAGTTTACCCTCAGCAGATTTCTGCTGATTTTCCTGGAGGGCTCAGGGGCAGGTGGAGAATCTCCAGAAATACGGTAGCTCTTGATACCCAGCTACCCTGGCTGAATGTGAGCTCCATACAGTGACACAGGAGACAGCTTTTTGGGGACATGACAGTGGAAGGAACCAGAGGCGAGTCTGGGCCACCTTTGGTGTACCTTACACAGGAAATATACCCCAGCCCTAGATTTGGAAAGCAAAGCAAAGGCGCATGTAGGCAACTTCCAGGGGTTCTAGAGGGAAATACACAGTTAAAGCTTCTTAGTGAAACTAGAGGTAAGATTTTAATGGTTCATTTTTTTTAAATCTCAATTGGCAATTCCAAATCTTTGCTATACTAAATTCCTCGTATAACCTACGATCACTTGGTAGCATTTACATATACTATCTTTGTATCTCTTTCATCATCTTTCTTTGATGTTTTATTAGTTACAAGGTTTAGCCTAGAAAAGCCTGTGCATTCCTCTTTACTTAAAAAAATTAAAATGTGAAAGATTTTAATTTAAGCCATTCTGAGAATTCTCCAAATTATAACAAGACTATAAATATGAGAAAGAGTCTTATGTAAGCAGAAGAGATGAAGCAGTGGTGTATGATATTTTACTGTATTGGAAACTGGAGCTTTATTTATGAAAGTTTAAAATATTAAAATAATTTTCCATTTTTATAAGCAAAATCAACTAAATGAGAATACTGTGTAAGTAACAGGAGAACTGCAAGTGCCTTCAACACTGGCCTAGCTTTGCTCTTATTAACCTCTAACAGTTTTCTTACAAACTTCTGTGGGACTAGAGTTCAGCCAGAGTCCCTCCATTTATTAACTCTGGCATCTGGGAAAAGGATCAAACTTTTGCCATTTTTTGGAGGAACTGCTGGTGTCAGTAAGTTAATGTGTAATATGGAAAAAAAAAAGTTAAATTCCATTTCTGTTGGAGCACAACCCACTATCAGAATTCCCCACTAAAAGATAAGCAAGACATTTTCTCCTACACCAAAAGTAAAATGAAAGTATTTCATTCAAACTGACTTTCTAGACTTAAAGAAGTGGAAATTAGAGACAATTTTTTGCAGGCAAAAACATTAATCATTAATACTGTTCATTGTCATGGGACTCTTCTCTTTACTGTGTTCTACACATCCACTTCCCACAGAAACTAAAAGTTCTTGTGTTTTCCTCATGGACTAAATCAAATGGAGGGATACTTTAAAGACTGTTTCAGCAATTTAAGTCTGAGTAGATGCACCCCACAAAAATTTCTGGGGAAAAAAAAAAAGCTGAGCACAGATTTCTAGAATGAAAAGGAAACCTGCAGGAAGCAGGCTGGCATGATGAAGGCTGGATGTGGATGAGGAAGGCTTATGAAAATGGGGAATGAGATTGTGGGTCTTTCTGGGCAGTTTCTACATTTTATTCTCTGAGATTAGGACTTCACCCTTTTGACTCGTCTCCTCTACCTTTCACCACTTTCACTGCTTCTGCAAATGGAGCATGGCATTAATAATTTGACATTATTAATTAATAATTTAATAATGAATTGATCCCCATACAGACAATTTGCTTAAGAACTGGACTCAATGATCCTTGTGCGGCTATTCCAACACAGAATATTCTGTGATTCTGTGATGTGCAGGTCTGCACAAAGGAAGTAAAAGTCAAACCCACCCATGTCTTCCTTGTGTGTGAGAGAGTACAAAATTTTCATTTGGTCAAATGGTAAATCTAATGTAGTTGGATGGACTTCCATCTAACACTCAGTGCCTCTTCTCTTTAATGGGATCCCCAGGACTGAGTTAGATCCCCCAACTCTCTATGCAGTGTCAGATAAGATAGGACTTGGAAATGTTTTCCATGAAATTCAGAGTTGCATAAGCACTGTAAGAATTTTGTCTCAGCTTTCCACTCTCTCCTTGGCCTGGTGCAGTGCTGCCTGCACTGCTGTTTGAGCATGTTTGAGCAGGCTGACCCCAGAGCCAAATGCAGGCGTGGGCTGGTGTGGTCCAAAGCAGAGCCAGGGGTCATGCTAACAGTAGAGCAGTGTGGGCTATGCACAAAGTTGTTATTTCTACCTCTTAGATAGCAGCACAAAGATATCGTCAGAAGAGTTTACTAGACAAAAGCAAGTTTCTGGATGCTGACTATGCATAACCAAGAGACAAGACAAAGATCAAAACTGAGTCACATCAGGACACTTGCAGAGAGAGAAGTTTTATGTTTCCTGCAGAAACTTTCAAGGAAAGAGTGTGACCAGTGGCAGGTCAGGTGGCAGCTTAATGGACCTTCTTGGGGTTACAGTCTGATGTAGACACGTAAACATTTTTTCCTAATTCCTGCTAGAGACACCTACCTGTCTTTCTAGATGTGGTCTAACATATCTAGAGAACATTATTAGCAGAAACTTAGGTGCCATGGGAAGACAACCATCTTCCCTCGGGGTGAGGCAGAAGCTCAGCTGGGGCTTTGAAGATCTACATTTTGGAATTAGATGTTTACAATGGCTGTTAGGCTCCTAATTCTTTTAGCGGATCTAGGCCATAGCATATAGGCAAAGCTTGGTGGAGTCAGCTGAATTTTTCTTAGAAGTTTTGGGTTTCTTTGAAGCTGAAACTCACAATGGAACTAATTATAACTTAACTGTAGTTGTCTGCCTAATGCCTTATAATATTCTTGTTTGAGAAATTATGTACAATTATTTTTGTACTTTTAAAAGCGTAGTATCACGTTCTCTCTATCTGCAAAAATTAAGAGTGTTTGTGGTGAATATGAATTCTGCTATTGGAGGGTAGGTGTAGAATTTTATCAGAAAACCAGATGTAAGACTTTTTTACTGTTGAAAAGCTTAAATTTCTGCTGATCATTAAATAAAAAGAAAAGGAAAGAAATAAAACAACATTTCAATTAGTTCATGTTGGTCATATTTAATTAATAAAACATTACTTAATGGGTGTAAATAGTCATGCAAAGATATGTGCAATAACTATATATTTTAGTAGCTTAGTAATAATCTAAACACAAAGATTTCTATTCAAGACATTCAAAACCTGGGATTTTTGATTGAATTATTCATAGACTTTAAGACCAGTAGAAACTGATTTAGTCATGCAGTCTGACCTTATGTACTCAAATGCTCATCTGGCAGACCATGAGAGAGAAATTCCCATGATGTGACTTTACTCTGAAAAGTGCGCATCCGAGAGATTGTGGGAGAAATACTTCATCAGAGGAACAAACTTAAATGTTAGCAGACTTCTAGCTTGCCCTTTTTGATTAGCCTGAAATCACTGTATTGCATTAACTGCATTCCTCTTAACAAGCTACAACACAAGGCTAATGTCATATAGGTAACTAAATATTAACCTTTGTACTAGTACATTTTTTCAGAAGACAATGAAAAATGAATCTACTTGTGTAGTGTTGAGGAATTAATTGGGGCTGCCCCATTTCATAAGACTCGATTAAAAAGAAAAAGGAATTGCATGATGAGAAGCAAAGAAGTTAGAATAGAGAAGACCTCAGTAATAAGAAAATGAAACAAGGGCCTGAAAATGCAGGTTCCAAAATCCCAAATCATCCAAAAAAAAGTAGTAAGTGAAATCCCCAAAATACAGGATCAAAAAAACATCAAAGCAAGCACGTATACACTGCCAACAATTAGAACAGTATTAATTAGCAACAATGTTCTTTAATCTATAAATAATAAAGTGATCAAATGGTCCCACAGAGAGGTGAATAACAATACATAGAATTTTACAGTCGTAGGTCAAAAAGTCTATTTAAAATCCCTGTGGCTAATTCAAATGTTCAGATTTAAAGCCCTGTTTATCGTTCAGTTGAGAGATCACTCCAAAGTGGAAGAGATGTCAAAATCAGACCCAGTGCCTCAGACAAAATACATAGCACACAATAAAGAAACTGCAGTCTCCAACTCTTTGTAATGAAGGAAAAAGGTGCAGCAAGTAAAAAACTGCAATAAGACAGAATCTATGTTTTAGAAGAAACTTAAAACATCCACTAAGACAAGAAGTGTACTCAGAATATCAGGAGTGAGCTGCGCCATCTTCCTGACGGTTATGACAGGTGGTCACAGAGCTGTAGCAGTACTAACATAGATATATAGATATCTGTGTATCATGTTATACTGTAGGTCAGAATACTTAGAAATATTCTCAATCAAGTTGTGCTAAAAGATTTATATAATTAAACTATTTGATATTCTGATGAGCTAAATTAATATTGCTATCTCCATTTAAATATTGAATCAACAGAAACAGGTTACATGTGTAACACAAGGTTATTTTTTATCTCATTCTTCCATTTGAAAGACTGCTTTACAATCTGATTACTGAAGTAGTAAGGAGCTTTCTAAATACTCACACAAATTTATTAAGGTTTTGTTTCTAAAACTGACTTTTTGCCATTTTGTAATACACTAAAATCACAGATTATTCTCCATCTACTACTTTATTATTTCCATACAGGGTAGAAATCTGCAGTTTTCTTTACTGAATCATGCATTGATTTTTTTTCTTGAACATTTGTTCACTTTATCAATCTTAAAATTTAACTGCGACCTCCAGTGTGTTGTGTTCCTTTCCAGATGGCTTAATGTAAAGATTCAATGAATGCATTTGCAATTCTTTTATTGAAGTCATTAATAAAAGTATGGATCAGTAGGTATTTTATAATTACTCTTGCAATAAACTTGCCCATCCAGTAACTGTTTGAACACTGACATTTACCTAGTTTGTTCACTAAATCACCTGTAAGTAACAGAGTCAAAGCACCACTGAAGTCAAGATAGCTTTGCATTACATAATTTTTTGAAGGCAAAGGGGAAACAAACTTCAATATATCTCATTGAAGCCTTCTTGGTATAAATGTGCCTCTCTCCTTCCCTCTTATTTGAAACTGATTAGCCCTTAGAAGAAATTCTTGCTATTAATCTCCATGTACATGAACTAATGCCACTCTTTTCATACACTTCATTCCAAATATAGAATACTTTGACAGAAAACATATTTCATATATAACATGGAGTAATTAAACACACATATATGTACTTTATATGTTATTTGCATTTGTATAAATGTTGAGTAAATTTACGGTAATTTGTGGATCAGGATGAATTTTTACACAGAATTGAACTATGTCTTGAAGATGGAATACAAGTTTTCTGGTGGACTAATAAACTGTTTCTGAAAAAATGAACTTTCATTTACATACCTTATGCACATTTCTCACATAATTTCCATAATTTTCATGAATTATCATGATTTCATCATTATCATCCATATATTTTGTTAACTTTAACACTGCTTTACTACTGAGTACATGTATCCTTCAGCATCTCCCTCCAAAGCTCAAAAGCCCTTTAATCACCCAGTTTTTCTTATCACATATTGCAAATGAATTAGTTCTTTTTAGATGGGTCATCAGGAGGCCTGGCCCATACAGGCTTCTAAGAGTTCTGGGCTCAGGGCTTGTAGACCCTCCATTCTCTAGTTTGCAATGTATTTCTCCTCAGCAAAGAGAACATCAGGCTCCTCTGCTTGTGGACAAGAGCCACCCTATAGTAGCTTTCTGCTCTCAGCTTTTATTTAACATTCTTTTTGATGATGTGTGGGTCCTCTTTAATTTTGTTTTTAGCTGGATAAAATTTTAGCTGATTTGAGCCTAGCATTCTCTTAGCTGTCTTTAGCCAGAAAAAAACATTTCTCTTTTTATCCAGTTCATAAAAATATTCTTCAACACCACAGTAAGAGCACAAGCGAATCTCCTTGCAGACACAGATTTCATTTGCTCAGCTGTTCAGCAGTTCTGAGGCTTCTGGCTCTATGTTCTTAATTTTCTCCATGGTAAACTGTACCAAATTCTAAATCTTGCTACTTAACACTACTCAGTAATGCTACTCAGTCATGTACTCAAAACCGGGGAAGTTGTATCTCACAATAGTTTCAGAAACAGGCAAACACATAAGAACAATTTAGGTACAAGTGTTTTAAGTTTGCCAACACCATAAACTGAAAAGAATGCCAAGGAATGTTTAGGCATGGCCTTTTCTACTGCCTTTGCCTACAACTCATCCCTGAAGGAAAGGATGGCTCCCTTTTATTGTGTCCTAGGCTCTTGTGGGCTAGGAACTCTTGGAGCAGATACTCATATTTTCCCTCTAGAAAAGTGAGACTTAGGAGACCAATAGCTGGGCTATATGATACATGTACTAGCTTACCATTACTAGGTTGCTGTAGAATTGTAGGTGGTTCACTGCTTGCAAACAATGCAATCACAGGTGCTGATCGCTGTAACGTCCACAGGGTCTGCTAGCTTTCCATGAAATAGCAGGAGTTCTCTGGCACGATGTGATCTACAGCTTTTTAGCTTATGCAAGTGATCCTTTTTGTATTTCTGAGTTTTCCACTCAGGGACTAACTAATGATTATTTGGATAATTTCCTACTCGTCTTGCTGTCTGCCCCTTCCCTGAACTGTAACTCTGTATAGCAAATACAATATGATTCATGGTACATAAATGAGCCAAGAAGAATTATCTGTTCTCTTTAAGTGAGCAAAAAAGTAGGTTTGTGTATTTTACAGATAACATCAGAAAGCTGCTCAACACAAAAACATGTATTTTTCTAATGACATGCAATTTCATTTACTGAAAAGAGGACATTATCATGTCATCTTCATTTCAGTAAGATTTCCCCAGGTAACATCTTACTCACATTGTGAGTGTCTTGAAGTTAATTTCAATTTCAGAAAAGCTCATTGGTGCATTCCTCAATATTGATATGTAAGTAATGGAGCATCCTTTAAAATTTTAATATTATGCACAGTTTAAAGATCCCTATGCTAAGGAAACCTTAGACATGCACATTTAGATTCTTATTCAGAAACTTGGATTTCTGATGGTTAGATGAACATTGTAGAATGTCATGTTGTAAAATTATTTCCTTCATTCTTTCGTAAGAGACCAGGGCCAATGTTTTAAAGCTGTATATCAAATTGTACAAGGGTGAAGTGGGATTATAATTCATTTTGCTCAAGGTGGAAGTAAATCTTGACAAGACCACAAAATGCACAGGTGAAAATAAAAAAAAGCTTTCTGCTTCTTTTTCCTCTCTGTAGTGAAATTCATAATCAGGTGAAAAACAGCATTTTCTGTTCACTCTCTGACTTACGGTAACCTGATCCTATCCTTTTTAAAACCTTAATGTAATGATCCTTAGTTCAGTACTTCAGTAAACAAAAAAACTGCAGTCTTCTATGTTGGGGAGGGTTCAAGTAAGTTCATGCCTTTTTGTACTTGTTTTTGGTGGTTACATAGCATATATATAGACAGATGCATGACAGAATATTTACAGAAGGAGAGAGAAACTGGCAAGTCTAAGCATTTGCCTAAATAAGCTGATTCTCATGTAGCCAGGACACTGGAATGTATATCACGTAATTTCACAACTCAAAATATATTGAGACTTCAGTAGAGATGAACAGTGCATAATCTACATGCTGTTTAAGAACTTGCAGAATAATGAATGCTTTTTTTAAATAATGGATATATTTGACAAAATCAGTTTGTACAGAAAAAGTCAATGAATGGATAGGTATATTCAGCAAATATGATTTTTTAATGAATTATTAACCTATGACTGGTAATTAGTTCCCAAACATGGAACTCTAACATGAGGCTTTTACAAGGAGACCCTTCCTCTCAAATATTGGAAATATCCATTTGCAAAGCAGTCATTTTTTGGTCCAGAAGAGAGTTAACACAGGAAAATTTATCATTCAATTGTTCCTATAATTTTGTGAAATATTTTGCACAGAGCACTTTTTGCTCAGACTACTTTCCTTTCAACCACTATGAAATCAAGAATAAGAGAAGTTGGACAAGCTGATGATCAAAGTTTAAATGTCGCTTGTAGCATGAGACCTCAATTTGAATTCTGCCCAGTGTGATCTGTGACATTTCCATTGTCTTAAGGAAGCTTTGAAAGAAAAGAGAAGAAGAAAACTCACTGTCAGGATAAAAGAAAAAAAACCAACAAAATCCAAGCTTGAATTAAAATGTAGATTATGAATAAAGAGAGAACTAATAACTATCTTCTGTTTTGCTGCTGATGGCAAGACAGCTAAAAAAATATAAGTTCCCACTTAATTGTATTCCTGATTTTAAAGTGCTCATGTAGTCTCTAACACTGCAGTCCCCAAGCATGTCACCATCCTTCTTGTAAGTATACACATAACTCCCCTTCAAGGTACCAAATTTTTATTTGCTGTATTTTAAATATTAGCAACAAACAGTACGTGAGGGAGACCTGTCTGTGCTCACTAAGGTCTAAAATTATTTCACCTATTTTAGGTATTTCACTGAGACACTTAAGCTAGTACTTCAGCTGCCCTTTTATAGAAATGTAGGTAGCCTCAGGTAGCCTCTCCCTGATACATTTAGGCAAGGGAAATATGTTTTTAGGCACAGAGGGTTTTTATGTGCAGAGGACTAACCCCTGATGCTCCAGGATGCCTGACTTTCAGCTGGACACCCTCTGTGTATACAAGTACAATATATGGACATCAAATGCTTGTCCAGGCTGCAATGGATGCCATTCCTTCAAATAAACAAGTTTATCACCTTGCTCTCTTGGGCACCACAACACTGAAATCATGCTGAGAATATTGCTCCATTGCTCTATTGTTAGGCAAAGTCACTCAGTTAAATGGTAATGAAGCAGAGGGCTTCTTCAGATCTCTCATTTCTGAAGCCTCCTTCCTTGCTTGTCAAGTCTTTGCTTTTTATTGACCTAAAAAGGGGACTATGTGGTGATGATAGGTGTCTATGTGAGCTCATGCCAACTGATACTCACCCTGACTGTGGGGTTACTGAAACCTGAAATTGCCATAACATTTCAGTTGTTGCTGGCAGCTGTGACTGGAAATCTGTCAGCCAAAGGGACAGGAAATAAATTTATTCCTCTACAGTTGCTGCACTGCAGCTGAGAACGATGTAGTGGAAGGATACTGGTGCCTCTGTGCCACACTGCCTCTGGGGAAGGGCAGGCAGCATTCCCACTGCAGGGCTTCTCAATGCACATTTTCTGGAGTGCTCGGGTAGCTCAAACATACTTGCAGGCACACAGTTTTACAAAGGAGCTGTTTTGCCTACTAGCAACGCTTGGAGTTTTACTAATCTGTAAGATTTCATATCTGGGGAACAAAGCTTTTTCCCAGGCTCAAATGAATAGTTCTTCCAACTTTAAGAAGGGTATTGGCTGCGATAAAGCAAGCAGTTTTTGGCCCCTTCTCCTACCAGTGATAAAATATTTCCAAAAATCCCCTTAAATTTAGTCATATAACTGCAGTCAGCCTTGAAAAATTTTGATGTTAGCCTTTGCTGCACAATATGTGTTGTTTTCCTTAAAAAAAAAAGAAGCTCAAGCTTTCATGCTGTAAATATTGAATTATCATTAATATATTAGCACAGAGAACTTAAAGCCCTAAGACCTTCAGTGTCTTTGCTGAAGTCAGCATCTTCAACCAAAGCCTATCATTGGTGTCTCTTGTGTAAATCCTTTGAAGTTATTACTGCTCTGAAGTGAGGAGAGAAACCAGGATTTTAAAGGGGAAAAAACCCCTATGTATTCAAGTGGCAGATGAGTTCTGTTCTGGGAGGCAGTAGGAGCAGGGTGACAACCTACGTGGTGGACAGCACAGAATGACAGGAGTACTGTTGAGGATTCATTACCAGCCTGTGTTTTAATGTGTGCTGCCCAACTGAAGCCGGTGGAGCTTGCAGGTTTTCGCCATCTGTGCCACATTTCCCTTCTGCTCTGATCTCACCTGAGCTACTCTCACTTCACCTCCACCAAGGACTCCCCAGAGAAAGATGTAAAGATCTTATTCCTCTCATCCAGGCCAGAGGTCTGGAGCCTGATAGTTGTCACAACTCAGAAGAGCCCAGTAAATGAAAGAAGGATTAATGGAGGACACCTGCAAGGAATATATGTGTATTGTCAGGGTGGTAAAAAATACTGCAGCTCCTAACACTGTCCATAAAAACCTCCATTGCACTCTGAGTTCGAGATGAGACATTTTGTTGTGAGACTTGACTGCATCTTCCATCTTCATTAAATTCTTAGTTTTCCAAAGTAACATTGATCCAGGTTGTTGTTTTTATGAGAAAAATAAACCAAGACAACAGGAGTATCTGAGTAAGAGTCCAGTGAGAAACCAACTCCTTGTGAATGGAGCAACAGTTCTTCACTTTGTTAGGGGGATCCAAACAGGTCTCAGGCAAATGAGGCATAATAGTGTTTCTAGTGCCTGGAGAAAAGAAACATCACATGCAAGTAGAGGTAAATAGCTTTCTTTTCTGGACTGATTTTGCTTCTTAATCCTTTCATTCCTGTAGTTGCACAGCACAGAACTAACCTGACATTTGAAGAGGATACCAGGGGAAATATAGTTCAGTACATTATATAAACAGACAAGATACACTAACTTATTGAAGACTTGGCACAACTTGGTGGGAAAATTTGTACTCAACATCCTTTTTTGTTGTTATAAGAAAGAAAGTTTCAGTTTCTGTTTCTTAGAAAATGGAGCAATTTGAATAAATGTTTTATGTGCTGGCCATGAAGTTATTAATTTCATCTGAACAGCTGAATAGCATTTTCCCTTTGTGTAACAGAGCTCCTCATTTTCCTTGAAGAAATTTAGGTAGGTGTGTAAGATGAGGAAGGTATTTTGTTTCTTGACCACTAATCGTTACACTTCCTGACCTATAATCGCTGCACCTTTTTGTATATTTAGTTGCCAAGATCTTCCCAGAGTGGCATAAAAATTAGGATATCTGTGCATTTAAAATCTTCCTGTTTTTTAAATGTGATGGATTTTGGAACTGACACTATTGTAAGGCTAAACCATTACAATGTGTTCCTGCAGGTTTTACTCAGGTAAAACTCTCAACTGAGTTACTCTAAGTTGGATCACATACACGAAAATGGATGAATCTCTTGCAGTCAGAGGTTCCATTGAACAAGCTGGAAATAAAAGCGACGAATACAACAGACCAGACAAAACTCTTAGGTACCATTTCAGAAGTGTTATGACCAACCAGGGATTCATTTTCATTGCTAGTTCAATTCCTTAAGCCTTGTCTAAACTCCGGAAACATGCCATTCTAAGAAGTGGTTGGCCTTTCCAACGTGGTTGTAAAATACCTCATGTCTGTGCTATACTCCTGATTTGATTTGCGGAAGTGTGGAAACAAGAAAAAAAAATCCCACTGGTGGGAACCACAGGGTAGACAAGATGTCTATGAATGTGGCTATTTTTACCAACATTCTGCTTAGCTTTTTCAATAGGTTTAATGAAAACTGTGGTTGTGACTCCCACCAGTTTTAACACATTCATCAACATTGGAGGCAAACCTGTGGAATTTTGACCAGCTGTAAATTTCCTAACCATTAACTCAGACAGAAATTCTTTTTCTTTCTTTCTTT
>VYXD01014207.1:26139-104090 GCA_013397195.1 Hylia prasina
GCATCCGCCCCCTCCCCCCAGAGTAACAAGAGATAAAGAAAAAACATTTCCCCAACTGCTTTCAGCAGATGAAAATAGAATACAATTTTTTTTTGCTTCCATAACCCAAGACATGTATTTTTTCCATCCCCCAAATTCACACAGGATTTTTTGATTTTACTTGGTAGGAGGAAGGACTGCAGCTCAGACTGTGGCCAGATAGAATCATAGAATCATAGAATCATAAAATCATAGAATCATAGATTGGCTTGGGTTGGAGGGGACACTTAAGATCACCTTTAAGTTTTGTCCTGGGCCATGGACAAGGGACACCTTTCACTAGACTGGATCACTCAGAACTGCATCCAGTCTGGTCTTGAACACTTCCAGAGAGATGGCATCCACAAATTTTCTAGGCAACCTGTTCCAGTACCTCACCCCTCTCACAGTAAAGAATTTCTTCCTAATATCTAATCTAAACCTACTCTCTTTCAGTTTAAAGCCATTCCCGCTTGTTCTGTCACTGCACACCCTTGTGAGAAGTCCCCTTCAACTTTTCTTGCAATTCCCCTAGAGTTCAAAAAAAACCACTGTTTCAAACTAAAGCAGGTATGAAATGTAGACAGGATGCTCAGCAACCTCTATCATACCTCAGCCAGGAACTTTAACCTATAAATTTTACATTAAAAGTTTATAGGAACTTGCACCTGGGAGCTGGGAAGGAGAGGTGTTTGGGGAACTATGTCTGAGACTGGAGCAATGTCTTCCCAGGAGGATCCCCAGATTTGGACTGCCAGGAGATGATGGGTTTTGTCAGTGCCTTGGGTTGCAATGCAAGATGTAACCAAAAGTACATATTCTATTGTCATCTGTTGAAAACAGCTGGGGAGGTGTCTTTTCTCTTTTATGACCAGTTCCTTTTGACTCCAGGGGAGGGGGCAGGTACCTTCTGTTGATGGACCATCTGTTAAAACCAGGTGGGGCAGTGTTCTTATCTCTTCCAGGACCCATCCTCCCTCCAGGGGATATCTGCTGTTAATGGGTCATCGAGGCTCACTGCATGACTGACAACATATCATCCCATTGGGAGATGCTCCATCCAATGGGAGGAGCCAAGCATTCCTACCTGGATAAAACCTGAGATTTTTAACACCAGTTCAGCCTGTTTGCACTGGATTCCCAGTGGAAGACCAGACCCATCTCACCACCACTGGACCTGCACAGAAAAACTACGCCCTCCTACAGGATCATCTCTGCTCCAACAGAACCACACCTGTCACTCCAGCAGGATTTAACTGGACTGCTACCAGCACCCAGATCAACAGGGTGTCAGGTTGTATTCTGACTCTGACAGTGTTTTCTTTTTTTGTTTGTTTGATTTTTTTTTGTACTACTACTTTTTTTTAATATTCCTAGTAAAGAACTGTTATTCCTATTCCCATATCTTTGTCTGAAAATCTCTTAATTTCAAAATTATAATAATTTGGACGGAGGGGGTTTACATTCTCCATTCCAAGGGGCATTCTGGCTTTCCCTGTCTTTCCAAACCAAGACAGTCAGTCTGGCTGCCTCCTGTTCTCCCAAAAAAAGGGCAGTGGGACCCCCCACAGCCCACCCAGTTGCCAGTGCAACACACAGGCACACCAAGGGACACGTTGCACACATTACACATGCTGAAGACATTGTGGTGGGAAACCAAAGGCATCCCTGCAGAGGCTGCTGAAAACTTTCCACATCTGGAGTTTGGTGGTGGTCACCAAAATGAGGTGCTTTCAAGGAAAAATAAATATCTTATCAACAGCTTGTTTGTCACACTCATGGTCATATGAAAGGCATCAGTCTCAGCCAAAATTATTGTGTACACTTCTCAACAGGGAAAAAGCTTATATTTCCTAAGGAAAAAAAAAAAAAAAGTGAGGTGTCAGGGCAATCAATTCATGTAAATCAGAGCTTTTAATTTCAATTCCAACCAGGGCAATCAATTCACACAAATGAGAGCTTTTATTTTCCATTCCAACCATACCTTTGTACATGTGTGTGCATTCTAGTTAGCCTGAACTGCAATACAAAGACACTTTGAACCTCAGAAAATAGAGTTCTGGTTACATAATTACAAGAAAACTGCATTTTCACAGTTTCAAAAATTCTCTATCACCGTTCTGAGCAAATATTTGTATTGAAACCTATAATTTGGATTTAAATGAATAGGAATTTGCTGACAGGAAATATTAAATTTGCAGTCAGCCATAGTGCAATCTTAGCTGTAACTCATTGTTCTTGTATTCATATATTAGAGACCAGTATTTGACCTTCCTTTGAATCTTGGCAAATCACACCTTTAGTCAGACGTTAAAGGAGGGGAGTAAGATAGGGAAAGCACACTCCCTGCCTCCTTCTCCAATTTAAAACTAAGGTTGCATTTTAGAATAATAAATTTAAACTAGAAGCTAAAGTGTGTATCAAACCCTAACTGCCTATTAAGATTAATTTAAAGCAAACAGATCATTTTAAAAGTCTGATTTCTCCATTACAAAAAAATCCATGCAACCACTCCATAAATAAATACAAATTTGCCCTGGCATCATCGGAAAGAGACCCTCCCTGGGGCTGGCTTCTTGTCACAGCCAAATGCTTAATAAGTTGTGGCTGGAAAATCCCAGGGAAAGCTGGAGATTTTTATGAGATGAGCACTGATTGTGGAGGAGCCTGCAGCTATTGCTGACCTGCCTCTTTCAGAGAAAGAGGATTATTACACAAAAGAGTGCTAGAGATACTGCATGAAAAATACATTTTAATTTCCTTCTCAGCAAGAGAAGATGGAGAGAAGGCAAATGGGAACAGGCAGAGGAACTACTTCTCCAAGTGTTCTAGGGGGGGATTCCTTTAGTGTTATTATTATTAGTGTTGCTTGGAAAGTTCTTTAGAGGGTCTTTTATGGATGCACATGAACAGATCCCTGGTCCCACAATCTTCTTTTATTTCCTCCAAACATATAAAGCTGGTCTTTTGCATACATAAACTCACACATACTCCTATAAGTATATATATTTTTCTGGCTTTTCCCCATTGTTTCCCTTCTGCTACTCCCTCCTTACCTATTAGAGAGATTGAACTAAAGAAACACACTGCTTGTCTTGCTAATTGCAGTGCACATGGAGGGGCGTCCGCCTGGGCTTTTCTCTTAATAGCTGGCTGTCATGGGGGGACGGTTCTGGTGTTTGCTGTCAGGAGCTGCCTGCCTTCCCACCTCACACCGGAGTGGGAATGCTGTGCCTTGGCCCCAGTGCCTTCGTTCAGCGCTCTCTCCTTTCGCTCTGCTGCCCGTCTCTGACAGCCGCACTCACCTGGCGATGCAGCTGCTTCTGCTCTCCCGTTCCCAGCCCCAGGTCCCTCCCCAGGTCCCTCCCCAGGTCCCCCTCCATCCTCCCGCCCGGCGCTGATGCTGCGCTTCGAGCGGCTTCTTCACCTGTATCCATGACAACCCGGGTGACATCACCGCGAGGGCTCGACATCACCGCGAGGACTCCAAAGCAATTAAATGCTGATAACGCCTTTCTAATTGCAGCTGAAATGTTTCTGGTAACGAAAAAAGAAAAGGAAAAAAAAAAAAAAAAAAAAAACAAAAAAAAAAAAAAAGCGGGGGAGGTGGATGGGCGAGGACGTGTAGAAGGTGGAGGAAGATCCCTCTTTCCTTGCTGGCTGTCTTTGCAGTGACAACCCGCGCTGTCCCCAGGCACCACAGCGGCCTCGGCTGCTGTCAGAAATATCCTTTCCTATCCCTGGAGCAGTCGCAGGCATTCTCAGCGTCACTGCGACCTGCTGCAAATGCTGGGGTGGCCACTGGTGTCTGATGCGCTGTGGAGAGGAGCAGAGGGGTGACACCCCTGCTGTCCCAATTTCGGTTTGGGCAGGGAAGCACACAGCTCTCCTCAGGCCAAACTCCGCCCTCACCTCTCACAAAGGGGCTGAGCAAGACCCTGGGCATGGAGAACACCTTGCCTCTGCCAGAGTGATGCTGTAGCAGGTAAAAAAAGTAGGCGCGTGTGCTGCTGGGTTGTCACCTCTGTCCCCTTGCAGGAGGCTCCATAGACACACAGGCACAACCTGAGTTATGCTTACCTGTCTCTCCTTCCCATGCTCACCCTGGCCAGGATTAGCTCAGGGAGAGCTGCCCAGAGCAGGACAGCCCTACAGGGACTCTGCAGCGTGAGGCTGGTGACCTGTGTCAGATCCTTGCCAAGGCCAGTGCCCACAGAGCTGAGCAGGGCAGAGCTGCTGCCCTTTGAGCACAGAAGAGCAGCCCCAATGGTTCATCCTCCCCTGCACAGGCAACTTCACCGAACAGAGAAATTTCCTAGGCACAGAGCAGGGAGAAAAAATAACTTCCACCTAATCAGCTTTGTGTAGGGGCAGCCCTCCTGACTCGCCTGCTGGCAATTGGTATTAGCAATGTAGGTCAGGTCAGCCCGACAGCCAGAGGCTCTCGGCAGCAGCCTCCGGCAGTGGGGGAGCAATCACATCCCTCAACCTCATCCCCCACTTCAAAGCCTTCCCCTCTCACACCAAGCCAGAGGGCTTGGAGCTCTCTGCACCTTTGGGGCTGCCCTTCACCCACTGCCTGGGGAGCAGATACATCCCTTATCTACTGCTCACTTCTCCTTGGGGAGTGACTCCTTTGCACCAAACAGGCTTTTCTGCAAAGGGAAGGGCACATAATCTCATCACCTGGCAGCTCTGAGAGCTTTGGACTATAGAGAACCCAGTTGTCAGTCTTTCATGACCCCAGACATAATTTAGCTTCAGTTCCATGTCAGCAATTCAGGCAACAAACTCATTCCTCATAAAAAAACAGTTGCTCATGCTGTGATGTTACTCTTGTAAGCTTCAGACTATTCTGGTTCCTAATCTTCTTGGGGAGCAGGTCTTCAATATCCTACAGAACCCTCCTCCCCTGGGAAGAGGCCTGTGAAGCTGCTGGTCCTAAGGATGAGGTGAGACTGAATGCAGGGAGCAAAGCTGTCTTGGGGAGGGAGGTATTGGACTCATTATCAAAACTCTCAGAAGACATAAATACATAAATTTTACCATCCTCATCTGCGAGGTGAAACCTGCTTGTTGGACAGGGCTGCCCTTGTGCTGTTACAACAAACATCTCATGGGAAAGAAAAGGTAGGGAACCAAACAAGAAAGAAAAGAAGGAGAAAAGGAAGAAGCTTGGGTGGGAAATAGGAAGAGAGAACAAAGAAGAGAAGAAAAAACTATAACGGAAAAAATGTGTCCAGTTGCACTTGGGAAGAAAGCAAGCAGAGGGGAATAGTCAACTCTGAAACTGGTCTTCAGGGCTTCCCTCTTGCAGTGGGAAGTTCTGTGTGAGGACCTGGTACCTCTGGTACCACACCTCAGATTATGTGGGAGGACTAGACAATTAAATCAGTTGAGTAAGATCAACTGCTCTACTCAGCTTTAAGAAATTTAATGGTTACAGCCACTGCTAGGGATGCTGCTGCAATGTTATTTCATGGTTTGATGTAGTTACTGCCATTTATCTTTGTAAAGGGCCTGGTCATCTATCAGTGCTATGTGGCACCATGGCTTGGAGTTAGATTACTGACAAAGATGTTGAATCATTTAGTTTTATAATAATGGACAAATTTTAGCATAAAGAAAAACAGCTAATTCATATTATGATCTTTGATGTTAATCCACAGGGATTTCTATTAGTTTTTTGCTATCTTATTTGTGTGAACTCCTCTCCCCCATTAGGAGTGTAACTGCACTGCCTGGCTGACAGTGGCCTTTTAGCTGAACCATGAACTGATTTAAATTGAGTATTGGACTAGTTCCCTTTTGTGCTCCATAGTCCTATAAATTGGGGAAGGTGTTAGGGGAAGACTATTATGGACAAAATAGATGTCTAAATCCTTAGCTGGTTTGACACTTTCTCCGTAAATGTTATTCCAACACCTTATTTCTGAATTTACAAAAATAAGTAAAACAGTAGAACAGTATCCACCCACGGCTACAGATGTTGTTGGCAATTTTTGAAGTGTACTGAGGGAGGATCATCAGCTAGACGGGGGAAAAATATATATGCCCAGTGAAAAGTCAGAAGAAAATATAAAAAAGGAGATTTTATTTTTTAACATTCTCATATTCTGGGAAAACCCAGCATAGCATCCCCAACCGTGATGCACCACGGGTGCTAGCTGAGTGATTGAGGATGGAATGACTGGATGGAATCTTATTTGGAAAAGACCTGTACTTGCTTAGTTATAGCTGGAGAGAGGGAAGGTTGCCACTCTTTTAGTCCTGTAGGCAGGAGAAGAGGGCCAGTGTGGGTCCAGGCTCCAGTGAGATGAGTGGAGGCTTTTTTTGAAGGGCAGCTGTTTTAACTGTGAGGAAGGAGGTGACTTGAGGAGAGCCAAGGCCTCCATGCTTTTCCTTAGGCTGAGGTGGGAGGGAGGGCAGCCAGCTCCCCTGCAGAAAAGCTCCTCTCTGTGAGCTGCTTGCTCAGTATTTTCCCTTTTGTCACCTGAGGGAACTTTCACCTCAGATCCACCCAGGAGAGGCCCTAAGCAGGGCTTCAGCTGCTGCTGGAGCTGGCAGGATGAAGGCTCAACCTGCCATGCAGCTTCCAGCTCAGATCCTGCCCCCAAACTCTGTGGGTTTTTTTCCAGCTAACTGGGCCTTCATCACCACCCAAAGGAGCAGCTCTGCCCCTGGGTAACAGCACCCTTCTTGCAGTGTCAGCTTCCCTAATCTCCCTGTTTTCCATCTACTGCTAAAGTCCAGGGCAAAACTGTGAATTTGGGGGAAGAGGAGCATTCACTGCCTGTGCACACTGACAGCTCTGGGTGTCACATTCTCTCCTCACTGTTACATCCAGGCTGCAGCATGCACCTACTGCATTTTGAGCAGCTGGATTCTGTGTGCTCCGGCTGTTCCCTGGCAGACTGTCTCATGGCATCCCTTCTGCCCTTCAGCCTGTGAAGACCCTGCAAATTTCCATCAGCAGAAGGGCTGGCTGGAACTTATGAGCTGTTCTGGGCAGAAAATGGCTGCAAGTGTGAGCTTAGAAATCCACCGGAGCCTTCATGTGGATCCTGCAGAAACATGCCAGAAGCTGATAAAAAATAAATGCCTAAAATTAATTCCCAAATGAAAAAGTGAGCATCCAAATTAACAGACTGACTTTGGGAATCGTTCTCTTCTCAGACCGTATGGAACCAAGATAATCTGTTTATGTGGTTCAAGATGGGTTCAGAAATCCAGTTTTTGGTATCCAAATCCAGTTTTTGGTATCCAAATCCAAAAATCTCATTTTAAAACCCATTTAGGTATCTTTGCACACTTAGGAATCTATTCAAGATGATGCTAACTTGAGGTGCTGCAGAGCAGTACTGGGAGTGAAATCAAAGCAGCAGATGTCTTTGCTGCATTTCCACCACAGCATACCAGTCCTTCCTGGCCTATCAGCAGAAGAAACTTGGTAGTATAAAGAGAATGGCAGCTGGGCATGTTGAGTTTCCATATGTGTCACCTGCTCCACATGCCAGACTCCAGGCCCATCCTCACTCCTGGAAATCCCAGATGGCCTCAAGCAGCTGATTTAAATCCCACCTTGGATGCTGTGTACTTCTGGCCTGGCTGCTCAATTGACCATCCTGGCACAGAAATGGGAGAGGACTTTGTGCTTTAAAGGCTACATTTGATTTGAGGAGCATTTCTGCAGAGGACTCACGATGGATGCCTCTGGAATTTCCTCACATCACATTTCAGCCCCCATCCCCACTCAGCCCCAAGCTGGGGCACCCTGTGGGGCCACGTAGGCTCCCTGGGACCCCTGACAAAGTACCAGTCACAGAGGTGGGGCATGCAGGCAACAGAAATGCTCTGGCTTTTGTTTTTGCATTGTTTCCTTCAGATGGAGACGTGGATTGAGAGATTAACTAGCCCCGGTAATGGCCATGGCTGTCGCTGGGAATTAGCTTGTCATTCTGTGCCTGGTTTACAAATGGAGGGAAAATGGTCTAGTCTCTATTCAGCTGTGCCACTTCTCACCCCAGAATTGCCTTTGCAGCTCATGTTTGAGCTGCAAGCATATATTTTCCTCTTTCCTCATTACACTTCCAGCTCTCTCAAATATTAAATAGCAGGTGCTTAGAATAAAACGTATTATTCTGACAAACATTTTCATCATGAGCTAAATTGGCACATACTAACTGCTTTAAAATACGTACTGAGTAATTGAATACAGCAGTACAGGTTACTATGCAGATGTCTGTCTCTAATAGTTTACGATTACACACATTTCCCTCCTAAAGGGAGAGATGGTTCCTCAAGTAGGGAAAAAAAAAAAAAGAAAAAGGAGGAAAAAGAACAGAGAGCCCTCATGCTACCCCCATAGGATATTCTTAAAAAAACAGATGGTTGTATTTTGCAGGAGCTTTTGAAGAAAACTTTAAAGAACTATGCAAATTTTTGCCATTGCTTTTTTTGGTTTGCATATTTCTCCTCAGTTTCCTTCTCTATCACACATGATTGCAAATCTGTTTCAACCTATAAATAGCTTTCTTCTTGCAAGCAAAGAGCTTTGTAACAGCAAGATACACGTTCCAGAGATGGGGGGAAGGAGGAAATCATTATCATTATTCTTTATCTTTTAGGAAATTCTAGATTGTTACGCTCAGTTCTTTACGTTTGGTTAACACGTCAGATCAAAACCATAATCTCTGCCCCAAGGAATTTACAGGCTCAAAGGGACACCTTCAAACTGTAAATTACATTCCTGTGGGTGAGATGGCTTTACCCATCGTTTTGACAGGTAGCACTTTTTGCCAGGGGGAAAAAAAGCAAAGGGAAGGCATGTTTCTCCATTTTTGTACCCTGGATTGCAGCTCCCTGTGCACAGTCAGTGTCAGGGCTGTGCTGCTGGCCCCTGCCCTTCCTCTGCTGTGTGCTAAGCACAAAGGTGTCACACCTCCACCCTCCTCCTCAGCTGTGCCCCTGGGCTTGCCCTGCCTTGTCAGGGCACGTGAGGCTCTGCCCTAAAGGGTTCACCCCTGGCAGAGGTGTCCCTGTTGATGTCCCCAAGTTCAGCAGTCCTTGGAGACGAGGAACAGATGCCACAGGCAACAGGGATGCCACAGCCTCCTGCAGGTCTCTGCACAGCACAAAACCCCCTTTCAAGTGGCCTTTCCTAAAGGCAGCACTTCCCATCACTTTCTCTTCCAGTTAAACTTAGTGGTGATTTCTATAAATAGCTGGAATACGTGGTTCCAGATCCCTCCCATGGGTGTGCTGAGTGAAATGTGCTCTGAGTCCCAGCAGCCCCTGTGCTGCCACACTGAAGGTTGGTCTTTGCTGGCTGTGTCTACTCCAGCAGTGTCACCCAGGGTGGCCTGGGTCCCTCATCATCCATAATGAATAGCTCCAAGCGTGTGCTGCTTTTTCCTCTAGTCCATCTACTTTCCCAGATTCTGGGGAAAAGGTGAGCAGTGCACATGCCCAACCCTTTCCTTCTGTGGGGGTGAGAAACACCCCAGGCCCATGCACAGAGACAAGGGCTTGGAATCACTGCTGGGGTCTGTACACTGAGTGTACCAGCATCATCACCCACTCACAGAGACAAGATGAACACTTCTAGGTGAGCTTCAGAGCTGGACCCAATGATCCTTGGGGGTTCCTTCCAACTCAGAATATTCGGTGACCCTGTCATTCTGATCTGTGTCCTGGGGACCAGCCATCTCTACTTGCAGCAGGCCTTGCCACATAGCATTGGACACCTTGGTTGGAAGAGCAGCCCCAAACCCTTTACTTCTCTCCCTCCTGGGTACCAGAACTGCTCTGCTTCACCTTTGGGATAGCTGCCCTTGACCATGAATCCACCTCCTCCAGGACCAGGCAGTTTGTGACCATGCCTTCCTGAAACAAAAACAACCAGCACCATTGTAATGGAATGGTGCTGGCAATAAATATCTCTGCATTTCCCAGGCTTTTGTTTTGTTTTATCTGCTGAATACCTGTTAGATAAAGCAAATCAGACCTATTAAAGCTCTGCTTTATCTTTGTATATTGGCAAATGCTGTTGAATCTCACATTAGTTTCTAACTGTGCGAACAATTTTGGTTTTGGTTTTCTGTTTAACAAAATAATCAGCCAGTAGCAGCACGTACTGGAGTGGTGCTGTTCTGTAATTTAGCAGTGCTAAACAGGATTCAGAAGCTGATGGTGCAGCCTTTTGCAATAGGTGATTTAGTATTTTAAAGCTTTTTCTGCTACTCCTTTGTATAAGGAATAACAGGAAATGGCAGTGACATATCAGAACCTGCATTTCACTGTAAACTGCTTAAGTTAAGGGGCACTGGAGTGTGACTAATGGCCAGATATTACTATGCCAGGTCTGTCATGTCAAGATAGAATAAATTAGATGTCCATCATCACAGGATGAGCTATAGACTCATTAGAAAGTACTATCTCAGTGCAATGGACACAACAGTGTAGGACACATTTAGCTTGGCTAGTTTTCCCTCCCAGTGTGTAAACAACCTATGCCTGCTTTCCTCCAGAAAGGATAATTATTCTTAGATGAGAAACATGGGTTTTTGTTAGCCTGGGACAGTGTTTGTGACACAAGTAATTGACATTAATAAATCCTTTCCTTGTCAATACTTTAACCTTATTAATGTGCCTTCAGTATTGGTGATGGGTCAGGCTGCTCTTATCCCATGCCTTCAGGTATCTTTCAATCTGTACAAATCTTGATGCTGTATATTGAGGATGATCCACTCAGACCCAGAATGCTGGCAATGTTTGAGATCTAACCTATCAGCAGCCTCTAAGCTGAGCCTCTGCACAATGCTGTTAAAACTTGTTCAATCTACTTCCTACAAGGCTCCTTCTCAGGAGCCATCCCCTTCACACTTCAGAGCTCTATTGTGTCAAAAAGCAACAAGTGAGAGCAGTGTTTGCAGTACATAAAAAAGCCTTTTTTGGAAGATCTTTGGCTTATTGGTTGTTTGACAGTCCTTTAGACCAAGTGGCCACTTGTGATGACACCTTATAGCCACGTGGTCCACACTTTTCTGTAGGCATTTAACAGACCAACTCTAGATATGGAATTGGCCTGATATTTGCAGAACACCCACGAAGATAAGAGAAATGAAAAGAGTTTGACAGTCATGAAAACTGGGTGTCATGCTCAGGTATCCATAGCTGGAGAAGAGTATTTGGCAAAACAGAGAGACTGTTCTGGCAACAAACATTCAGGTGAGATTGCATGCAACATTCACATCCAGAAGAGGAAAATTCAGGCTGTGGCTTGGACTGAATTTTGGCAAAGCATGTGGTTTTCAGAGAGAATTTTCTCCTTACGTAAGGACTAAAGAAATCATCATCATCAGAGTGCAAGACTGTTCATCTGTCCTGACCTGGCACATGCTGAGAAAAAAAAAAAAAACAAAAAACGTACAGGGGCAACTAATCTCCATTCCCTGGCGTAAAAATTGGTACAGCTCCAGTGAAATCCATGATTTTCCACTTGTTGAAGAAAACCCTATGACAGCTACTCCGTGATGATGAATACCCATCCAATTCAGCATAGCCAGTAATGCCCATAGGAATGAATGTTACCCTTGAGAATTTCTGGTTTGCTTGTAGATGCTTCCAAAAACCCAGGACACACAAGGATAGCCTTCCTTTTTGTTAAGTGTGAAGATGGAAATAAAATAGTCAGCCTCATGGCGTCAGTTGTTGAAAAATAGCCTGTTACAATTCAATTGAGATTAAACAGTGAAGTATGAAGCTGACCCTGCCTTGACAGAACAGGCCTGTAGGACAGTAAGGTTTCCTGACATCTTTCAGAATAGGCTGAGGAATAGGCCATAAGGAATAACTGCATCTTCATGTACAGGCTTTTGTACTTTTTCTAATGTCCACAGAGGCCGTCAGTTGGTCTCTGCCCATTGACATCAAGCTAGTCCTAGGAGTGATGTGTTAAATCTGTCTCAGAAAAGGACAATAGAAATGGCAGTAAACATTACTGAAGGGAAATTCAATTTGGCTTGCAGCAGAAGCAGCGTCCTGACCAGGCCAGACGAACTATTATAAGTGCAGTTAAAGATATATTGCTGGAGTTACAGCTGTATCAGAAAAGGAAGGAATTTTCTTGTGTCAGGAATTAGAAGGTCTTTCAGAGGGCAAACAGCTTGCCTTAAGCCACTCAGCAAGAAATGCTGGATTCAGAACTGAACTCACAAGTATTTCCTTGGAGCTGGTCATTAAGACCTCACAGTCTGTCTTGCCAGTGGATGAGTCGATAATTAATATTCCTGTTACTGGAATATTTAAAGACAAATATATCAGAGGATTAACTAGCACTGTGAAAGGAAACATGAACAAGCTACTTCTTACCTTCATAGCCTAATACAAACTTTAAATGACTCTATACCTTGATTTAGATTTCTACCAGTTCCCTCTGGAGATGATTTACCTCACCATCCTCTGCTGATGTTCTGTGTTGTCCCTGCCACCTTCTGAATAAAATTGCAAAAGCTTGACTGAGAAACACCAGGATCTAGTGCTACATCAAGTGCCTGAAATCATCCATTTGGCTTTCACTGCTGCTGTGGAAGTCACACATCTGGATGCTGTCATAACTGCTGGACCTTTGCAGAGGTTTTGGATACAGCTGTTTAGGATACAGCTGTTTTGGTGGCAGAACTGATTCCCTGTTGTAGTGCAATTGCCAAATCCTCTTCTCTGCTCCAGCCCACAAACTCTTGTCCCCGTCTCAGCCACTTTTCTGTGCCTGGAAATCTTCTGGGTCCACTGCCTTGTCAACCTGTGCAACTTCTTACTGCCTAATTATCTGTTCCAGTATAATTATGAAACCTTTTAACATTTTTCTTTCTCTCCAAGGAAAATAGATCTCAATCACTAGAAAATGACCTTCAGCTTCTATTGCGAACAATGAAGCAAAAACCTTTCTGAGTAATATCAGTTTCATCTGTACTTTTCCATTTTCATGCCTTGAAGTCTCATTAGTTGCTGGAAATTTCTTGGGGGTTTAAAGAATTTCTTTGTGTTTATCCTGATTTTCTTGGCAATGTCTGTACTGTTTATAAATTTAATTTAATTGCCTTTATCAACTCCATCCTTGCCTCTCCCCTCTGCTGCATTCAGAATAATCCCAGCAATTGTTGTCATAAATCATTTGAAGACCCTTTGTTCATTCACTTCGGTCTCCTGAGGTCTCCAGTGGTACAGGCAAACTCAGTGCATTCCATTCCTTGGCAGGATTGTTTCACTTTCCTTCCCATGAGGAGGAATGAAGGAGCTCCTTACATGCTGGTACAGGAAAGCCTTACAGGGTGAAACTGGGAGCCATGTCCCCTGCCTGTGGCATGGAAAGCACGGAGAGAGGTTGTCAGAGTGCAGGGGAAGCCACACAGCAAGAAGTGCCAGCAGGGAGGGATGGCCTTACCATGTCCTTTGCCTGACTGCTCCCAGGTGCAGCTTTCTGAGCAGCTCATCCCTTGGGTTTTTATCTTTTAGTATTAAATGCAGGAGAAATGTGCTCGAAATGATGTCAGGCAAGCGCACAGTCCTGCAGTCGGGGGCATCATTTTATATTCCTCTGCTGTAGTTTCTTTACTACCAGTTTGAACATTCTCCTTTCAGCTCCTCGCCCCAGTGATTTTCAGGGAAACTTGCTGCTTCTTTAACTAGTCTGGGTAAAACTGCAGGCTCCCCTGGATTTAAAGATGTGTGTGTCCTGCTTGCATGAGGACAAAGAGCCCTCAGGTTGTTTTCGGGATGGGGTGTTCCTTGGGATTGCAGACCATATCATCATTTGAGCCAAATCCATCTCAGTTATTCTCATAGAAGTGGCCCTTAAAATTCAATTGTTTTGACTTTCCTCTTAGGTTTTCATTTTTATGTAACTCCCATGCCTAATAAAATTATAATCATGACTTCCTAGCATTATTCCCCTTTATTCTGTATATCCTCTCCTTTAATAATTTCCTAATTCTCTGCAGTTAAAAAGTCTTCTACATTTATGTTCTTGCTCTTTATGTCTAACTTGTAGCTTTTACCATCACTATATTACACTGAATTGTTGGGTTAATGGCTGTTTCCCTTGGTAAGCAGGAAAAGAAATAATTAAGGGTTTGGGTCATGTATTGGAAAAGGGTTATGATTCTACACAGATCCTGAACTGAAACTAAAACCTTAAATGTAATTTACCTTTTCATTTGTTAAGGTTTTATTCTGTCCTTCCTTTTAAACACTCAAATAGTGCTTTTAAGATAAATCACTGGACAGCTCCTCTGTCCCAGACAGGAACTCTTCCAAGAAAGCAGCTCAAGAAATTCCTGTGCATTCTTTGAGTCAGACTTGCAAAGAGGAAGATGTGTTGAGGGGACACCTGATTTAACCTCTCTGCAAACCCTGTGCTATCAATGCCAGGTAATCTCAAAGTGGCTTAATTGTAAAACTGTCTGAAGAAAAGCAGAAAACCATCTTTTCCTTGGTGATGTTAAGGCATTGTGGTCTATCATAGCCAAAGGTATTTCAGAGTGTTATTTCTCACAGTGGTCAGGCATGAGTCTATGTGTGTGGATTTTCCTCTGGAATCCAGTTCCACTTACACTGGGTCCATCTCCCAAATGCAACCACCTCGCAAGGGCAAGGTTTACTGGTTCCTTCTGTAGCCATTGAAAACACAACTACAGAGTTTCTCACTGACTGACTGATGGACCCAGTGCTGCAGCTCTTGATTCCTATTTTGAAAACTTAGATGGCAGGAAAGACTTCATCAGACACCCTGGATGTGAATAAAATCACTCATTACACCAGACACTCTGATCTTGAGGTTCTATACACATGAAATTCTAAACTTGCTGCTTCATCTGATTAATTTCCTCTGAATTTCCTCACAGGTAATTCCCAATAAATGCCATACTATATACATCTTAGAATTTAAAAACACACCCTGGAAAGCCTGGAAACTCCACTTTCTCCTGTGGAGGCAGGAGTCTGTGACCAAAGGAAAGAAACACTTGAGGTTAAAAATAAAGATTCCAGTCTCACAAAATAATTTGACTGCAGAACATGAACATTTCTGTCAAGTCTACAGTGCTACTTGTACTTCTTTCTCTTTGCTTTTTAAATCAAGTTTGTTGAAGAGAGCAAAGGGAGGATATAGTATCTCAAAATTCCTATTTTCTTGAAACAGTTCAAAGTAATTGGGCATTGATTCCTTGGAGAAAAAAGAAATGCTATTTATCAATTGATTTTAAAAGCTAGAAACCAGCGGTTTGAGATTACTTGCTAGCTAAAGAAGATGAGGATTGAAAATACCAGAATAATAAACAGCCATGGGTTGATCACACAGATGTGAGGTAGACAGTCAATGTCCCCCAGCAGTGCAGATTATCTGCTGATGCAGCTCTAACTGGAAATAAAACTGCCTCAGCCATTAGACTAGTTCTGTGCCTTTGGAGGAAAGCTACAAACCCTCTATCAGAGGTTAGGACAAAAAAACAAACCTTTTCAGGGCATTTTCAGAGAGCAGCTTAAAATTCACATTGCTTTTCATGTTTCTTATACCCCAGACTTTATTTGGGAAACCGCTTGGATGCCCCCAGCCAGCTGCAATATTGTACACAAGCTCACTGGGGTCGTGCCTGCTAAATTAACCATACCATGGAACTTGGGAAAACACCAAGCAGAAAACTCACCTCGAGCTAAAATCAACCTAGAAAAAGGGTTTTTTAGATTGATTTAGTCTGTGTGTCATGGTCCATCGTGCTTTTCATCAGCAGACCCCATGGAGGACCTGTGGGATGTTACCATCATCTGCATGATCTCAAGTTTTATTTCCACTGCAGGAAAGCCTATTGACCACCCTGCTGGTCTTGGAGGGTGAAAGGAAACCACAAAATGCAAAGGCTGCCTCCTGTTGTCCCTGCCCTGGTCATGGTGGAGGAGCACATCCTGGGAATGTGCATATCCAGGGGACCAGCACCTGCTCCAGACAGCTGCAGGGGACATCCATGAGAGGAGCTTCTCCTGGAATCTTTAGCCAAGGGTCTAGGTGATTTATTTTTTTTTTCTGGCATAATTTGAATATGAGCAGAGGTATCCTCTGATCCCAACAACAGCTCCCCCAAGCACCTGAGAAGAGCTCATCTGGCACTCACCAGTCCCACCAAGCTGGGTGGGTTGGTGTTCCTGTGGTGGGTAATGGCTACACCCAGTTCTGCAATCAAGAAGATAACGACTTGTTCACCCTAACCTTTTCTCCTAAGAGCAATATTGGTGCTGTTCTTCTTGCTCTGGGCAAACATTTTTAAAAGCCTTGTTTTCAAGGTGAATTTTGAAAACCTTGTGACTGATTTGCAAGAGTAGCTCAGTGTAAGGTGATGCTGAGCTCCTGCTTTGTCTCCTTGCGTTAGTAGATCCTCTCCAAAGTGGTCACAGGCAGGTCTGTCAAACGTTTAGCATCACATAAAGATTGTTAAGCAGCACCATTTTCATAGTGTCACCGTGAGATTTTCATATGAAAAGGAAAATAACTCCCTTGTGGCTACAATATTTTGTTACAAATTCTTGGGGGATTGGATGAAAAAGCTATAAAGTTGATAGGAAATAACATCCAAGGGACCTGTGAAACTGCACAGTAATAATAACCAGACAACACTGTTTTTCCCATGCATTCAAATTGTCCATTCTTGCTTTGGTAGGATTATTTTACGTGTCCCTTTTTTCTTGCTTCAGTTTAGAAGTGACTGAAAGAAACATCACTATGTATGAGGTTATTATTTTGTACACAGAGCAACAGTTTATAATTCAAGAGAAATAATTTCTACTTACAAAATAATTGTTGGGTACTAAACATTTTATCATGTACAATTTGTAACACCATCTCATGTAAAACCGCAGAACCTATTTTTTCTGTATCGATGATGAATTTCAATAAACTATTCTGACTATAATCTTTTAAATGTTACAGAACTGCTCAGTTTGTTACATGAAAATGTCTCTGCTTGGAACAGCACGCACAGAGCGATTACTTTAAATGTAATTTTATTAAACATTATTGCAACTCTGAAAAACACACACACTCTCTTGTGGAATAGCTCAAATTTTGGTCACTGCTATATAAGGAAGATATTGAACTATTAAAGAGTGTTTGAAGGAGAACAACAAGGATGGAGAAGGCCTTGAGGAGGGGCCATATGAGACTGAGGGCACTTGGTCTGTCCAGCCTGGAGAAGAGGAGACTGAGGGGAGACCTCACTGCAGTTACAGATTCCCCCTGAGGAGAAGAGAAGGGGCAGGCACTGATCTCTGCTCTGTGTGACAGTGACAGGACCCGAGGGAATGGCCTGAAGTTGTGTCAGGGCAGGATGAAGTTGGATATCAGGAAAAGGTTCTTCCCCCAGAGGGTTGTTGGGCACTGAACACGCTCTGTGGTCAGAGCATCAGCCTGACAGAGCTCAAGAAACATCTGGTCAATATTCTTGGGCACAAGGTGGGATTCTCGAGCTTGATGCTGTCCAGGGCCAGAAGTTGGACTTAAAGATGCCTGTGGGTCCCTTCCAACTCAGAATGTTCTGTGATCCTGTGATTCTGTGTGCTTCTCACCAAAAATCTGAAAAAAATGAACACTGCTGATACATGTCAAATTTCCAGTTATCGCTAAGAACGGTTGAGTTTACAATTAAAGCTGTACATTTCAAAGTAAGAAAAAAAAAATTAAAGATTGAATAACACAATTACACGGTGGTTCCATGGTCAGGAGATGACTTCCCAACAACTTCAATATCTCTAGTGCAGAGTATCTGAAAAAATCCAGACACTTGGCATGGGATGTATCAGGTGTTTTCCTTCCCTTAAAAGCTGGCTGCAACTGTGAGTCCTGTCCTCAGCTGGAAACCATTCTTGGCAGAAAAGTCTTGCTTTCAGCTGTGTCTTAATAACTTTAACTAAAACTGACCTTCAACATATTTTTGGCAGAACAGCCAAAAGCTCAGTGTTAGCCTTGAACTGCTTGTTGCTGCCTTGATGAAGAACAAGAGCAGAGGATTGCACACAATCCTCACTTTGTACTTCCATCTAATCCCTGAATTCTAGAAAAAAAATCACACATGAAACATGATACATCGACCCTGAAACAGAGCAGTGGCCTTGGATTTATCCTTGTGGGTAGATTCCTCACAGGCATGTGTGTCTGTAAGCTGAGCACTAATCTCACACTTTCCCTACTGTATCAGCTTAGTGGCTGAGAGAAGCACAGATGTGAAATAGGAGCAGGGAAAATCGATAGCGTGACTTGGGCAGGAGAAATCAATGCAACAGTGCAGCAAAAAGATGTGAATATAGTAGTGTGGATGGAGGTAATCAATAAAAATACATGTGCTTTTGTGATGCATGGTGAGCCAACAGGCCCAAATAGGACATAAGACTAACCTGAACTTTTATTTGAATCCAATACAAACAGGTTATTTGGGAACGTCCAACTGAGCTAGTTTTATATACGCAGGCACAATTTTTCTACCTTCTTTTTTTGTTTTGCCCTCATGTTTCTGATCCCAGGTCCCACCTAGCTCTGTATGCACAAATGACAAATTGCTCAACAACTTGAAAGAAAAAATAGATTTCTACCACAACCTGATAGATTCAGCTGGTCTGGATACATTGAATGTTGTTTATTCTGATGGATGCCACTATTTGCTGCCTGGGAACCTTCCCATGCATTTTCTTCTGTGCTTTCATAATGAAGTAAAAGTTTTCTCCAGTCCACTTTTCTGACCAGAACTGGATTTCCAGCTCTGGTCCTTTGTTTTGTTTTGGTTACAAGTTTGCCTAAAACTTGGTAAAAAGGCAGCCCCTGTATTACCTGTGAAGGAGAACTGTGCCTTAACCAGGCCATGAGTCAAATCCTATTTGCTTGCCTGCTTTTGATGTTCTGTATTTATTTTCTGGGAACATTCTGCCCAGCCTTACCTTCTGGCTTGGGTTCTCTATAATGCCACAGTTTCTTTGTTTACTTTTCCCTTGGGCACTGCTAAAGCAGGTATAACCTCAAAATTGATTTCTCCATGAAGGAACACTCTCTACTCTTTTCTCTTTTTTTTTGGCCATATTACAACATAATTCTTATCCCTTGAACGAAACTCCAAACTTTTCCCACTTTAGTTGAAAATAATTTTTTTTCTGTTTTGGTAGTGGGTGCAGGATATTTATATTTCATCCGGTGTTATGGGTTTCTGAAATTATAAGATACCATCCCAGTAAACTACATCTCTGATCTCAATTCTGCTGCATCCTTAAGTGTATTTAGCCCATTGCTGTTACATGGACTGCTGCACTTTCCATTGCTGTGCACTTTGTAGTGCCCAAGCAGTGTCTTACCCAAGTATTACAATGCTCAACAGTGCAAGATCTGAACTTCTTGTTTTAAAAAGCCACTGGTATCACCCACCAACAGGCAGAGCTCCTCCCAAAGTTGTCCTTATAAAAGCAATCAGCATCCTCTCCAGCTGCTGGGGAGATCTCTCAAGGCACTGAGACTCACTGCTGGGCTTTGGCTTTGCTGTCCTGGTTGAGTTTTCCCAGTCCTCATGAACCTCAGGCTCTTCTCCAGGAACCCAGAAGAGATTTCATAATTGTCTCCTCCATACCAGGTCGTGAGAGCTGAGGCTTCCAGAGATGTCTGTAGCTCACAGGAGTCACCTCTACAGGAGAATGCTGAGACGCATGGTGTATCAGTCATGTTTCCTATAGGGGACTGTCTTGGGTTGCAATAGGTAACAAAAAATGTGTATTCCATTTCCTATCTGTTAAAACTGGTTGGGGAGGTGTTTTTTCTTTATCTCTTGTATGACCCATTCCTCATAACTCCAGGGGGAAGGGGGCAGGTGCCTTCTGTTAATGGCAGCTGTTAAAACCAGGTGAGGCAGTGTTCCTTATTCTTCCACAACCCATCCTCCCTCCAGGGGATATCTGCTGCTAATGGGCCATCAAGGCTCACAGCATGACTGACAAAATGACACCATCCCAATGGGAGATGCTCCACCCAATGGGAGGAGCCCAGCATTCCTGCCTGGATAAAACCTGAGATGCAGAACACCAGGACAGCCTGTTTGCATTGGATTCCCAGAGGAAGACCAGACCCATCTCACCACCACCTTTGTTATAGGATCATCTCTACTCTAACAGAACCACATCTGTCACTCCAGGAGGACTTGACTGGACTGCTTCCAACACCCTGACCAACAGGGGTCAGGTTGTATTTCTGACTCTGTCAGGGTTTCTAGGATTTTTGTTTGTTTACTTGGTTGGGGTTTTTTTGTACTACTACATTTGTATTTTTAATATTCCTAGTAAAGAACTGTTATTCCTACTCCCATATCTTTGCCTGCAAGCCCTTAATTGCAAAATTACAATAATTTGGAAGGAGGGGGTTTACATTCTCCATTACAAGGGAAACTCCAGCTTTCCCTGGCAGACACCTGTCCTCCCAAACCAAGAGAGGGATGTTGCACTCCTGGTACAGATAGTTACTAAAATTTTTCAGATCTGATGACCAAGGGCGTTTTCCCCCCTGCAGCACGATAGAAGTACCAGAATGGCTTAAATATTTGTTTGCAGAGAAAAACAGAAATGTGGTGTTGCTTCTGTTGTAGCTGGCACTAATAATCCCCTCTGGACAGGCTGGTTCAGCAGGACTTGTGCCTGTAGTCAGGGAAAATCCCAGGACAGAAGGCTTCACAGGAGGTTTTTTTTTGCAATGCTGCATATTCTCCCAGTCTTCAAATTTATTTTCAAAGCCCTTAAAAATATTAATAGCTTGCCTGATTCAGAAAGTGCTTTGCTGTGCTGATATTTGCATCCCCAGGAAAAGAGTTGCAGTCTGCCGAACGGATGCCACTTCCTGATTTAAACGTGTTTTCTGCACTTCAGTGCATTTTCTGACCATGTTCATATATCCCTGAACCACATTTGATCACTTAGCAGGGGCTGGTGTAGGGTGATGGGTAAGGAAGGGCAAGGGGACAAGCAGAGAGAGCCGTGTATAGCACATGGCAACAGCAGACAGACCTGCCAAGGTAAACCTTGTCCCAGTTGCAGGAGCCTGAACCTGAGTTGGAACCTATACTTTCTTTCCAGGAAGAAATGGAGGTGAGAGAGCAAGGTACAACACTTCAGCGTGCTTTGCCATGGGGCTGCAACAAGTCCCAGATTGAAGGTTCGGAACTGAGGGATTGGGAGTGGAGCTGCATCCTTGGCATGGAGGTGTCCACCTAAAGCAGAGCTGCCAATAAAGCCCAGCCCCACAGGCTGCAGCACAAGCAGAGGAGAAGGTCCTTCTTCTTTTCCTCTTAGAGAGACCCTCAGAAGGACTGGGAAAATCAAATTGCTTGATTTAAAACTTTGCAGTCTAACAGATGCTTTTTGAAGCTCCCTAAAGGCCTGTTCACAGCTTCCTCCAGCGAACTCCCATTGTGGCAACGTTATAAGTGGCACCACTTTTCTAGCAAGATAAATGCCTTCACTGGGACAACCAGGGGAAAAAAATGTCAATTATAATTAAAAATAACCTCTTCATTTTCAAATGCATGTCACAGGTTAGGGAGGAAAACTCAGCAGTGTTTCTTGCTGATTTGCACTTCTAGATTTCCACACGGAGTCAAAAGCATTTGTGGGTGTTCGCAGATTTGCTCCTCTGTGAAGATGTGTATAATAGGGGCATAACTATAAATGTGAAAATGCAATGTTGGGATCCAAGGGGTAATGTTTTAAAGGACCGTGGGACAAGATCCAGCTCTCATGTCGTCCACAGCCAGTCCAGCAATTCTCTCCCAAAGTCACTCTGATGACTTCCTTGAAATTAAAGATTTGCATTGCTGTAACTGAGGAGAGAATTGTGCCCACAACTTTAAATCACAGCTTTGGCATTAGTGTTGGAGGTCCAATTTCAAGGCTATCAGAAGAGGATTTATTGACTAGCAAAGAAGGTTGGCCTTTCAGAGAACATCACCCTGATTTTCAATTTTTCATCTTCCTTGGACATTTGCAGAAGTAAAGGCGACTTAGAAACAGGGAATCTTTAACATATGGGGAGCTGCTCCAAAGTGATGATAAGCTGCAACTACTGGAAATGAGAGTGAGTAGGGAATGGAATTAATGTTTCTTTATTTTCATTAATTAGAGGATTTACAATTAAAAATTTTACTTATTCTTTCACATGTTCTCTGCCAGGGATGAGTGTTGAGTGAATAATTGAAGCTAATTCAAGAAAGTTCCCAAAGTCCCTCAAATATGCACTTCCTACTGAGTATATTTTCTGAGTCATATTCAAGTAAAGTAAATGGAGCTGTGTAATATTGACTTTGACCCCACATATGAATGTACATTGTCGTGGCTTAATCTTCCCACTGTGTGTTTGTGAAAGTTGCCTGGGGGTTGCTTTATTTTAGCTGGGGTGCTGACAAGGAAGGGAAGTGTAATGAAAGCAGAGCAGCCAACATTCACAAATGTGATATATATGCTGAAGTCAGGAGATCTTTTCTCACTCTGGGTATTAAAGCACTGTATGCAATGTACATGTCACTCAGCCTAGATGAAATACTTATCTCAAGGGGTCATGCCTTTAAACTCATTTTAAATGCCTTTAAATGTGGACTCTCTGAGGGGCTTTCCTGCTCTTTTTCCTTTTATGAAATTATATTTGCATGGAAGTCTTTCTATTAAGCTTTGCTCAAGAAAAAAAAAATAAAATAAAGATCAGACTGTTCAGAGGATATTTATGTTGAGGTAAATGGTGACTTTGATCAGGGTTTATTGCAGTTTTTGACCTTTGGCTGGTTTTGAAATATTTATTGTTTAGAACACTGGTCTGAATTAATGAATGTTTTCTGGACATTCTTCTTTTCCTTCTTTCCTCTCAGGTAAATTTTGACCTCAAGGCCTTTCTGGGAAGATTTGTATCAAGAAAGAACTGCTCTGTGTAACAGGGATGAATCTGCAGCATTTAAGCTGTTACTGTGAACAACAGGATGTCCCTGGTTTTGCATTTTAATCACATTTATGCTTTCTCTGCTATTTACAGATGCATAAATGTGCCAGGGGACTCATGGAAAAGGCTGAGATCATGCTGTAGAATTCAGTGCCATGAAACACTCTTTAGTCAATATTATTTAGGAAATCACAACAGAAGACACAGGGCAAACTCTTCCTCCCTCTTTTAACTTCTCTGCCCCACATTCCACCACCCTGATTTCTGGGCTTGCTCAGATACCTCTGAGAGGAGGTGTGGAAAACACATAGCCTGAGTTCAGGGGAGTTGTCACATCCCCATGCCCGTGGGTTGTGCACAGCCAGGACTGACCACAGGCCCAGAGCTTTGGCACCCAGGAGAAAGAGGATGATGGAGGAGTGAGTTCATGCACGTGGCTCTCGCTTCTGGAGGCCTGGCTTGCTTCAAACTTGAAGTACTCATTGCAAGTGAAACAAGTCTGAGTCACATCACACCAGCTTCAGCTGACACATCTCCATCAAAAGATGACAGATAATTTATTGCCCCTGTCCAAGGAAAACTGTCAGTGATGGGTGAAAAAAAAAAAAGAGAGAGAGAAGAAAAGTAGAAAGCTTATGATACACAGGTCAAAGGGAGTTAAGGTGGAGGTTGTCTCTATCCATATGGATGACTAGAAGGTCATCAATAATCAGCACGGATTCACTACAGGTAAATCATGCTTGACCACCCTGATTGCTTTCTGTGATGAAACTACCTGGATGGATGAGGGGAGAGCAGGGGATGTTGTCTGCCTTGACTTCAGCAAGGCTCTGACACTGCCTCTCACAGCACCCGCGTTCACAAACTCGAGAGGCAAGGACAGGGTGAGTGGACAGTGAGGTGGATTGAGAACTGGCAGAGGTTGGTCATCAGTGGCACAGGGTCCAGCTGGAGGCTGCCACCAGTGGTGGCCCCCAAGGTCCAATACTTGGCCCAGGACTGTAATTTATTCATCAGTGACCTGGGTGAGGGCAGATGCCTCCTCAGTGAGTTCTCTGGTAACACAAGGCTGGGAGGAGGGGCCAATACCCCAGGGAGCTGTGCAGCCCTTGGGAAGGACCTCAACAAGATGGAGAGATGGGCAGAGAACCTCCTGAAACCCAGCAAAGGCAACTGCAGGGTCCTGCACTGGGCAAGAACAACCCTGGGCACCAGGACAGGCTGGGACTGACCTGCTCCCAGCAGCTCTGGGGAGAAGGACCTGGGGACCCTGGTGGACAATGAGCTGTCCCCAAGCCAGCACCGTGTCCCTGTGGCCAAGAGGGTCAATGGGATGCTGGGGTGCATTAGGGACAGCACTGCCAGCAGGTCAGGGAGGGGATCCTGCCCCTCTGCTCAGCCCTGGTGAGGATCACCTGGAGTGCTGTGTCCAGTTCTGGGCTCCTCAGGACAGGAGAGACATGGAGCTCCTGGAGTGGGCCCAGCGGAGGGGGACAAAGATGATGGAGGGACTGGAGCATCTCTGTGAGGAAAGGCTGAGGGAGCTGGGCCTGTTCAGCCTGGAGAGGATGAGGCTGAGAGGGGCCCTCATCCCTGTGTGTCAGTGTCTGCAGGGAGGGCCCAGGGGATGCACCAGGCTCTGCTCCCTGGGGCCCAGCAATGATGAGAGGCAATGGGCAGAAACTCAAAGGCCATGCACCCTGAGATGTTGCACCAAACCACAATAAATGATGATGATGACCAAAAGGAGTCCCTTGCTGGTTGTTGACTGTATAATTTCCTAGAAGTACTTTGCAACATGGATGGGCTGCAGGATGGGATGACAGTCTCCAGGCTCCTGGGGTGCCCAGCAGTGCTACTCAATCACCTCTGTGGGCAGCAAGACCTGCCAGCAGCACCCACTGTCCCTGGGGCCACCAGAGCTTTGCTGGTTGTATGTGGGGCACAGTGGAGGTGTGGGCTGACAACCCTGAGCAGCATGTGATGTAGTGGTGCCATCAGGGAGAATAGACACCAGGTCTTCGAGAAATCTTCATGGTCAGCTGAGGAGGAGAGTGGAAAAAGTACCTGGGAAAAGTACCTCTCATGTTTGAACCATCTCTGGGGTCTGCTGAAGGAACACTCTGTGCTCTGCTTCACCCACAGAGCACCACCTCAATACACATCTGAGTACATGAGAAAATGAGGTTTAACTAATCTACCACTTAAAGACATAACTGCTAAAATAATAGCATTTGGATGGAGCAAAGGTTATCCGTTCTGGAATGGCAGATATCCCTCAGTGACTCTGCTGATGAAAGGCACAGCCAGCCAGAGCTCTGAGAGGCTCAGGGGTGCTCACTCGCTCCCTCTCTCAAGCTGTCTGTCAGCTATTTATGGCATTTCCCTTATCTCCCAGCAAAATTAATTTTACCACATACATTGCATAACATGCTTTTGCCTCAGACCAGTGAGCTCCCCATCCTCCCCAAAGGACACCTGGTATTTGTGGTGCTTGTCTGAACTGGAGGAAAATATTGTGGAGGTTCTATGCAGAGGAGCACTGGGGAGAATATCAGTGTGTGGCCCCATCACAGCTCTCTGAGATTTGCATGACTTATTTGTGCTGATAATAAATGGGGAGAGAATAGTTTTTGTCAACCCTGTAAACTCAGCCTTTGATCTCTAAATCAAATGGTGTTCTTTTGCTTCCTACACCACCAAAGGTGTTTTAAAATCTCTTGCCAAAATTGCACTGACAATTTAGCTTTAGACCATGGAAAGCTCAGCCCTATTCATACTTTATGAAATGAAAAGCAGGTGGTAGCAATATATATGTGTTGGGGTTTTTTTCTTTCCTGTAAAATAGAGGTTTCTTAAGGATGCTGTTTGGGAAGATGCAGAGATAAACCTTAATTCTTTGTGGTGCATCTCCTTTGTGCTGATGTACCAAAAGACAGCTACTGCAAAACCAGACCCCCACATGATCCAGGGTTTCCCTTGCATAGGAAGAAGCTGTCTGAATGTGGGCAGTGAGGATTTCTCAGTGCCACTTATTCCCTACCCAGTGCATCAGGAGTATGATGGGAACAAACTGTTTGACAGAGGATCTTCACTACCAAGGACTGAGGGCAGGAGGAGAGCAGGAAACTAACTAGATTAGCATAACTTTACATAGTTACAAGGTTCAATCAACATTTTTGGGGCCTGGGAGGGAGCATTGGATCCCTCAGACACTCTGTCTTTCCTGTACAGTTGGACTGTGGATGATGGCCTTGTTTCACTGAGACGGCTGCAGTGTAACCAAGCTGCTTGTACTTAAACCCAGAACCCCCTACAGCACCCAGCCTGTGCTGCTTTCATTTCAGGAAAGGAATCACTCTTCCTTAGCATTTTCCTCCTGTGCTGTGGGGCTAATACACTCATATAAGTTATAGGTTACTATTTTTTATTGTTTGAGTACCTCCACACACAGTACCAGCACAGTGATACTTAACCAGAATAAGGACAACACACTGTGAGTTTGGGGAGTTGCTGGTATTACACTTCATGCATGTTAAAATTCTACTCCTGCCAGGATTTAAATTGATTTCAGACTGTGTTACTGTCTTTAATTTTTTCACTGATCCATGATTTACCTAATGGAAGAGGCTGCTGTTAAATGCTACCATGTCATGGAAAGGTTTTCTCAAAGAAAAACCTGTGCAGAACTTCCAGGAAAGTCAGATCCATCCTGTCTCCTGAGGAGATTTGTTCTAAGAATAGTTCCCAGGGCCGTTGCCTGCATCATTCCAGAGGAAAGAAAATGCCTGTTTCAGTCAAGAGCCAGTAATGACTTACCTGTTTTGGCCACACATAACATGTGTTTTAATGTACAGATCAAGAGAAATGTAAATTATGTGGGCACATGTGGCTCTTGCTGAAAGGTGTGCATTGAGTCATCAAAGGCTGTGAAGGGATAAATTTTACAAGGAATTGTTAAACCGTCACACGACTCCTCTTATTACAAGGTGGCATATGTAACTTAATAAATGAGCTGATTCTTAGTTCAGTTACAGAAGTGCCAGGACTACACCCTGCTTGGGTCTGACGTAAATACATTTCAGGGGGGAAGGCATAGATTTGGAGAGGACATGGTAGGTTAACTCAGTCCAGGGGTACATTCAGTGGTGTCCAGACCTCTGGAGATATTTCTTGTTAGTCTCTGCACCAGCCAAAAAGTTTTTAAAGCCATTAGAAATAACCAAAAGTTTCCTATTGAAATATTTCCTCCAGAAAATACCCTTTTCATAAAACTCAGAATTTACACAGAAAAATTTCTAATTTCACCCCAAATTTCAGATCCTTCACCAAGAATATCAGAAATGCCTACCTTTCTCAGGGACTCCATTATTTTGTTGGAAAATAAAAGGAATATTAATGAGAATACTCTAGGTATATGATGGAGATCTTGGAAATAAGAATAGCAGTAACAAAAATAGTGTTGTAGCCCTCAGACTGGAATCTTCCTGGAGTCCCTTCTTATGAAATACTTTTTGGTTATTACCTTACGTCCAAAACCATATACAAAGCATATATTCATTGTAAGCAAATGTTTGGTTTGGTTTGTTTTTGCAAGACTGGATTTGTTTTTTTCCAAATGGCTGCTGCCTTCATCCACTTCTCTGGCTATTGGTAATGGCTTTTTTTTTTTGTCCTCCGTGCCTAATGCTTGGACCTGCTTTCATAACTCTGTCATTAGTTCTCTGCTCATTCTCTCTTAAAACACCCTTTGCAAAAGCTAATCTTCCCTCACAAAGCACTGAACCTAAAAATAGGAAGACCAGTGCTGCTTGCCGTGATAATACAGTGAGTGTGACTTTCTGACTGTATTACTGCAATCACTATCTTTCATTCTCATTAACCCTGCAACACGTGTCCTCTTGTCTTATTTTGTCTAGTTTTAGTCCAGCTCAAATCTACAAATCTCCACTCAACTTTGTGGCTCTGATGCAAGTAATTCACTGAAGCCAAACAACACAAATTAAAAATCCATGTTTTATACCACCAGATTGTTGTCTCCCCGGAGAGAGCATAAGGACTGTTTTCCAGGAAAGCTCTCCACTGATAGCACTGTATAAATACTGATTTTAAGAACTGATTTGAAGATATCTATCATTTTATTTACTCTTGCAGAGATGAAGAAGTACCTTTAACTATGTTGGCTGACTGTAGTCAAGGAGAGGTCTGAGCAACCAAGTTTGTTATGCACACTCAGGATCCAGAGCTGCATTTTACAGATGGCACCCACATTAGCAAGAAGAAAACTTCAAACCCTCAATAGTCACATCCTTGATGCTTAGGGTTTCTCAATCCAAAGCATCCAAATACTTCTCTTCCAGCTAACACCCATTTATTGGCATTGCTGCCTAGACAGCCACTCTGCTGTCCCTTTATCTTAGAGACCAACCAGCAAATAAATCCCCTGTATGGTTTTATTGCTGGCAAAAATAGATTAAGATTACTGCTGTGTTAATCTTAAATACTGCTGTGTTAATCTTAAATACTCCTGTCCCCCAGAGGGGCTGGCAGCATGGGGACAGGCACGGAAAGCTCTGCTGCAGCAGTGCCACAGCTGTGGCTCTGTCCTTGCTCACCCTGTCCCACAGATGTCCCCATGTCACAAGATCACCCACAGTGAGTGGTGACTTCCCTATCACAGAACAGCCTGTCAGAGACTTGGGCACCACCAGGGACAACCGGAGCCATTAAGGAGGAAGGTTGGTAGCACACTCAGCAGCCCAGGGTGAGCCAAGGAGGGACAGAAGCACAAGTACAGCATCAAAGCAAATCCAAACCTTCCAGCCAAACCCAGCTCTCAGCACCCAGGCTTCCCCAGCAGCACCTGAAGCTTCCTGGGAGAGGGAGAAGAGCAGGCAAGGGAAGCTGGTGGGACATGGAGACAATGGAGTGAGACCAGAGGCGCTGAACCAAGCTCCAGCTTCCAGTCATGGCTTAAATCAGTCCAGGGAAAATTTCTGGGCATGACCATGCTCATAACCCTCCAGAGGAAGGCAGAAAAAATGCTGGAGTCTGCCTGAGGAGCAGAGAAACACAGCAGCTCCTCTCCTGGCACAGCGAGCTGAGAATAAAGCAGGGCTGTCAGTGGAGTCACACAAGGATAGAGACAGCACAGGCAGGGGCAGCAGCCGGCTCCAGGCTGTGAATTTACTTCGTGCTCTGGCTGAGCAGCCCCAGTGATGCAAATTGCTGTAGCTTGGATTAATTAGGCTGCTAAACCAGATTTATTGATATCATATATTGCTATAGGAGCACAAAGCAGCCAGAGACTTTTGACAACATTTCATCCTTATGGCCTGATGCACAGACAATGTTTGCTTGGTTTTAACCACTGTAACTGTGCCAGGTAGGAAATGTTTCCTACCAACTGGCTCACACAAATAAATCCTGAGTGTGGTGTGGGCTTGGCCATCTTGGCATAACAGTTTGTCACAGCTACATCCCTTGTTCATTTCCCAGACTAGTATAAAGCGTTTACTGGTGCAGCTGCATTAAAAGTAAAAAGGTCAAAGCACTTGAACTGTACTGATGTAATACAGCATTTGTATACGACCATTGTGTTAAACCAATGTAACTTCTTATCCTTAGAAAAAGTTTGAGCCATGGCAATGTACCAGGGTTTTGTGCAGTTTAGCAAGATAAAATATAGGGAGAAAGAAGAAAAAATGGAAAGAGGAAAAAATTAACTCTGCATGCATCTGTTTTCACTAGGTTAGAATAATCTGTATTTTCCAGTTGTGTTATTACCGACTTTCTCTTTGGCTGCAGTTTTGAAAACACTTTTCTTTACCATCTTTATTCCCCACAAAAAACATTGTCTTCAAACAAATATCTCAGAGGGTTTATAAAACTGATTACAGTCTGATTCTGTAAGGAAAGAAAGATAATTGTGCATGAGCTGATAAATGTTGCAGGGACAACTCTAAACAATCGTGCATGAATTATATCTCCAACAAATGTAATTACCGAACAATTCAGAAAATGTGAAAAAGCTGCTATATTTTTGTAGTTATATCCTTTCCTGGCCTGTGTTTTGGATGGCTTTCAAGCCTCCCTGATTAAATCTGGCTGGAAATCTTCTGGTGGAGCCAAGTCCCAGTGAGAAACGCCGATTCATCAGAACGAAACACTGCAGAGTGTGGGAACCTGTCCTACTTGGTTCAGCACACAGGGGCTTCAAACCTGGTCTGCTGTGCCAGTTACTGGGAGAAAAATGCCAGATTTCCTCCTGTCCCACCTGCACCTCCCATGGTACCACACTGGGAGGACTGCTCAGAGGGGCCCGCAGACTTCAGGCAGAGCTCTCTGCAGGCCCTCCGAGCATAAAAACAGTCACGAGGTAAAAGATAAGAGGCAAAAGTCTTTTTTCCTGAGGTAGTTGGAGGAAAAGTGGTCAGCTGACTTCCAGTTTCCCAATATAGGCCCTGTAGTCTTAAAGCAGACTGCAAAATCAGCACAGCATAACTCTGAAAGTGCTTGCAAGTGACTCCAGGAAAGATTAACTTTTGCTTACATCGATATGTCAGGAAATGTGTTATAAGCTCTTTAATGCAGGATATTTGATAGTGTTTTGGCCTATATTTCTGTTTGAGCATCCTGCCCTAATGCTGTGTTAATCACCAATCTGTACTGCCAGTCCTCCACCTCTGAATGGGGGAACAGCAGAGCACTGTGGGCAGCCACAGCCACTCTCTGCCATTATTTCCATGTGCACAGTGTCCATCCTGGAGTGCTGCACATCCCAGATCTGCCTGGGACTCACCAAGAGCAATGTTCTGCTGACCTGCTGGGTCTGGGCTGTGCCCTGTCCCATGCCATGCTGCCCTCAGCAGATCCTTCCTGGAGCTCCCAACTCCCTTTTCCCAGGTGTCAGCTCAGGACACTACAGCACCTGCCAGGGACGAGTGACAGAGAAGTGTCACTTGGCACAGTACCTTGGATTCCTGCAGGAGGAGACAGCCTTAGGGTCCTGCCAACACAAACATCTGCAGGAGGTATTTCCTACCCACTGGCATGAAACAGGCACACGATAGGAAGGAAGAGAAAATCAGGTGAAGGGTTCCACTTAGCACTTTGTGGGGGTGTGGTACTGCCAGGAATGCTCCTTCCTGCAGCAAGGTATTATTTCACTGCCTGAAGTGCCTGCCCTCGTGAGGGCCTCCCATGTGCATCCCTGCAGGCTGTCCTTCCCTCACTGCTGCTGGGACAGCCTTGGCCTCTTCCCATGCTGTTGTTCTTGTGTGGCTTTTCTCCTGGCCATACACCTAAAAACTCCAATAGCAAGAAACCTGCCCCCTGCTTCCACTTCCCCTTTCCTGCCTCACGTTTTGTAACCTTTGACTTTTAAAAGAGAATAAAATAAGTTTTAGCTGGTAGCATGGAGCTGGTAAGTATTATCCACTAATGCTACCTGCACAAGGCTTGGCTGCCCATCAGCCTGTAACACTTGTCCCTGATTAAAGCACTCTGCAATCAACAGTGAGAACACCAAAAGGGGAAAAAACAATAGAGACCCTGAGCTGTGAAAAACTCATGGTATTACTACATTTTTCTGGCTGACTAGGAGGAAGACACAGTGGGGGAAAAATCATCCTCCTTGTTATGTTAATTTGCTGTACTGGAGAGACCAATCTCAGGAAATGCTGGTCTGGACGCCCAGAAACAATTTCCTTTCCCATTTTGTTCTGTTTCTTTCTATCCCTTGTCTTTACCAAAAGAAAACTGAGCTCCTTTTATGCCACCAGCTATGGCCACCATGGATAGAGCTATGTGAACATTCCTCTGTCACAGATTGTCTGTGTGGCAATGTTTGTAAGGACTCATCTGAACTCATGTGAGGCCAGCAATGAACATGGCTAATCTGTTGTCTGCTCTGAACCTTCAGCTATGTTGGGAAACACAATCTATTTAAAATATGTTTTCAAGACATTGTGCTGTTTTCTTGAGTCACAGTATCCATATCCAGGTGATTTATCTTTGAGATAAGCAGATTTAGACAGAAACATTTTCCGTTCAGTCTCAGTGAAGATGGAATCTACAAGATGAGCTCAGAAAGCTCCAAAGGAACATTGTGCATCAAAACCCAACTTAGCTAGCTTCTTAATCATGTAGACTTGTACTTGTCCCCAGTCTGAGTTTGCAGCTCACTGCTCTGTCTTTGAAATCTGTAAACACTTCCACTTGTGGTCTTAAATCTTTGTATAGATTGAAGCTCATTTGGGTGCTGATCATGTACTGCTTCATCAAAAGCAGTTAATTTAATTGGAAGCAGGATACATGTCTTCTTTAAGATAGCAGAAACAGGGAAGGGATAATTTTTACTAATTTAGTTCATTTGTTAGGAAGCAGAAACACTGGAACTTGCAAGATACCATTAACCTCACAGTAACTAAATCGTCTAACACTAGCTGGCAATCAAAATTTTGATGGCTTTAAGGAGATTCACTTTCTTCTGGGACTTGGTTTCAGCTGCTGCTTTCGGATTCAGAGCCACAGGAGTTAAGTGAAACTTTTATTAGATCTACTGGTTTTAGATCTATTAGATCTAGGCTGGTTCTGAATTTTGATAGTTTCTAGACTGAAAAAATCTTCTATGTCACGAGTCCTCCCATTAATGAAGACAGAGGCACCAGTTAGGAGGTTGATCATGTATTGTGCTTCTGCACAGACCATTTAGTTTAGGAAAAACAGGGACTTGGGGCTATGGACAGAAAGACGAGTGAAACTAAGGGTTCCCCAAAAGAAGAAAGGGAGAGAAGAGCGGGACCTGGAATGAAAAAAATCTTTGCTAAAGATCCTGGGAGCAGGAGGAGCTCTTGGAGATCAGAGCAGAGTGAAGACAAAAGCAGTGGGATACTCAGGGACCTTCACTGTGAGCAGCAACAAAGCATGAATGGACATGGTTTTGTCCAACCTTCCCAGACTGGGAGAGCCCAGCTGGAGAGGGAAATTGAGGCATCATGAAGGTACTGCAGGGAGGGGAGTGACTGTGTTAAATAATAAGATAAGGTAAGAGCTCTTATCTTTCTGATTCTTCAGCAAATCCCAGGATCCATATCCACTATGCGTTTCTCCATGCTTTGTCTTGTTTATGAGCAAGCAGAAAAGATAGGATTGACCCAATAAGATGCTCATTATAAATGATCCCTTGAGGCTGAAATTCACCCAAATACAGGGAACAATACAAACTCCATGTATCACTTCAAAACCACTGAAGTCATGGAGCTGGGAACAGGACAGGCTCTGCTCATATTTGGTTTATTGACCTTGTGTTGATCTGCTGTTTGTTTGTTTCATTTGTGGGTTTTGTTTGTTTTGTTTTGAGGGGAGGTATTTTTGTTTGTTTTGGTTTCTTTTTTGTTGTTGTTTTCCTCTACTTATTTTGCTAAACACCCTGAATTTCCAAGTGGAAATGCATTCGGGAGGCAGAAATGTTTTGGTTTTGTTTGTTTTCTTCTCACTTGCTTGTCACATGGTTCTCCATACCACCATACATCTGCTTGCTAAAAGAGCGAGCTGTGCTCAGATCTTACCAGAAAAACAGCTTTAAACCAGCTCTTTGACCCTGCTGCTGACAGTGCTTTCCCAGTAATGCTCTGAGATAACAGCTGCACTTCCAAGGATGCTGCAATACAATCCCAGTCACAGAAGCTGGGGCTTTCTCTTAAGAAGATTGTCTTAAATTACTTGCTACACAATCAGCTCCTTTTCATAAAAAATAACATGCTGGGAAGCTGGACTTTGTAGTCCATTGCTTAAACTGTGGCTCTTCTATTTGGCAGAATTTTATGTGCTAATAAAGCCATCTCTGGACCCAGCAGGAATGGGAATTTTAAAGAATAGTGATTTCATGAGTAATGAAACAAATTACTTAAAAGTTTACCAACCACAGTGTTTGGAGAAGCATTTCTCCATCTGCTTCTGTGCCACTTCATCTCTTTATGCAAGGGTCATCTGGAGTGGTACCATGACATGCGATGGGAACTCAGGACAAAAAAGGTTAATAATGCAATATTTGCTGCAATCCTGGACACACTTAAGCCAGTGTTTGTCACCAATTTGTATTATTAAAGGTGATATTTCACCCTCCTGCTTGGCTGGGTAGGCTGTAGCTCTGGAGAGTTTGGTGTAAGACCCCTGGCCATATTTCCTGATCAGGCAGAGGTGGCCTGTGGAGCCACTTGTATTGTGGTTGTTGAGACTGTGAATGGGGTAAGATGGAATCCAGTGTGAAAAAAATGAAGTTTTCAGGCCTTTAAAAAAAACAGAAAGTGGAATGTCAGTGAATGTGCTCCAAGCTACTGCTCTAAAGGAAAGTCACCTTTAGATGATGCATCACTAGATTGTCCTGAGTAGAGGGAGAAATAACCTCTGCCTAGCACAATTGCTAATAACTCATCCTCTTTCAGCTGTTGTGCATTTCAGCTGGGATATTCACTCAATGGTTTCAGGAGCAACAGGGCTCACCCTGTGGGTATTTAAGAACAATTTAAAATACTGAGATATTCAAGATTGATTCAAGCTGAAGAATTATTAGTAGACTTGAAGGAAAAGAGGACCATTCACTTTAAATACTGCTAAAAAACTCTTGCTTTACAATAATTCTGGTTTTGTGAAAACCCAGCAAACTTCCATCAAGAATACGTAGACAGGACTTTTAAATTATTTTGGCTATCGAACCACTGTAGCCCAATAATGTTTAGCCTACAGGACTTTGTACACCACAAATAGTATATAACATTACCCTGTTAACACTAATAAGCTCCAAATTGCAGAATATAAACCACTTGACAGCAGTCCTGGAATTATTTTGGCCTCTGTGAAGCAAAGTAATTCTCATAGGTATGAAGCTAAGAAATCCTGTGATGTAGAATTTATGACCTATTTACCTCGACTGCTACTTATGAACAAAGAGCTCTTTGAAAAACCAGGTTGCAGGATTACGATGTAATTTTAAAGGGACCTAATATTTTTCTTTATGCTAGTGAAAAAGGGAGATAAGAAGGAGAGGATGATATGGGACAGTCTACACTTTTGGTGCTAAGGGAATCAGTTTATCCTACATTCAGTAAAACAAGTAGGTGAGACAGACACACTTAATTCATGATTTCTTTGCCATTACACCCAACCTGTTAAGGCTGTGGCATCAACAAACACTCTGTGTCCCTTGGCTAAAAAAGAGCAGCCATAAGGAGCAAATTCTCACTCCTGTCTAATAAAAGGAAAATAAAAGCTGAGAGATTTGTAAATGTTTGCTGTAATTCTGCAACAGAATAAAATGTTAAATTCCACACACTGCTCTGGCACTCCCACCCTGATCACCATCGGTGAAAATATACCTTCAGTGCAGCAGCTGTAGCTGCTCTAACAAGATATCTACATAGAGAAAATAGGCAATCAAATTTCTGCAAAGTATGAAATTTTCCATTAAATTGTCTCTTCCTTTTATATAACACAGCTGCAACAGTTCTCACTAGCTTTTTTCTATCTATGCCTCAGCAAACATAACTCTCACTTGCAGGACATAAATGAGTCGTTTGAGATTCAGAAGATTTTCTCTGAGTGTGTCTAGACCATGACCCCCAAAATTTTATCCTGTAAAAAAAAAAATGATCCTACCCAAAAAATTGATCCGACCATCTACAGACTTAAGTTAGGAAATAGAAAGCATTGTAAATGAAGACCATGTTCTGATAAATTTAATATTAAAGAGATGCAAAGAACATCTGTGTCATTTGCTTCTAAATGAATCTCTGGTAGTTTAGTCAATGTGTTAATCTTCAAAAGGCCTTTGATGCTGTGGTCTGTTTGGCTTTGTCTGCTGAACTTTATAGTTTTGCTTTAATAAGGCAGGGGTTCTGTGGTTTTAATTTGAGTAACAAGTCATTACTGGTAAACGGAATTGCTTGGAATTACTGTAAATTGCAGTGTTTGCCTGCTAATTGATGGAGTGTCTGAAGTCCTGGATGGAAGGTGTTATTCTTCCCCAGTGTAAAGGATCTATTGAGTCATGTCCTGTTGCTGGTGGTGGTGATGCTGATGCAAACTCCCTGTAAGGCCATTTTGGTTTTTATTCAGAATTAGTCTTTGGTGGTTTAAACAACACACATACATGTCTCAGAGAGATATAGGTGTTGAAGTAATCAAAATGTCAAACCATGCTTTCATGGGGCAGTGACCATCATGGAAAATCCCTGTAGCGTGCTGTGGAGTCTTTTTTTACCCCTCTTAGCCCTGTCAGCCTGAGGAAGTAAATCTTGAGTCAGCTGGGTCAGACTTAGTGCTGTGGTTTAGTTGACAAGGGGATGGTCAGTCAAAGGCTGGACTGGATGATCTTGGAGGTAATTTCCAGCCTTAATGATTCTGTGAAATCTGAGCAGATCACTAGATCTGTGTGAAGGCCAGTAAAACACTTCTATTACCTTTGAGGTCTACCTAACCTATGCCACAGTGATTTAAAAGCTGCACTGGCTGAGTAGGGATCTCTCAAAATGAATATACATTCTCAAAGAGTTTTGTTTCTTTGAAATGATTTAATTTTTAAGGGTCTTGGCATTTTTTTGTCCAACCTGAAATGAAGTGTTTTCCTTTCTCTGAGGGTGGTGAAAACCCTTATGTGAAAACCCTTATGTCCTTAGTTTAAGACAAGGAGAATGTACACCAAAAAAAAAAAAAAAAAAAAAAAAAAAAAAAAAAAAAAAAAAAAAAAAAAAAAAAAAAAAAAGGAGAAAATTGCATAAAAGGATACAAATACTCGTCTGCCAAACCTTTTCTGCCAAGACTGCTCCTCAGCCAAACCTTGTCACTGATGTCCTCAGGGCAGCTCCTCTTTTCAGAGAAAACACAGGAGATTAAAGAAGCTGGCCAAAAACTCCACACTTTTGGAGGTCTGGCAGTGAAACGTCCTGGGCCCATGTCAGCGTTCCCACTTCCCTCCTTATTGCCCCCTTATTCCAATACTTGTACCTTTACCTGCTTATCCCTGTGCTATTGTACAGAGATGTGCTTCACTCTGCATGAATTTTTCCAGAAGAAGAAGCAGCAGCTGCTCTTGGCAGGTGTGAATGCTGTTTATCACACCCCCTTCTTTCCCCCCTCGAAGCACACAGACAAGCACAGAGTGATATTCTTGCACATTAAATTACTGCTATTGAAATCAGATTCTGTCTTACACAACGCTGACAGTGCTGTGTTTTATTGCTAAATGCTACAAGTAATTCCTCACACTCTCCATGATTTATCATGTAGCTCATCTACTCAGGGATTTCCTCCATCATGTAATATCACTAGAATTTTGCCTGAGGAGGAACTGCCAGGGAGGACCTGCTGTTATACCTTGATTCCTTCTTCTAGAACATATTAGCATAACATAAGTAAACGCCACAGAGCAGTTTGACATATTGTGCAAGTACTGATTTTATGTTAAACTGATAATAGATGCTTGTTGGGAAGCTGTAAATTTTCAGAAACTGTCTTAGTCTGCTGATACATTTTAAAACAGAAAAATGTAAAAGCAGCTGGTGTGTCTGTATCCACTATAATCCATCCACATTTCTGTATCCTTGCCTCTCATTTAGCATACACAGAAGTTCCAACTGCAGGGAGCAAGTTTTCCATTTATACTGTTATACTGTAAACATCTTTCCTTTGGCACCAGACAGTGAGTCTGTAGTGGCACATATAACATCAAACACATATAGAATGCAGTCACCCTTGCCTCCACAGGGTTCACGTGTTAGAAATGCCCAGGAACTGTACACGTGACTTGCTGAATCAAGGACACACTCATGCTCACTGGGACAGAGGTTGCTCCCAAAAGAGTGCTCTAATTGCTTAGTTTGTTAACATAAGGATATAATAATGACCAGCCTGGTCCAGGCCCAACCAGCCCCAAGACATGTTTCCCAAAGTACCCAGTCAGAGATACACAGGGGAAGGTCATAATAAGCACAGGCTGATATTTAACCAAGCACCTCTCTGGCAGTCAGTGCCTTGGAGAGCACCTGAGCTGAAGGTCATACAGAGACTGACCTGTTTAATGAGCACCTGTGGACCTGCCTTAATTTAGCTAATTCCTTCCAGAGTCCATTTGCATTTTTGCCTCTGCAGCTTCTCTCAACAACAACTGCCTTCTTCGGTTATGGACTCTGTGAAAAAATACCTTCTCCAGTTTCTTTCAGAATTGCTGCTTGATGCCTCAGCATTGAAGTCCCATTCATTTCTGTGTGATCAGCATCAGAGAATAGTCCTTCCTCATGCCCTTTCTCTAACCCTGTAATAACTTCATCCTGCTTTAGCATATGCCTTTCCCTTTCGCCTCTTTCCGAAGCCAATCATGGTCTGTTTGGTCTTTCCTCCTGTGCAGGCTGTTCTCTGACCAAACTTTCTCATGCCTCTTTCAACTCTGCTTTTTATGAGACGAGGAGAGGACTAGCCCTGTGTGCAGTCTTCAGAGTATGTCTGCGCCAGACACTTATACAGATGGTTAAAAGTGTTTTCAGCCTGGCTCTCAATTCTTCTCCCTAATAATTCCTAACAGCCTGTTTTCCCTTTCAACCACTGCTGAGCAGTGAGCTTACAGAAGCAGCTCCAAGATTTACTTCTTGACTGTAACAGCTAATTCAGAGCCAAGAACAGTATATGCATGGCTGAATTTTTTTTTTTTCTCAGATTCACTATACTGCACATACTAGTGCTTAATTCTGCTCAGTGTATACCAAGACTTCCTGCAGTCATTCACAGTCAGATCTAGATTTGGCTATATTAAGTATTTTTGCATTGCCAACAAACTTTGCCACCTAGCCCCCTTTTCAAGCCTCCTTCTGAGAAAATAGTGACATCCCATAATAGTTAATATTTCCCTACTATGAAAAACTCCATCGTTAGTCCTTCCTAATTTCCAGTCCTCTAACCAGTTATTCATCCATATGAGGCCAAATACAACTTTAAAATGACGACAACTCCAAATAACAACTTCATTTCTCTAAGAACCTTTGCAGATGAAACATGGTGAAAGATTCCTGGAAACCCTCATACACTCTATCAACTGAATCACCTTTATTCATATACTTTCTTACACCTTCACAGAGTACTCATAGATCTGTAAGTTGTGACTTGCCTGACACAATCTGTGTTGACTGTTCCTAAATGAATCACATTTTCTCCCAGTGTCTAGTAAACCTACACTTTATATAAGTTTTTGTGAGTTTGCTTGGTATGAAAAGTATGAGTTTGCTCAAGGCAAAATCCAGGTGTAATGCCCTTTATTTCCCACGTCTCTTGTAGTCCTGATGTAAAATATATATATATATATATAATTTTTCTTATATCTAGAGCCTAAACTATGTTAATTCTCAGAATAAAGCAAAGCCTTTAACCCCTTTACATTTCTTTGAAATTATTTGATGTTATTTATTGATTTGTTCCACATGCTAGTCCACTGTTCCAGCTAAGACAGGTGTTTTCTGGATAGATGCTCCCTAAAGAACAGTCTCAGGTTTCTCCTTTACCTCAAGGCAATCAAAGTTCTACCTGTTGCAGGAGGAATAAAGGACTTGCACCTCTCCAGAAGCAGCTGCTGCTACTTTGTCCCCACCTGTGGCAGAAGATGTGGTAGCAGCTTTGCAGATACCTGTTCACATTGGGATTCACCTTCTCCAACACCTTCAGATTTCTTGCAATGATTTTGTCTTCCCCATGTGATGCTTTTATAGCTTGTTCACTTCTGGATCTCCCCAAGTGTGGTAAATATTACTTCTGATGCCTTTGAAGTTTTTGTTGCTGTGAAGTTTCACACGTTTATCAAATTGCTTCTCACAACTCCCCCTATTAGTTTTCTTTGGATTACCTTAACAGGGTTTTTCACTCACTTGCTAAAGTTTTTGTTGCTGGTTATGGAATCATTATCCTTTTCTCTTTCTGGTTCTGGACTTGTTTAACTATTTATTATCTCACAGCACCAGTGCACCCCATGTCTCAGGGACAGATTCTCCCCCTCACTCCATGAGGATCCTGGCATCTGAGCTGGGAGTGGTTTCCTGCTCCTGGGAACCCATCACTCAGTGTTAAACTCCTTCCATGCTTCTCTAGCTCCAGCCTTCAGGCTGTGAATTTACATTATCCTTCTCACCAAGTGCTGACACATTAAAATTAAAATACATCAGAACTAGTTAAGCTGAATACACAATCTTATGATCATGGCAAAGTCAAGATTTGTCATGCAATCTTTCTTTGTAGTGATCTGTAAGGAAAAGTCCCTTTGGTGCTGATTCCAGCATTAACACTGCAGACTGAATGTAGCCAGACAAATCAGACTGTTGTTTGTCCCCTTCTCTAAAACAAATAGTTTCTGAAGGATACTTCAGAAAAGTATGTCTATGTATTTGTTAGTGAAAATCCCCAACCCTCTAACAAATATTCAAAATTTGCTGTTATCCTATTGCAGTGACTCTTTTGGAACAGTGTGATTTAATATGTGAAACAGAGGAAATTGCTTTTTCATGGGCTTTTGATGCTCCTGAAATGCAGCCTTGCTAAAATTAAGCTAACAGATTAACTAAGTTAACTCAATCAACTGAATGAGCCTCACTCTCCCACATGATTCAAAAAGAACTCAAACATTTCTCCAGTAAATCTGTCATAGCCCAAGGGATCTTTTAACAAGAGATTTGATTGAATCTTAAAGCAAGGGTATTGTTATCTTCAGTTTACCATCAAAATTACTTAAAGATACAATCCCTGTGGTCCTCTCAGCAACAGCAGCTCAATAGGTCTCTGAATTAGCCAGTGTATGGTAATGAAAGGGGGAAAAAAATTGAATTTTAATTGATTCCAACTCAAAACTGATCTTCCTTAATATATGGACTTTTAGAGCATATTTGGGTCATCTTGCTGTGAAAGGAACAGATCAGAGTTTCTTCTAATGGAGTGCTAAGGTGCATCAAAGCCTGGCAATTGGAGGACTAGTAACAATAACCTGATCCAGGGAGTCAGAATAGCATCACTCTGAATATTTATTATGCTTTAAGTTGAAGGAAAATTGAATGAAATTCTATGAAAACAAATAAAATGAAGAAATGCTCAGCAAGCAGTTACCGTGACATTTTCAATAACGCTTTCCCTTAAGAAAGGCTGCATGGCTGCTTTTCTCCTGGGGTGACCTGGAGTGACAATGGGATGCCACACAGGCTCCACAGCCAGAGAGAAAAGCAAATTCCTCCAAAGCAGAGCCCAGACCTGCTCCCTTTGGATCTCCTCCCCAGAATAAGGAGTTTCCTGGACCAAAGCAAGAGGAAGCAGCACCTACAGGGATCTCTCCCTCACTCCTGCCTTTTCCAGGGGCTCAGCCTTCCTGGATGGACTCCACGCTGGGGACAGTGGATATTTTGGCAAGTCCTTTTCAGTCACTGGGTTCCTGAGTAAATGGGGGTCAGGTCTTTTCTTCAAGCATATTTGTTGGGCAAGATGTTTTCCTCTTTCATCTGATCTCTGTGGAGAAAGAGGCAAATCTCCATTTTCTCTTCAGCCATAGCAACTTTAATTCCAAAACTTCCTCAGGAGGTTCTAAGTCCCAGGGATGCACCTCCGTTCTCTCAAACCAGGCTCTCCCATCTGAGCCCTCAGAAGAGAGGGAACCATCAGCAGTAACAGGCTGTGGTTGTGCCCCTGATTCCTGTCCCCTCACAGCCACCAAAAATTAACCAACCCTTCCTGTTGAAGTTATGGTGTGGTATGATAAGAAAAAAAGTACTTTAGGGACCAGAAAGTAAGCAAGGAACCAAAAATCTAAGACTGTGACCTAACTATAAGACCATGAGGCCAGGCACGTGGGTTTGGGGGTCCTACTTTAGGATGTTTTATAGGTTTGATCATAGTAATGGCAACAGAAAGCAGCTCATGGCCTTATTCTCTTCACTAACCAGGGCTCAAAATCAGTCTGGAAGGAGAGAGTGAGTGTATGTCAGGACCTCCCTCTGGACTGGTACTCTTTATTTCTTGTAAAAATGGAAGTAGATTTTCCCCAGCAGGGAACAGGGAAACAGCATCTAAGAAATTGTTCAGTGTAAACACCAGAAAATTCATTATTCATTGTTGTTTAATGAAAGTTTTATGTTAACAAATCTTTTTTTCCCCTGGATGGCTCATGAGCTATTTGCTGCCTTTTTCTCTCTTTTTGTTTCTTCAATGCATGAGGTTACATTCATTGCAGGTGAAGCTTTCAATAAACAAAAAATAAGGATCAGGAGTGAGACAGTAAATTTGACCACTCACTGGCTACAAGATGCCTTGTACTCCATCTGATTCAGTTCCATTATTCATTGCTTGAAAATTTTCAGGAGAAGTATGTTTAAAATGTCACTTACAATATAAAGATTTGTTTTAACTCTGTTTAGTCAGAACATTTATGGTGCTCACAGTGTTCCCATCCGTGCTTATGAAAGTTTTCATTCCATAAATAGGTGCATTTTGTTCTTTCTCTTCAGTGAGAGTCTCACGACTTTTATTACGTCTGTGTTCTCAGAGGTCATTATGAATAACATCTTGTTGAAGCTGCAGGCAGAGATAAGAGGTTTATACCCAGCATCCCAAAGTAAGGACCAGCCATGGTGATTTTTAACAGTTTCACGATTTTATTCTGTATTTTAAGTGAGCTGACTCTTTGTCAGAATGACTTCTCCAGGCCTGACATTTCCTCTGCTTAGTCTGGCTATTAGAGCAGAGTACACACATCAACCAGGCTCAGCAAGACAGGCTTCATCAACTTCCAGCTCCCTCTTTTTCCTCACAACACTATTAACAGCCTCTGCACTTTAAAGTGGGCTGAGTTGTTGATTTTCAAGACTTTTTGGACACTGAGAGATCTGCCCTCAGGCTTGAAATTAACCCCAGGCAGAAGTGCTGGGGTCATTGGGCTTATTGGAGCTATATGCCCATGCACCAATTAAGGACTTCTTTCTTTTGAACACAGTAATAAAATTATTAAAAACCTGTGACATGAGTGAGGAACATTAGCTGTTTTCTTCAAAAAAAATGTAGTCCAACTGCTTTTCCCTTCCATTTTAAAAAACCTCATTCCTATCCATGGCTTGTGTTGTATTTAATATCCCTGTGAAGCCCAGGATAACAAACCACTGGGATTAATAACCTTCAGCTGATAAAGAACCCTGCTGTTGAAAGGAGGTGCTGTAATCACAGCTGGCCATGGCTCTGCAGCACTCTGCAGGCAGCCAGGAGGTCTGGAGGAACAGATCCAGGCTAAGTCCCAGCTGGCAGCTCTGCCACACCAAAGCAAAGACAAGGAGGGATGAGGGACCCAGCAGGGTCTCGCCTGCCCTTCATCTGCTTCAATTTCCCCAGTGCCCCACTGCTTTTGTCAGATTTGCATACTTTTTTATCTGGCTACCTAATTATTTTCATCATCAAAATTGTATTCCTAAGCCCAGCACATGGAGTGGGAAAAAGAGACAGTGACAGTGGGAGCACAAGGGGAGGAAGGGCTGAACCACCACAGAGCTTCTGCCAAAGCCTCAATTGCCTTCAGCTGCCTGCACAAAGAGACAGGTTCAACCTCCACACACCTTCACTGGCACTTCAGACAGACCAGGATGGCCAAATGAGAAAGGGTCACCCCTTTCTAGAGGCATCTCCCTGCTCTGTTGAGTGCAGGGATGGTCAGGGTGAGCTGCTGGACTTTCCTGTTACTGCAGAGCCTGAAAGCTCCATCACTTGCCCCATTTCAGGCTGCTGGACTAAAAGCCTGGTTTTGCCTCTCTGCAGCCTAAGCCTGATCTACTGATTTTAAATACAAGCAATAATTATTGTAGCAAACAGGGAAGACAGGCTGCTGTTCCCATCCAGAAAATGTCTAAACAGTCAGGAATATCTTTTTGCCCAAGCCTTCTGCAGCTCTTGTATTGGGTTGCCTGCTCCCCTGGGGAACTTCCAGGCACAGTGAGGTCTCCCAAATAATGTGAAAGTTATAGTAACTGTTGTGACTGTCTCCAAGAAATAGCTGAATTGATGATGGCCCTCCTGCAGAACAGTTAGATGGAAAATTAACTTAGTAAAATGGAAACATAAAGCATGAGCTGAGCCTGTCTGGTCATTCTCTAACCCTGTTGTCTCCTGTGTCTATTATAACACCCTCTCTGCTTGGGGATGCTGCAACTGGACAGTGCAAAGCCTGGAGGCAACAGACGCATTTTGGGGTACTGAAGAAGAGCTTGTCACCACTGAATGGTGACCTTGAAATGAGCATTGTGTCCGTGCCCCTGTCATGGTGCAAAGGCTTGACAAGTTCACTGAGGAGCCAGTATAAACCAGATTTTCAGCAGCTGCATGTAGATATTTTTCTCAGTCCCCTGATGAGAGCTGCAGTGTGACAGACACCCCAAAGCTGGGTGATGAAGTTCAGCAAGTGAGGGGGAAACGCTGGTATGGTTCAGGAATTGATTGGTGTCTGCCAATATCCACCACCACCACTGGCTGGGGTTTGATGGAATAACTGAGAAAACATGTTGAAAATGTGACAGCCAGCGAGCGTGTTCTTCTTGAAATTGAGCAGAGCTTGCATGGATGGGGCAGGTGCCCTGACTGGCAGGAGCACTGGTTGTGTCACTTTGCCTGAAAGGGTTTTGTTATCCAAAATATGATTTCATAGTCATCAGGAGGCTCTTTGTGCTAAAGACCTGGATTTCTCCAGAGCTCTGAACCTGATAGTCTGCCTCATCAGCACGATAACGAGAAATGCACTAAATCAACATTTCTTACCAATGAGAACAGGAGGAAATCAATGCCTCCCTGCAATCTTAGTTAGTTGGTGTGGGAAAAGGCTCTTCAAAACTTTTGAAAATTAAAGAAACAAATGGGGTTTGGAAGGCAAGAGTGAATTCATGAATCATAGCAAGCTGCCTGAAGCCCAGGATTAGGCAGTGAATTGGCTTCCTTCCACAGGCATTGCATTTTGTCTGTACCACATCAGTTTGTCTACAGGGGAAAGACTGCCTTTCCTTATGATGTTTAATGGTCATTTGCTTGTGATAAAAGCAATAAAAAACTTTTTTTCTCTTAACAAGTGGGACCACTCTCTTTGAGAGCAGTTAGGAGTTAATAATAGGGTAATAAATTAGTGGATCTATACTGCAATATCATCAATTCTGGGCTTATATGAGGGAATTTTTGAAGAAATTATGGTAAAAAAGACTGCTACGACCATTTAGTAATCCTCTTGCTGAATATATAACTGGAAATGTTTAAATTCAAAAGTACAGTTGGGCTTGTGAAGGAACTGCAGTTCATCCCTGCTGATGAAGGGCCAGTGCTGTCCTGAGCCAGGGCCAGCTGTAGGTCCAGCCCTGGCCTGGCTGCAGCTGTATCCCCAGAATAAATGTAATGTGGGAGAGATCTCCCTGCCCTGACATGAGCTAAAAAAGGAGCATTCTACCCTCATCCTGATGAAGTCATCCCTGCTGGAGTGCATAATTACCACTGAATTTTTAAACAGCTGTAACACATAATATTAATGCCTGAAGGGAACAGCAAAAGAGCATTTCCAGGGAAACAAACCACCACATTTTCCTGCTCCCTGCCACAATGGGCTGAGATAAAACTAAAGCTGTTTGAGAGCTAACGGGGTTTAGAAACCAGTCAAAACTGAGAAAAACAACATTTACGAATGGATGGGATCGTACGATGGAGTAAACTGGTAGAGAAAGTCAAGTTTTAGCCTCTGTTCCTATCTCACATTCCCAGCACATCCCCACTCCTTCATCACTCTAAATCTGGCATGTTGAAGGAAGATGTCAGAGCACAGTAGGCGTGCAAGAATTGCCAGAGCTTGGGTAAAAAACCAAAATGTCTGGCAGAAACAACCCTGGGAGTCCACACTGATCAGGGATGTTCAGGTTTAGACACGGAACCACATAGTGTTCAGAGAAGAGAATAGGAATATCAGAGCACCAGAAAGCAGAGGCAGACCCAGCTCTGCCTCAGAGCTTTATTTATTTATTGCATTTGGAGCCTTCATGCAGAGCAGATCCCCTCCTGGCACCTGTGGGGCAGTGCAGGGTGATCCTGGGCAGAGGAACAGGTTTGTGTCAAACGCTGGAGTGAGGGAATGGACCAACTGAGGTGCTGCACTGCCCTGCAGATCCCAGCACCTAAAGTCTCCAAGGCAAGGAGACCCTGTTAGAAATGCTGGTTTTTAACCAGTCCATCCTGCTGAGCCAGAAACCACAAATTCATTCTTTCCTTTGTTCAGGTCTGGCTCAGGATCAATGAAGACCTCAAAACCCCACAGTTAAAGTTCAGTTCAGTTCAGTTGCTGGAGGAATGCATCAGAGAGGAAGAATTTCAGACTGGTGTTTGGTTCAGGTTTAGTACAAGTTTTTGAAAAATTTTCTCTGAAATTCATATTTTAATAGCTCTGGTGAGAAGAAGAAAAAAATAAAAAGGAAAAAACGAGAAAACCCAAACAGATTCTGGATACTGCAGCATAATGACACACATTGCAGCTAGATACATCCTGATCCAAGTGTGAGTGATTATAACTGCAGTGGAGAACTTGGAGCACGGTAGTATAAACTGCACAATAGGACAATGGGAAAGGTGATGGAGCTGCTAGCAGCCAGAGATCATATATCCTTTTTTTTTTTAAATGGGAACTGACTGGCAACTCTCTCTAGTGTATTACAGGTTATTTCAACTGCTTCTCCCTACAGACATGGCTGAACAAAGATCAAGTCAAATAAATGATTAAAATTTAGCTGCTGCAAAGTGTGGCATTTCACTGCCTGAGAGCCAGGGCTGAACCTCACCCAGGCCATGGTAGGTGTGCTCCCTGCAGCACATGGGGAGAGTCACACGAGAATGGCATTTCATGGGGTTACAGAGCTTTGTGGAGCTCATTGTTCTGTTTCCAGCAGTGGCTGTGAAAGGCTGGCTAAGGAAAAGCACAGGCCAGGTACACAGAGTCCTTTGCCTTGCAGTCTCCAGCATCAAAACAGAGAAATATCCATTCTTCATCAGCTCCAAACCCACAGCATTGCTGGTGTGTTGTTCCAGCCATGTGAGGGAAGGATCTCAGGACCTGCAAGGGAAATCAGAGTGACTTGCAAGACAGGTCATGATGGCTCCAGCACAGCTGCATGTCAGTGTGTCCAAGTGACATCTTCACAACGCTCATCAGCAGAGACTGCATGCATAGGTTGCTGCATTTCAAATGTGTCCCCAGAATGAGAAGCCAAATAACTGCAATTTAAGTAATTTGATGTGGTCTGGGGAGCAGACATAAAGCTTTGTCCTTTACAGGTACTTGCCCAAGTCATGGCATAGATCCAGATTCCTGTATGGCATTTTGTATCCTGCATCCTCAGTGGTCTGTCAGGATTTCAGGAAGGGAGAATAAACATATCTCAGTTTACTCCACACCTGAGAGATGTGCAGCATCAACCTAGGGACACCTAATGTGCAAGGGGGACCTGAAGCACATTCTTCCATTTCCTATATTGATCAGTCTAACCTGTAAAATATTGTATAAAGCAAATGCTGGGAAGTGACAACACTTTTCCCACTTTCCATTTTGAAAAGAAACAACCATAGTGACCATCTTTTTAAAGAATCATGGAATTGTTTGAGTTGAAAACAACCTTAAAAATCATCTTGTTTTAATCCCCTGCCGTGGGAAGGGACATCTTCCACTAGAGCAGATTGTTGAGGCTTTGCAGGAAGTCTGGTAAGGACATGTGTCCCCACAGGGCACTGCTGCCAGCAGGACCTGGACACTGCAGTGGGCTGTTATTAGGCTTGGGCATAAATAGGGTGTTAAAAGATTTGGTGCTGTCTGGGTCTGTTCTGGGTCACACAGAGTGCCAAGTCCCTGGAACCTGAAGGTCCATGTGCAAACAGTTTCTTGATTTTAACCACACAGTTTAAGTAAGGGTTTTAGCATCTCAGTTCTGGAGTCAGGCTGCTCTGTCTCACCTCAGCCTCCCTTCAGGCACCCTTAAGAACCCTCCCCTGCACTGAGCTTGTTCTGTACAAATTGCAAATGAAGAAATTGTTCACATTTTGCATTTATGTTGTAGCTGTAAACTGGCTTTCATTTTGACCACAAAATATGTCCTTAATTAGACAGAAAAAGGTTATTTTCCTTTTTTTGTTTTGTTTTGTTTTGTTTGTTTTTTTTGTTTTGTTTTGTTTTGTGTTTTTTTGTTTTGGTTTCGTTTGGTTTTTTTTGTATGTGAAAACAAATTCACTACCTGCAGCAAATTCAAAGCCAGCCACAGAAGGGTAGCCTTTGTTTGAACCATGCCATGACTGACTTGCCAATTATCTTTTTTCTGTGCTCTCTTGAAAAACATACATTTATTTTCCATACCTCCCCTTTGCACAAAGGAGCTGTGTACTTGAGGTTACGAGTTCTCAGTAATGGCTTTATGAATCATAACTCACATTTTAAGGCTGTGCCCAGCCCTTGGCTCTGGAGATGGAGGCAGGCTGCAAGGCCTTGTTAACCTGTTGTGACTGAAAGAGATGGGAAGAGTTACTGAGCTCTTGCCTTTGACCCAGGGCTGCTTGAGCAGAACTGACTTGTGCAGGCAGAGCAGAGGAGCCCTGCCTGCTCCCAGGCTGGGGAGACACACTGCAAAGCTGAGCCTTGAGCCTTAACAGAAATGGGAACTCAATGGAGTTGCAAGAAATGGAAGGTGAGTTTAATTGATGTCCAGAAAGGTCATTTCTGAAAGAATCTCCTGGGGTTTCCACATGTGTCAGGTGACTGTAGTCCCAAATCTCTTTCAAAACTTTAAGAAACTTGGGTTATCTGAAGCTGGGGGAGGGAGATTTGTTCAAGTGCCAGGATTCACAGGTTAACAACTGTGGCCTTTTGGGGAGGATGACATTTAAAAAAAAAAAAGACAGTGATAGTCCTTCTTTTCCCTGCTATGCATGGGATGGGGAAGCAAAGCATCCCCATGCTGTTCAAAGACCACAGACAGAAGCTTCACCTTTCCCTATGGGCAGTTTTAAATACTGGAAAATACTGGAAAAGAATCAAACTTGTTGCAAAGGCTTAGAGGAAGAGGAGAAACATGGAAATCCATTCCTAAACATTTGCAGTTCTGGACACATTAATGACTGAAACATGGTAGATAAATGTGAGTAAAATGCACCAAGTAGCATGTGGAGTAGAGAGCATTCACTATTACCTCTAAGTGCTTGCAGAATGTCTCTTTGTTGTTCTATTTACAAGGAGCACTTTGCATACAGAACATCAATCTCTCACAGAGGCAGCACATTGCTGTGATAGAAATAGTAAATTAGCAACAATACAGATTGGGTAGGGGGGCTGTCAGCAAAGGGGCTGTACCTTTATCACATAAAATGGAAGAGGAAAACCTATTTTACACCACTGTATGTCTTTGTCAGCCCACAGGACAAGGAGGCAGTTACCCCTGCTGCTCGGTGCCTTTGACAGTGCTGTATAAAGGCAGAGCCAGCCACCACGGGGATTTAACAGCCTGAATGCTCCATTTCAAAGGGGAGCTGCATTCATCTCCCCTGGCTGGCACCCCTGCCCCAAAACCTCAGCAAGGGGAAGGGCTGGAGGGCAGAAAAGCTCCAGAGGTCACTTTGACACTATTTTGGATCCAGGTGACAGCATCTTTTAAACCACTGGGGCATGCTGTACCTTGGATGCCTCTGCAGGCAGATGTCGGAGCAGTAGAAGGTAGAAAATAAAGGAAGGTCATAGATCATGGAATCACAGAATGCTGTGAGTTTGGAAAGGACCTTAAAGCTCATCCAGTTCCAACCTCCCTGATATGGGCAGGGACACCTTCCAGTAGACCAGGTCGCTCAGAGCCACATCCAACCTGGCCTTGATAGATGAGCAAGTCAGACTTTTTTCCGTATTTCCAGGGACAAAAATAAACTGTTCCAGCTTTCACCAGAAATGTGGCAGGAGGTGAGGGTAACCCAGCTGAAGCTGGGTCAGGACACATCTTGGCTTGCCAGTCTGTGCCTTCAGTACATCTCCATTCTTGCCCTGCCATGAAAACTTGCCTCATCTCCAGGCTGCACACAAATATTGACGTGTCACTTTGGGAGACCTCCTGGGCTCCCAGATCTGACCTCACACTGCTGTCCCACACGGGATCATGACACACTGGTACCAGCCAACCTGGATGCCAGTTTTGCTTTATTTTTACATCACTTAGGTTATGTATGTAGGTATTTCTGGGGTAACACCAGAAGAGCAAAGTCTGTGATCTAAACTAATCTCATATTTAGTCTTTCTGAAATTGCCTCTGAGAGATAATTTGGGCCAATAATGAAGTTTTCCTCTTCTTGTGATGCAGACTTCTTGTTTCACATAGTACAGTCCTAATTATGTCTGAGTATTTTAGATACTTAACTAAGATGTAGGGGATTTTTTGCAGTTTCAATATACTTCTGACAGGAGAAATTGTTACACAGCCCATTAAATGCAACAGATTTCTAAAGTTTGTAGAAAACTACAGGCACAGTATATTGTATTCAAGTTATCCAGATGTTACTAATTTTTTCATTTCTAAGGGGTTGCATTACTCCAGTTTATTTTACCAGCACCTAGACAGTTAAAAAAGTCTCACACACAGGTTTGAAATCCTATAACACATAAGAACAGAACTCCATTTCTACTGTCTCACCAAGTTCACAGGTCACAAAGGGTTGCTAAGAGATGAGAGTTCGAGCTTTGTGAATAAGACAAAATGAGAATTTCCAGCTTTCACTCCTCACTTGTCTTGCTAGCCTGAAAAGAAGTGGAATTGCTGTTGTAATGAGCCTTAAAAAATAATTAACTGTGCTTGGTTACTTTGAGTACAGAGACAGTGATTAGCTGTGCTCGTTCTTGGTTACTTGGAGTACAAAGACAAGAAAAAATGAGGTGAGCTAATCCAGTACCTGTGCTTAAGAAACAGAACTGGGATGGATTCCATCTGTGACCACAGCCAGGATTCAGTGCTCCAGTGAGTAGTTTTGGAAGCCAGGCAGTTACAGAGGGGATGGGCGTAAGTGGTGGTCTTGTGCATTTGCTGGTAGATGGTGGCATGGAGTCCTCAGGTCGTGAATTTTCCCTGGAGATGGCACCAAACCCAGGTGTTGCAGAGTCGGGATTAAATGCTCGAGATGGTATTTCGTGTTCAGACTCAGATGTTTATTAATTATCTACATTACAGTCTCACAGGTTGTGAGTTCTACAGCAGTTCCAGCTAACAAAGTGGCCCCTCTCTCTTTCTCTACAAGGCCTTTTAAGCACAAACTGTCCAATTATGAAATGACACCTAAAATATTTTTACTTTTAACCCAATAACCAACTACCCATGGCCCACAATGCAGACTTTTCTACCCAACTACAAAAAACCACCCAAACCATGAAGAAGAAGGTGGAAAAGAAGGACTTAGCCTATGCCCCAAATCCTCCATCTTGCTTTATATATATTACTATATTCTAAACTCTAGGTTTTCCACCATGTGATATTACAAACTTCCATTCAAACTACACACCCATAATCCCAGTGCTGTCAACTCAATTTTGGGAGCCTTTTCCTCGGCCTCAGGTCAAATGTGGTGTTTTCTTTGGGGTCAGTGCCTGTCAGCACAGAAAGCCTGAAATTCTCAGTGCCCAGGGTTCTAACACCCAGGACAGTGTTTGAACAGTACCCTAAACCTGGAGTAAAATAATCAGCTATTGAAAACTCCAGGGTGGATTTTATGCATCCCAGTAATATGAAAACCCTACATGTCCCACCAATTGAAATAAACCCTTCATCTTCTTTCTAAACCTCATTAGTACCATTAAATGGTAAGGAATAAACATATACTTTGTCCACTTTGACTGCTGAGATTGGGACACTTTAGACATGGATTGTTATATTTAGGTATGATCTGTGTCCAAGTCCAGGGCATGGCATTACCACTGCCTAGACTGCACTCATGAAATTTGTGACTTTTTTGAAGAATGATGTGGGTTTTGTAAATGAAGTTTTCTTGTTATATTTCAAGGATATTCTCATCCTGAAATTTAAATTTTGATCCTTAAGACTCCCTGGTCATTGCTAATCAGAAAGAGATTAGAATGGAAAACCTAACTTTTACAGGGAGAAAATGCACAATTGGACATGGTTTTGTTTTTCAAAGCATTCAGAGGTTTTTTGTTTGTCACAGCATGAAAGAAAAAAAGTGAACTTAGAAGTAACTTCAAAATTCAGCACTGACCTTTAATATTTAGCTCTACATTGCCTTTTGGTTTTGGGTTTTTTTTTTGCCTTTCCATAAAGACAAAAATCCTCATAACAGCAAAGATTATGATGGCAACAACACAAAAAATGTATATAAAAGTCACTTTTTTTTCTCTTTCTGGAAAATAAGATTCATTTTGAGGTCAGGACCTCTCCATGATTGAGACAGAAGAAAAAAACTATGAATGAGTATTAAGAAAACTGTCCTACTTGACAGCAATAAAGCTGTCTCACAGCTCACTTGGGAAAGCTTTAATCTGAAGATTTCTGACTCATTAACATGCAGATTATTGATATTATAGCCTTGTTATAGCTCACTGCAGGAGAATATCTGCTCCAGGATCCCTCTCTTGGCCACACATTAAGTTCTCTTCTGTTCTGTCCAGGTTCTTCCAACAGACCCTTTGTGCCCAAGTGCCCTCCAGCACCTCATTAACAACACATCCTACACCTGCACAGTTTGTTCTCTGTCTTCTCCCAAGGAGGACACGGGGGTGGAAAAAGCATATCATGATCCAGCAAAAAAACTCAACCATGTTCTTTTGAATTGTGTAGAAAAATTCCACAGCTTTTATATTTATTATTATTGTTATTTATTTTTTTCCTGATACTTAAAAGAAACAGCCCCAAAGTGCTGGGTCCTTTTTTGCTGGTTGGGGTTTTTTAATGCAGCCAAAACCTGTTGGGGAAGAGACCTGGACTTCTGATTCTTATTTGCTCACAGTGCTCAGAAGAAACATTTGCAAGATAAAAGGCAGATTTCCTACCCAGAAGAACAGGGACCAGTATGAAAAAGAAAGGTTATATAGCTAATTTTATAGGAGAGATGGAAAATCCGGGCTCTTTGTGTATAAAAGGCAGTGTTTCCTTAGGATAATGAAATTTCCCTTGTCCTCAGAACATGGAAACAAAGAGGAGCCGGGGCGTAGTCCTGCTCCATTCCTAACTTTCCGTATCCTTCCTGGGAGGACCACCAAGTGCTGGGGGCAAAATGAACCCAGGACTGTGGAGCAAGCCAAGGAGCAGCCTCTGAGGTCTGTTCATGTTTCCAGATTGTTTCAGAAATAAAACTTTTTGAGTTTTCTGCACTGTTTTGTTTGGAGTCTGCCTCGCAGCTATGCCCAAATGGCTGTGCTTCCAGGGCATGCCTGAGCTTGCTGCTCTGCTGCATTTTTGGTTTTTACCTTTATCAGTTGCTCCAATCCTTTCCCAACTACATTATCTAGAGACCTTGCGTTGACTCTTAAGAAAAGCTGTTTTATTAAATTCCACAAAATGCACACATAAAATATGACAAAATTCCAGTTAAATACTTCCCTTCAACCTACTGGGGACAATGTCTTTTCAAAGAGCTGGAAATAATAAACGTTTGAACAAGTTGCATTCATTTTTCAGACTATCAGACACTGTTGAGACACAAATGCTCCCCTACCTATCATTCCCTCCTTAAATAAGACTGGGTGCCACTGGATGCTGTGTCATTAGCATCCAGTGTATTCTCCTGCTCTGGGAAGGTGCTTGAAGTGGGAGTAGGAGTTTCCTGAAAGAAGTAAGTATTTGTATTTTAAATTCCCAGGAGGCAAAATATTAAAGGGAAAGAGTACACTGTCAGTGAAAGCCAAAAGAAAAGATGAACAGGAGGAGATGAACTAAGAGGGAAAGAAAGTCCTTAATCACATGGATTTGTTTTAGCACTCAGCACTAAATAGAAATACTGAAACCTTTATGAAACACCTTTGAAAGATGTTGAAAAGGACTCATATCATCATCAAAACATTAAGCCAGATTAAGTCCTGCTGCACTCTCAAGAAGATCCTTTCTTCTCTGTCTCTTCAGCTACCTCTCCTCCATGCTCTAGACAACACTGTATTTGAAAAGATCACTGTTACCTGCAACTGCTGATAAATGGGCTTAAACAGCTCCAACTCTTTCTCTGAAGTAAAACTCCTTGATTTACTCCCAAAGAAAAAATAATTCAAACTTCTGAATAAATTAAATAAATTCATCCTTACAAGCACAGGTGTCCTCTTTAAGAAAATCACACCTCCTTCTTGGGTCTGAGTGAAATGGGTACAAAAATGAAGCCAAGTGGGTCAAGGATGGCCAGAGTCAGAGAAAACCAGGAGAAGTCCCTGAAAGGCAGCCTGACAGCTGAAGTGAAGGAATGTAAGGGCTGGCCCAGCCCTGCCCCAAGGGTGCTCCTCCTGGGGGGGTTGCCATGGCCATGTCTTGCAGCCTTCATCAATTCTCTGCACTCATCTCCTTCCACTGCCTAATTAAAGTAATTACATAGGCCACAGAAAGCAGCCAGGCTGCCCCTGCTTGAGTCTGTCTGCAGCAATCTTGTGTCCTGGGCACATCTAATCTATAGCAAGGAGCCTGGGATGTTTTTTGTTTGTTTTTAAGATCTGGGAGGTCACATGAAAGCACCACTAGGGGAACGTGCTGAGGTTTCAACCACCCCTTCTAGTCTTCCTTGGTGGTTTTGGTAGGCAGAAATGTCTATGTCTCACATGAGAATTGTCTCAGACTAAATCAGATGTCTAAAACTGGCCAGAGGAATTGGTCCATATAAAAATGCCTGCTTCCCTTCCTGGCTTACTGAGGCAGGTAAGGCTGCCTGACTTCAGCACACACCTCGACTGCAAAGGCTGAAATTTAGTTTGCACCACCATAAGTAACCAAAACAATAAAAAACCCCACAAAAAGAACACAAAAAATTATGCAGAGGTTCAATAGGATACTAGGAGCACAACTACAATTTCAAGCACACTTGAGCATTTGGATTTGGATTTAAAACCAAGGGTTTCTGGTTCTTCATGAGACTTGGTGATAAGCTACCAGTACTGACAGAGGGAGCTGGGCCAGCCCATAATGACTTGCTCCCCCTTCAAAAATCAGCACTCAGTCATCCACCAAAGGCAGGCTGGCTCAGCAAGAAATGATGGAGCACCACTTAAAAGCATATTTTTTCTCCAGTGAACAAACTTGATAGGATGATCTTTGTCCTTCCCCGCACATCACCATGACAGATACCCATTTTTGTTGGTACAATTAAAAATTGATTGAAAGTGCCTCATCACTTTCTTCTTTCTTTATAACAGAGTAGCATTATTTACCCAGACAGGTGTTTTTGTGATAGAGGTCCTATCTCAAATCACTGGCTTTCCACGGCATAAAAATAATTATCATTCATGACATGGTGTGTCACTAGGATCTCTCTCCTGCAGATTCCAAGGGATAAAACAGTTTTGTAGCTTTACACTCTGATCATCTCTGTCACTCTAAGTTATTCTCACTATAGGTTGCAGTTTTACTGTTGGAAAGAAATGGCACCGTGTGATAATAAGTTGTGATACTCATGCATTAATTTTCCAACCATTATCTCTCCCCTCCCCTTCAGTTTAAAGGGTTAATAAATTTCTTGCAAACATTGTGCCATAATAAAACTTGTCATAAAACTTGTGGAGTGAAACATCTGCATGAAAGAAACATGAAAACAGAAGTAGCTGGTTTGGGGACTGTTTTCCTCCCTTGTTTGAATCAAACCCCAAACTTGACTTAAAAAATTAATGGTTTAATACTTGCTGAATAAAGAAATGTTTCACCTGCTTAGGTAAATCTCAGGATGCAAAACAAAAGTACACCTGTGAATATATTGATGTAACTGATTTGTGTATGTACATATATATATGCATATCATATATATATGCATATCAATATATAATTAGTATAATCCATCAGGAATGTAAAGCTTAAACTGGTTTATAATTTGCAAAATATTAATTTATCAAAAATTCATGCCAAACTCTTTTACTGGTTATACAGGTTACATTCACCTGACCTTCCAAAGAGCTCCTACAGTCCAGAGCAGTCATTACCAAATTGCTGAACAATATTAAAGGTCGACTTCAGGTTCTCAGCACTTCAAATATCACAGCCTTGTGTACACTGAGCAAATCCACACTTGCAGCAACTTTTTCTATGGATCACTGGATTGGAGTAAAACTGCTGCAAAGTTCATGCCCAGCTGCTTTTTTCATGTATCCACTTTCTCCCACTGAGAATATGGTTTTAGCTTTCCAGACAGGTCAGCTTTTTTTCTGATGGTGAACCATATTCATGAAAGTCTCTTTTTGTTTCTCTGTATTGGTTAAATTAGATGTTAAACTTTATCTCTAAAGAAAAAAAATTACCAAGGAGAAGGCTGAGAGACTTCAGGTTTTTGAAATCCTTGAAGTACTTCTCTTCTCCCCAATCTGTTTGCACATTTAAATGAGATTTACTTTAGCTGCAGACAAGAATAACCATTCTAGTCTGTAGGATATCAGCTCTCTGAATGCACAGCTGCGTGTCAGTGGCAATGTGATGGTTTCTTGGGTAGCTTGGTTGTAGATCACTTCAGGATTTCTGATTTTTCGGAGAAGCCAGTTTTGCAAAACAGGAGGAAGCATTAAAATTCAATTTTTCTGTCTCGCACTGTTTCCTATCCAACAGACTTTTATTTGTTGCACAGTGCATGAGGCAGCATGCTATGAAAAGAAAGAATAAGGATATTTATTTGCCTAAAAGAACTGAATAGAGTATTCTTCATACCAAAAGCAAGAGAACGTGGGTTCTGCCTCAGTTCCCTGTCGTATGCAGGACAGAGAACATTTTGTGATCACACCAGACCTTCAAGTTTAAAAATATTTTGACTCCCTGTGGTTTGTCACTGTGACCCAGGATGCTCCAAGAGGGGCCAGTCTTAGGGCCTTGTCCAAAGCCCTGTTGATTCTTTCAGAAGCTCCCAGCAGACACAGTGACAGCTCCAGGAGATCCAGATGCTGATTGAGTCACTCCCTCCCCTTACACCTCCAAGCCATGGGAAGGACATTTCTGAGCTGGTCCTGTCCCCACAGATGGGCCCTTCACTCAGTTTCCATGAAATAAAAGATGTAAGGTAGGAAAGACTTAAGCACATGGCTGATGCAGAGTGAAATCTCATTATTTGGGTGGGGTGCCAGACTCTGGTTATTAGGGGCAGCTATTCACTCCACTGTATGCAGAATTGATTTAAAGGCTGTCATGAAGAGCAGCTGCTCATCCAGAAAGTTGAGGTAGTTATTAAATCTTTGGGAATTCAGCAGCAGAAGTGGAACACACAGAGGTCTGTGGCCAGAGGCTGCTCTGAGGTGCTCTGGTGCACTGTCATTTATGTCACTGCAGGAGCTGTGGAAGAATGGGAAACAGAAGGTGAGCCTGAAGACTGCTGAAGAACTGACTCTGCTCCTGAGATGGAGTTACCTCATCTCTAATGTCAGCCCTGTGTGGGGAAGGAAAGTAGCAGGTGAGCATGGAATGAATGTGGAAGGAATGCAAATAGATAAAGATCACAGAATCACAGAATGATGGAGGTCAGCTCCCCTTACTCCTACCTCCTTTTTCACATCAAATACAAGGTGTTAAAGGAATGACTGTGTGGACTGAGGGGAAACTCGAGGCTTCACTGAGACAGAGAATGTGTTTCTCAGGCTGAGCACAGAGCAAAGGTGGAGAGCCTTACTGTGCAGGTTGTGCTGTAAGGTGCAGTCAGGGAGTGGAGCAGTCAGTTTCTGCTTTTACTGCTATCTGTTGTGTTTTGGAGAACAGCAGTGACAACTATATATTTAAAGTCCTGCACTGCACCTTTGTCATGAGCAAGTTTCCTGTGGATTTTCCCAGAAAGGAGCTAATATCTGCTCTGAAGGATAACTCCCACCAGTATCTTCCTGACTCCATCCTGAAACATTACATTTCTCCAAAACTGGGGGGGGAATCTTTCACTGTTCTACACACACGCCTGCTCGCTGAATTATTCTGAATTCTCTAAAGAGGTTTCAGAGCCAAATATAAACTGGGCTCAGTTCAGCTTAGGCAGCAAATCCAGCGAGGTCACAACCTGGGGAAGGGTGACAGCTGGCTCCACACGTGCTGCTTGTCTCAGGGATGAATTCCTGAGCATCTGCTATGGTGTGACATCCGTCAGGGCAAGGCTTTATCCAGGGGCTGTGCTCCTCTCATGCCTGCCAGGCTTCTCCAAGTCCTGAGGAGGGGCTCTGGCCTGCAAACCGAGCAGCAGCCCCTGTGCTGATTACAAACAAGGCTTTTAATTGCCACTTCTCGTGATGTTCTTAGCAGCAAGAACAGAGTTGGAAGTTTTGCAGTGATCCCTGTTCAGAGACTAATTGGAGGAGCTGATGGAGGATGCCAGATGAATCCATTGGATTGTTCCTATTCAACAACTCAAGGGCCTGCATAATAACTCACCAGGCTCAAGCTCTGATTCTCTTCTGGACAAGAAGGAGCAGAAAAGGAGCCTCAGTGGCTTTTCTGTTTGCTAAGCAGGCAGCACACTGTAACTCTTAGGGAGCTCCCCACACCTTTCAACTTCAGGCTGAATTTTGTGCTGCTTTTGTCAGTGTTTTCAAGGTGGAAAGAAAGGTTTCAGCTATTGCATTTAAAATTCAGATGAGCATGTTCACGTAGCCTGGGGCCAGAGACTGCAAAGAATCTGTAAAGTGGTGGATAGGAGGTGGAATCTGTGCTCTCTGGTAGAACAGCACTGTTTTCTTCTTTCACTCCTTGTTTTTTATTTAACAAGGCATGAACATTGCCTCGCACCGAAACTGCACGCTAGAGAGCAGGGCTGCAGAGCTTTGAAACGTAAATGCTCTTCCTTCCTACCCTCCCTGGAGCTCTCCCATTGCTATTTATTTTCATTAGTAGAAATGAAAACAAATTAAGGCGTGCAACGCTCAACAGAGTAGGACAGCAGCAAGCACAACTGCTGGCACCTGGAGCACTTTGTAACTCCAGTGGTGTCCCCACATTTGAGCAAAGCTCAGCTGACTCAGAAATGCCAGAGACTGGAAATCCCTCTTTTCTCTGGTCACGTGGTTGTATAAAGTTCTTGATCTCACAACTCAGTCCCTGTTTTTCCCTCAAAGCCAATTCCCCTCCCAGCCCTCCCAGAGGTCTGTTTGCTTGAATGATCAGGGTTCAGCTTCTCAGCTGGTTTGCTCCATTTGCTTTAATACCTTTGGGTTTGGTTACTCATTACCAGTACACCCAGCTGTATTTGAATAGTAATTCATATTATGAATTATGATAAGGACTTTGTTTCCCTCCTTTGTGTAACCTTCAAACTTACTGGTGCAACCGTGTGCACATTCCTTAGTCTTGTTTTCCTACCAAGTTCAATTAGTCTTTCTGGCCAACCCAGTTCCATTTTTTTTCACTTATTTAAGAGGTTCTGCAAACACAGGACATACTTTCTTTGGTTACACAAAAGCCCCCAACTTTTCCACATGTCAGCCCAACTTTTACTGCTGTTGTCTTCCAATTTTTGCTAGGATATGTTGCTTCTAATTTTGTGAGTCTTCCTAATTGCCTGGAGAAGAAACTTAAAGTCCACCAACAGCAAAGCTGAGTGTTCTGGATCTCCATTGACATCATGGCATGAAGGGTATTGCTCCTGAACCATGTTGGCCACAGAAAAAAATTAATACATGAGTTAGGGAAAACAACAATTTCACAGAATTTCATTTCACAAAGTGAAAGTAAGCATTAAAATACGGGCCTACAAAAATACTGAGGTTATTGGTAAATCATCTTTCTTATTCTTCCTGTCTAGTAAGGTGGCAAAATGTGTAGATGAATACCTGAGAAAAGAGAATAGAATGTAGAAGGTAAGGAAGGTCAGGACAAAAAGGGTCAATGTATTTTCTTTCAAATTGTTTTACATGTCCCTCCTCAACACAGCCCCTTCTCAAAATTAAAACAAAAAAAGTGTTGAAAATTTCCAGAACTCTAGAAAGATAATTTGGTTTTAAAACTGAGATTACAAATACCATTTATGTCATATCCTAACATTTTGTAGAGTGAAGAACAAAAAACTATTTTTTGCAAATATCACTTAAAATGTTGTTCAAAGTAATGCTTAAGATACTGTTCACTTTGAAAAACAACAACAACAAAAAAGACTAAAGTGACGAATTTTTTATTCCACTAAAAGGCTCCTCAGCCAAGACTTTCAGCTGGTGTAACCTACAGCTTCTCTCAGCTGAAGTGCATCTTCTAGCAAGAAACTCAACCCCATTGTGAAACATTTAAACAGGGTAGTTTGTCCCACTGGGGTAAAACACCTGTGGCAGCTCTGCAGTGTCACAGGGCACAGAAGCACGGCTGGTGATGCTGAATATTTTGTTGTGTGGCGGTGGGTCCCAGCCCCACAGTAGCGCAGGCTGTGGCTGCCAGGTTGCTCAGGGAATTGTAGGGGTTTGTTTCCCTCTGCAGAGGGGTCCCTTGGCACAGATCAGGTAATTTGCCTACATTTTGCATCCTGCTGGTGCAGGACCAAGCCTACAGCAGCACAGCAAATGTTATCCTAGGTGCCTGCACTCCCAGTGTAACTTCCACCTGCAGTATTTACTGATGGACCAGGCACTTGTGAGAATCCCTCCTGCCCTGTGCCAAGCTCAGGCACAGATGGTTTTTTGGAAGTAGAGGGAATTCTAAGACGTCGTGTGTACTTCTGCATCTTTCCCCTTGCCACGCTCCCAGTTCTCATCCCTGGTTTTATTTTCTGCAGAGCTTCTTCCCGATGCCTTTTCTTGTTAATTAGGATGGCACCATGCCAAGTAAAAGGTTTTGGCTACTGCTAGAGCTCCTGAGACAGCTTTTGTAGAAAGTTAATACAATTTCCTGCACTCCCTGGGAATGTACAGCCCTAAAATTGGATTGACTCTTCATACTCCTAAATTGATGAGGTCAGCATATTCTTCAAATCGTTTCCCTGCTTGTAAAACACACACAGGGTACCAGAGAGATTTACATTCAGTGAGGATGTGATTATGTGCTGAGCTGACTCCTTCTGCTCCCAGACAGAAAGAAATTCCCACTCCTTGACCCACCAGTTTTGGTCGTCTAACTTCAACAGCTCTTCCTTTACACTCCAGCTTAAAATTTATTATTTTACTGTTACTTTCTTCTGGAATTAAAGATTGTGTCTCTGACAGGGCATTGTAGCTGTCTCCATGTTATTAAGGGGGCACCCAGATGAACATTCATTGATTCTACATGCAAACTTTGTAATAACAACACGAGATTTAGACTCCAAACTATTTCTGTTTCCGACTGGGACATTTACTGACAGAAAAAGAGCATGGAATATTTCCAAGTCTGCTTGCAGATTCTCAGGTGTCTATAAGCTGTATATTGTGGTGGAAATCATTGCAAATGAAGAGCCATTTGCCAAGTCTGTGACAAATATATAATCTGGAGTAAAAGGAGAGATGGAATGTATGTTGGTTGGGTTCCCCTCTCCCCACGCAGAATTTTACCATTTCTTCTATTTTGGAATACGACGTAAAAAGGAAGAGAAAAAAAAAGGCTACCACCTCAAGCTAAAAGCCTGAGTTAATCATTCAGAGATATTTTGTTGATTTAAATCTTTTCAGTCTAACCAGCAGACACTCTTTAGACTACTAAGGAAAAAAAAAAAGTGAAGCAAACTCATTTTGACACAGAAAAGTTGGAACATTCCATATTGAAGAATTGAATCAAATTGCCTGATTTCTTCAGAGTTTTCTCATTACTGTTCCAAGCAATTTTCTCTGAACTGACAAATCTCCATGAAGTGTGTTGGTTTTGACAAACCAGTAATTTTTGACAGAACCATTCAGCTGTGACATTTCTAGCCCTGTGAGTGTAATCTTGCCCTGAAATGCTGCTTCTAATAAGAAAAGCCAACACTGGTGATCAGTGGCTGGGCTCTCAGATGGTTTCCAGTTTCCAGCAGCCTGGCAGCAGCCCTGCAGCAGCTCCTCCCTCCCCACATGATGCTGGGAAGCTCCACTTCCCCCAGGCACCACTCTGCCTTTTGCTCTCTGAAGCTGCCTCTGCTCTTCCCAGGATGCTCCTAACAAAGGGGCACACGCCAGGTGGGTTCCTTTGGTCTAACTCAACTTATTTTTATCTGATCCTGTCTTTTCCAGGTTAGCTCTTCCCCATCTCCCCATGATCCTTGGACAATTGCAAATGGGTTGTAGCTGTTTGTGCTTTCACTGCACAATTCCTACCTTTTTTTTTCCTGGCCAGTGCTCACAGAAACACACATTGTCCAACTTCAGAGCTGACCTTCCAACCTCTCAACATTCCAAAGATGTTCTAGGGATTCCTTAAGTCCCAGATCTGATAAAGCATCAGTACTTCAGAAAATCTTCCTAAAATTGGTGGCCACTTTGAAGAGGAGGTCACTGTAGCCGTGTATAAGCTCACACCCACCCAGAGGTATAAATGGCTTTTTAGAGAAGGATATTAGCCAAGTGTTACAAATCTGTCTTCTTCTTGATTATGAATGGATGGGAAAAAGACTTATGACATCAGTCACAAAATGGACTTTTCTATGACCATCCCCATATTCACATTTTGTCTTAAAAGGGAATTTCATTCATGTTATTCCTCAACAGCTGCATTAAGCCCCATCCACTAACACTTCACAACAGCACTTTTCAAACAGTTCTGTGCAGGTGCCTGGGGGCAGATGCATGATCCCATGAAGGGATACAAAAGAAAATCCTAAAGTGATGGCCACCACATTTTTTATCTTGTCAGTGTTTTGCATCTTAACAATGAAAGCATAGGGTTGAATCTCCTTTCAAATTCTGTGAGTAAATTGCTTTCTTGTAATAACCAGATTTTCCACTAACAGATGGCAGCTACAAGCTGTCAATCATTGTGAAATCCAAGGATAGATGAAGCACAGCAAATGCATTGTTAGTGCCTGCTGGGCTGGAAGTGTGTCCAGGCTGGTGCACGGCTCCTTTGTGTTGTTCCACATCCATGGATTTCACAAGTACAATACTTCTGCCAGGTGCCCACTGGAAGAAAGAAAGGCCACATCCAATTTCTTATGGACTTCATCAGAAACACAAACATCAAACCCAGATCCATCCAGAGGAAGAAAAAGAGTTTGGGCCCATAACAAAAACAGTGTTCCCTCCTGTGCAAACAGTTGTTAAAGCAGAAGGACCTTCAAAGCAAAACTTTCATAGAAGGGACAAAATAGAAAATGGAAATTATTCTTGCTTTAGGAAACTTGTGTGATGTCCAGAACCACAGCTATGGCCTTCCACAGCACACAATCAATCAGCCCTATGTCCCTCCTCCCACAGTCACAGATGCTGGCTGTTGTCACTTGCCCCAGCACATCACAGCAGCCCCAAGATGCTTCAGCTGTTCAGAGAAGCAGAACACAGAGACACAAGGGCTCAGCCCCAGAAAATAACTGTTTAATGTTTCTTCACCTCCAGATACCTTGGAGTTCCATTCATTCATGTGTCCTGTGTCAGGGTTACCAATGCCTGCTTTTCCAACCTCTATAACATGATGTCTAGATGCAAATAAATATCTCTTTGGACCTAATAATTTATCACTTCTAATCAACTCTTGTACATCTAAACAAGGGACTAGGTATTTTTCCCCTTTCTGGTGCCTCCTGGAAAGTGCTGGTTTTCTCCCTGAAGCTTTTGGGAGCATTTATTTTTGTAATTAAGTGAGAAAAATAGGAATAGTCATCCTGAGAGCAGTATATCTGTAAGAGTGGAACAAGCAGGAGTTAGAAGCAATGTAATTTAGGCTGAACTGACTCCACTTAACGACAGCAGACCATACATGCTGCTCCTGCTCTGGAAGCATGTGGCAGAGGACAGTGGGAGAGCATTAAAAAAGGACATGAAAACTGCATTGCACTTGGATCTTTATGGAAATGTTGGCTAGTCTCAGCCAGGGTAGTGGTCCTGCTTTGGTAATGTTTTTGAACAATTCTTAATAGCTCTTTGTCCCTCTGTCTTTTCAGACCAAACCTGGTCAGCTTAAAAGAAAAAGATGGGTTCTGTTTGTAGAGTAAAACTGAAAGCACTAAAGATAGTTCAAAATCACAGGTTTATATTCAGTTTATAGTCATGAGGAAAAAAATTAAACTAAACTAAAAATTATTGCCATTTTGAGTTACAGACCTAGGAAAGCAAGGGAAGACAGACAAAGTCCCTATTGCTAAAGACCAAATAAACAAAATTGATAAAATAGGGGGAATTTATATAATACTCTTCACTGACTATGTCCTTCACAACAGTGGAAGTGTGGCAGGAAAATTCCCTTAACTGTGCATTGTTTTAGAAAAGATGATTATTGCTCTCTACAACTTCAGTGAATGGTGAAGCTGGTTAAGGCATTCTTAGTTGGGGACATTTTGTTAAAAATACTTTGAGTTTGGCAATAGGGAGGAAAAAATCCTAATTCTGGTGATTTTAGCAGACTGGGAAGCAACAGGACAGAGTTTCAATGGCTCTCAGAGGGCAAACCTCAGATCTTCAAGGTGCATCAGAAGCTTCCCTTATTTTCCCAAGTGACACATCTGTGCCATCCTCTTGGCTGGAGGCACATGTCCTGCCTTCAGCAGATAGCTTTTGTTACATATTTTTTTCTTTCCTAGAAGATCTCAGATGAGGATTTCATGGCTTACATGATAGTTTTTAATACACAACATTTCTGTGTGAGTGGTTGAAGTCCAGAACCAGGCTAAATGCTTGGAGACAAATGTGCCTGACTGCTCTGAATGTCATAGAAGTTTCTTGCAATAGATGACATGTGGTTAGCTGAGAGTATCAAAATAGAAATCATGCTGTACAGGAAAGAAGTGAGGCACCTGCTTTGAGAATATTTCCTATGAAACATTTTATTTCCTTCCAATCTCCCTATCTACCAGGTCCCTGAGTCTGTCAATAATCTGATAGTGGCTTTGGATTACAGCCTGCATAAAAACTTTTGGTAGGCTTTGAAAACAAGAGACCATGTGTCTCAGTTTATCAATTTTTTTTCCCTTCCTTTCTTTACAGCTTGTCTCTGTGAGACCAAATTCTCTGCCCTCTGGCAATTCAGCCCAAGAACCATCAGCCACTGAAAACAGCTTGCAACTGGAGGTTTTCCTACCCCTTACTGAGACATGAGATGAAACAACAGGTACATCCATCACACTGATTGGTAAAGACTTCTTTTATCTTTATTTTCACTAAACACCAATAGAGATTTAAGCTTAGTAATTAGAGCAGACCCACACATCACAGCTGGAGCTGTTTTCAATGCCAGTTGATGATACTTTAAAGATATTTCTGGTTTGGGCCAATCCAGTCCTTGGGCTACTAAAATGACCAAAAGGGTCACTTTTGGGCTCTGACAGCAAGAGACTCATGCAGCACTCACCACTAATAAGGACACTAATAGAAGATGACAAAAGTAAATGGGCCCAAGTTTTTGCTTGATTGCTCCATTTCATTATAATCCTCATAGTTTCATGCTGCTCAATGCCTTTCAGAATTAAATAACCAACTTGCACAGAGGAGCAAGCAGTGCCCTTCCTGCATGACCCATTTTTGGAAGGGTTCTCTAAGCATATTGCAGTTCATGGGAAGGAAATAATGAGCAACAATGCAGACAAGGCACTGAAATTCAAAGCAGGTCATGGCAGTCCCCCTCTACTGTTACAGCTCTGTTTTCTCACTTGCTGGACCAGTTCATCTGCAGTTACCTGTCACCCTCACCCTCAAAGTTCAGGTGCAGAGCTGCAGGCAGGGCAAATGTGCTCATCACCCTCTGGGGCAGCAGCCTGACCACGCAGGGACAAACACACAAAAAAGGATTTGTTCCATCGCAGGAAAATTATCTCAGGGCACAGCACTCTACTACATATCAGGGTTTATTGAAATTCAGATAAGGCAAAATCTTCCCTTTTTGTATTTGCTTCTCTATGTGGAGAATGAAATTATTCTCTCCAGTGTTACAGGCTTTTTTCCAGCCTCACTTGATCCTTGTAAACCAGATGACCTTCCTGCAAGCACCAGCCAACCCTGTGAATTTGCCTAGACTTCATTCTTATTGCACTCTTATATAGGCAACTGTTTTATCATTTCTTTGTATTCTAGTCTCCAAGAAACTGCCTTTTTTTTTTTTTCTTTTTGGCTTTCTTCTTTTTTCAAATTTCCACATGCTTTTAGGTAGTTTCCTAGTCAAAAGATTCTCCATATCATGAGGCCATTGGGTAGAATTTTGACTGCACTGAATAGGATGTAATTCAGGAATAAATGAAGTGAATACATAAAGTCACAATGAAGAATTACCTGCATGAGATTGGAAGCAGACCCATAGCTGCTGCTAATTAAAGTGGCTTTTCATCACATTGTCTTCTCTTATAAGGGATGCAGTAGGCAAAGTGCCCACTTGTGCCTTTATTTTCCACAATTGCCTTCTAGGCTTTCCACCAGTTCCTGTGGAAAGCATTAATTAAAGACAAGGAAGGCAGAGACGGTAAACAAAGGTCGATTGTGTTGATGACGTTTTGCCACTTACATTTGAATTCAAGAATCTTTCCCATCAGTAATTCATATTATAAATCAATTTGGCAAGCTATCAGACTTTAAAATCAATTACACTGGATCAAAGGCCATGTTTGCAGATAATGCATGAAGGGACACTCTTGCACAGCAATGACCTTTTAAGCTGACACAAGCCAGCTCCCACTACTTGGCAAAGTATCCTCCCACAATGCTAAGTCAATTATATTAAACCTGTTTCAGTCTGTTATTGAGCACATAATGGGAGAGGACTGCTGAGGGCAAATCCGCCCGTGCTTCCCCAGAAAGGAAAACCACAACGGGCCTGGCAAAGCTCTCATTTATCCCAAATATGTACCGAACAGTTCCTCTGGAAGGAAGAGGAGCAGTAAAGAATCTGGAAATGGTTTTCCGCTTTATATATCCCCAAGATTTCCTTTCAGTTCTAATGTCATTAAATTCCAGCCCTGCAGGTAAAAACAATGGCCCACTTTGTGATCACCAGGGTGTGAACAGGAGGGGCCATGAGCAGGTGATACTTGGGATAGCAAAACCTCAGCATTGCTAAGAACTATAATCTGTACAGCCATTTGAAGCACCATTAGCTTCATGAGAGATTATCTGATGATTCCTTGTTATTCCCATGGCACACAGGGATTTACAGCCCAGAGACTGAGCAGCACCCCTAAGGAGCAGGATCTTTGTGCTGACTTGTGCAGCACAGCAAGGACCGAAGGGAGAGGGGCAGCCAGGATGTTCAAACCCACAGAATATACAAAATACTCTAAGATTGCAAGTCATTGTCTTTGCTCTGCTACATGCAGACAGATCAGCAATTTCACAGGGAGATTTTCTGCTGCTCTGAAGGATTTGACATTCCCAGTGCTTGGGGAAAATGGCTGTGGATGGAGGTCAACGTTTTGTCATCACATCTGCAAGTGCCCACCCTCACAGCTGGCTGCAAGCACAGAAGGATATGCCAGGTTAAGCCCCCTTGGCAAGCACACATTTCTGAGTGCCCTGCACACATTTCTCTTGCTTGGCACACTGTAGCCTGTTGCACCAAGCACACAGAGAAAAAACAAGGTTTCATGGGTCAGAGACGGAGCAATAGGACAGTAAAGAAAACTGATAGAGAGAGCAGGAGAGACTTACTGAAGATACACATGATCAATAAAGGGAATAAGCAAAGAAGACAGACTTAGCAGCCCAGCCCCTAACCCTGCAGCTTCTCCTCTCAGCGCTTTTCATTTACTTCTCAGTTTTTAGACAGAAAACCATGTTTATTTGTGTGGCTGGGATACTCCAAGCCAGAAATATGCCTGTCTGGCTATAGATTCATTGTGCACCCTGAAGACAAGGCACGTGAATGAATTACTCCACCTTTGTCTCAGACCATACATTCAGAGCACTTTTTTTTGTGTGTTTCCACAGAGGGAGGTTAAGGATTTTTTTTTTTTTTTTTGGCTTGATATCAAATACTGTTTCTTTTTAAAATGTAGGATAAAATCCTCACAGTGCTGCTAATGCTCAAAGTGGTTTGGGTGTGAGAATTACTCTGCTTGGGAGGCACTTCAAAAGGGAAAAACAGAGACAAGTGTCAATATTTGGTAGTGGAACAGGACGCCTATATTAAAAAAAATACCAAAAAAAGAGAACCCCACAAAAAACCAACAAACAAACCCCAAGTCAAAACAAAAACAAACAAAAAACCAAAACCCCCCAAAAAACACACACACACCAAAAAAAACCCCAAAAACCCCCAAAAACCCCACCCCCTCCAAAAACACTCCATGCAATAGCCCTCAGTGCCACCAGTAAAACAGATTTAGTGCTCTGGTGCTTCAGAAGTCACCTTGATGGTGATGCCATTCTCAGACTCAGCCTTTTGGTCACCCCTGGGTGTCAGGAGCTCTGTAAAGGTGAATTACTCAGCTGCTGCCTGGTTCATGAGTAAGCAGGAATGAACTTGAAGCATGAAATCTCATAGCAGGGCTTTAAATCCATGCAGGACCCAGTGTGCTAGAAAGAGTGGGAGGAGAAAATAGGCAAGAGGGGGCAAGAAGAAAACCACCAGGGAGGAGGAATTTTTGAGGTTTTGTAGACAATCTATGGTGGAAATCACCAAAAGGGCTTCCAGGAAAACCTGTGAAATGGCAAAGAAAAAGAGCAGAAACCTTTTGATCAGTGACTCAACCAACCAATCTTTACAGGACAGAACCAGAGGTGTGTGTGTGAGATATCCAAAGCTACATCCAACAATGAACATAATGCTGGAATTGTGGCTCCCAGTGGAAGAGATGGAGGTATCTGTCATCTGCTCAGCACAGCCAAGGCCTTCCCAGCATTAGGATGGATCTGGGTCACCTCGGGGCGGGGACTGTTGCATTTGTTTAGTCATCCAAGGCTTCCTTTGCTCTGTGGGTTCCCGCAGCAGAGCTGAGGCATCACTGCAGTTCCCATCCCTGTCTCCCAGCCCTAAGCAGAGGAGACACTGTCAGAGGAAAGCAGACATGGCAGGGCATCCCTAGGACCAATTAATCTGAGCTTCTGACAACCTGAATTAGCACAGTTTAAGTGAGAATGTGACCAGTCTGGATTTGTAGAGTAGATCAAGCGGCAATTGTCCTATGTAGTCAAAGTCAGTGGAAGTGACAGATTAATAATTATTGCCCTATTCCATGCTTCAGCCATAAAGCAACCCACTAAATCTTGCTAAATTATCTGATTATACAGAGTATTGTGTCACAGTTCACCATATGCTTTCTTTTGTATTTTAATGGTGGCAGTGTTCCTAGCAGTGTTCCCAGGTCCACTGATTTTGCCCTTTCCCTTCATTGAAATCTCACTCTTCCTATTCCTGTTTTTTTGATGCTTCCTTTCTTTTTTATTGTCTCAAGAAAAACACTTAGGCCTCATGACTGACTAGCCCACTGCACAGCTTCATTAGGAGTAGCACCTGACAGAAGAACTAAATATAACACACTGCTTCACATGCTGGAGCCACTTAACTAAAATTGAACGGGTTGGAAATTTTCTGTAAGAAAAAGTCCATTTCATCCAAACATACACATTTTGTAAACTGTCAAACTATGACAAATATTGTGTATGGAAAGTAAACCACTAGCTTTCTTAAGTCTTCCATTTAAAAAAAAATTGAATTTGACTGTGAAAACAGGGGAGAACGTTCAGAGAAAATGTTCTTTATGCCAGTGACAATGGTTTGACAGGCCTCATTACTTTGGGGTTTGGGTATTTTCTTGGGGTGGGTTTTTTGGTTTGATTTTTGTTGTTGTTGTTGGTTGGTTGCTTGCCTGGTTTTGGTTTTGGGGGGTGCTTTGGGTGGGAAAGGCTAGAAAGAAATAGAATATCTGCCCAGCTCTTCTCAAAGTGACTTGTTCTGCTGGTGTGGTGCGTCATCTACACTTTGAGACACTTCTTCCTTGGATAAATACTATAGAAAACCCTGACATTCTTGGGTCTCATTCTGGCTTTGTATTAATATAACTGCAGAGCCTTGCCCTTTCTGTTTTTACATCTTAACACACAGGTGACAGAGAAAACCACAGATGACTGGTGACTTCGAGGCTAAAGAAAACACAAATGTGTTTTCAGGGATTATGTTGCCCACAGTGTGCAATTCCAGGAGGATTCAGCAATATGAAGTTGCACTTTTTAACCTTCTAACAGCAAAAGGCCACCTGTAGCTACTTAATGTTGGGCTTACACACTCCAAAGCATCCCATGGCTGATTCCTGTGGAAACCCTGGCTGGGCTGCATTAACCAGACCAAGGCTGTTGTTAGGATGCTGGATGACACCACACCAGGCATTAGGGAGGATCACAGTGTGCAGCTGCTGAGGGGACAGGAGCCACCCCTGTGGGACCTCTCCTGCTGGGGACTGACCTGCCAGCCCCCACCTGTCCTGGCAGGGCATCATTTAGGTCACACACAGCCTGCATTCTCCCAGCACAAACACCTGACTTGTTGCAGGGCATTCCCACACCCAAGCAGATGTTTCCAAATAAGGAAAACAGATTCCAGTTTCACCCCCGACTCTTATGGAAAAGTAGCACAACTTTCAGTTTCTCTAGGTCCAGTCCTTCCAGTGCCAGCCCAGGGGCGCTGGTTGGGCTTTGGAAATGTTTCTCAAAACCTGAAGCTGTTTCTATTGGCAGCAAGCCAAATTGTCCCTCCTTGATCACTGTATGCCTAAGAAGGAGCCCAGAGGTGCTTAGGGCTTTTTGGAGTGCCTTAGCAGGTGCAAAAGGGCTTCCTTGCACTGTGCTGGGCTTTTGCTTTCTGGTTTTGTAGAGTTTGTTATTTTCCCATTCATTAAAACCTTTTGATTTGCAAAGCACACCTGATCAGGCGTCTCACAATGTTATTTAGCCGCTCTGGGAGATTGCAAGTCCCCCCTCAGGACTTGGTACATCTTGGTGGGCTCATTACACCCTGAGCTCCTGTGAGATTGTATCACTGAGTGGCTCCTTGCCTTCCCAGTTTAGCTTTCTCCACGCACTAAGAAAAACCCTTTAAACAACACTTAGAGGTAAAGGAGAGGGCAGGCAAGGCAGGCTCTTCACCCAGGGAATAAATGAGGTGCCACCCCTCCGAGTCAGGCTTGATCCAAATGTTCTTTACACCTTGGAAAGTTCAGCAGGCAAATTTACCACCAGAACCTCTGGCAGCGGATCAGTCTGGAATTACATCAGCAGCAGAGAAAATTAAGTGTGTCTTCATTTTCAGCAAGATAAAAGCATCCATCTGTTTCTGTTTCTTATTAATTTAGCCTGCAAGTAGAATGCAGAGCTATACATTAATTAAATGCATATGACTGGCTAATAAATTTGTTACAAACTGCTCTCATGATGCCTGTCTCTTCATTAAGCAGAGATTGAGAATGTCTAAAAGGGGGACTTTTTACAATAGATCATATACAGATGACAACTAAGCCACCTAGAGTTTTCCACAGCACTCCAGAAAATGCCAGAGAAATTCCATCAATATTTCAATTTTTTTTTTTTTTTTTTTTTTGCTATTGGTAACCATGAGGCCCCATAGGAGGACAAACGTTTCCCCTCCCCTTATCCAAATATACCCAGCAGCATTTTTCTCCCCCTTGTCCCCAGTATGGGGAGATAATACCAGTGAGGTTTGCTACTAACATAATCCCATGAATCACTGAGCAGAGAAGTGCTGGGATGATGGAATTCCCAGCTCATTCCCAGGCTGCCCTGCCCCTTGGGTCTGCACACCGTGCCCGTGGCCGCACACCACTGAACCTGGAGAGGAGAGCAAGGTAGGAAAGTGCAGGGAATGACAGAGCAGGGATTTCCTGGGCCAGCCAAGCCAGCACAGCCCCTCCTAGTGCCAAACACACCAGGGAGGGGGCAGGTTGGGGATTGTGTAGTTTGTGCTACTGCTCAGGTGCATAGGTGTGCAGCCGAGGTGGAAATAATCCTAAAAAGGTCAGCAGAGACTTGCTAAGGGAAAAAAAAAAAACCCACACTCCTACATTACAGGAGAATCTATTATTTTACAGAATCTGAATAAGGTACAGTGCTTGCAATAATTTCATAAGAACCTTTCTAACCAGGTTAAGGGGGAAAGTGTCTTTTATGAGCACTTCTTCAAGGCATTATTACCTGTCAGTACCCAGTGTTAAATAAATTGCAAGAAGCTTCTGCTGGCATTGCAGACCTTAGTGATAGCTTTGCTTTACTAATATAATTATTGCAAGAGTAACAATAATGAACTGCCACAGACTTCTCCAAGTGGCAGTGCCTAAGCACACACCACCTCACTGCATACAGGAAAAAGCCAAGGCTACTGCAGAGGGGAAAAAAAGTGCATTTCACAGAATCTTTGGAAATTGATAACAAAAAGGTAACACGTTGCAATTGATACAGCTAAATATATTTTTAATGGTATTAAATGGCTTTAAAACTTCAACAGTTTACCAGACAGGAAGTCTGATGCTCATCTAGAACTGAAATTGGCCAAGGATGCCAAGTACAAGAAGCAAGGGATCTTCAGATCCATGGGCAGTAAGTGGAAGCACAGGGAAGACAAAGGTCCATTGCTAATGGGGCAGGGAAACATGATAATGCTAGCAAGGCAGAGGTCTCAATACATTTGTTGCCTTTCTTCTTACTAGAGTTAGTTCTTTTTTGTCTGGAGAAGTCCCAGAGGAACTCTGTCCGTGTATTTCATTGTTTGAAGGGAGCTACAGAGAGACCTGAAGCTCCCTCTTCAGAAGGAGCCACGAGGAGAAGACAAAGGGGCAACATTTACAATCTCTTGCAAGACAAGAGATTTCATCTCAGTGTCAGAAAGAAATTTTTTCAGCATTGTTCAGTGGAACAAGCTCCCCAGAGATGTTGAGAGGGTGTTAAAAAACCTCATCTAAGCTCCCATTCCCATGGAATGTTGGACCAGATGATCTTTCAAAGTTCCTACTTACCTGAGCTGTTCTATGGTTCCATTAGTCTAAAGTATGAGGAAAAAGAAGTTATGCTTAATTTTAAACAGAGCTACCAACACCAGCAACATTCCGCATTTAACCAGCTTGAAAAAAATCAAATATTCTCACCACCACAACACTCAACACCTCTCCCCCCCAACTTTTCTGGATAATATTCAGAAAATAATACTCACCTTGCCCTTTTCTGAACCTCCTGAGAAACAAAAGCAATTGATATTTTGGGGGTTTTTCCTCTAGGAAAAGGGTACTGACCATTTTCCCTGCAGTAAGTGAACACTCACAAAGCTGAAGCCACCTCCTTCTTCCTTAGGAAGTTCCTCTCAGGCTTTTAAGTTAGAAATGCCAAATGTTCTCAAAAGTGGTAACATGGCAGCAAAGGAGTTAAACAGATGAATGGAACTAATTAAGTAAATTACACATTTTCTTGAGAAAAAAACCAGCCTAACAGGGGTGCTCATCAGAGAGCTAATATTTAGCAAAAGTTACGACTACACAGAAGAGTAACGACGAATGGTAAAATAACAGCAGAATAATTAGTTGGATTCTAGCAATTACTTAGGAATTCCCCAAGAGGTAGCATTGATTAAAGTTATTTTACAAGTATATTAGTAGGAAGTCTTTATAAAAAAGCCATGCCAGGTTTTTGTTGATGATTTGGAGGAGCCAGAAAACTGTGGAAATCACATTTCATTAAGAAATTAAGCAAGAGGCAAAACATACAAAAGAGGTGAGAGGCAGCAAACAGAGAGCATATGAAGTAACAGATTAAGGTAAATAAAATCATATATCATGTTGGCAATGCCAGAATATTTTTTTCTCTCTCTCCTGAGGAATGAATGAAAGTTTATGTGGGGAATGTCATTCTTGGTACTCTGAAGCTGCATAGCACAGCTAACAGAATGGGCTTTAATAACACATTCTTTTCTGTCCTGTCTCACCTCTGCATCCCATCCCTCTCTTGGAGGAGAAGCACTTCAGGCTCATTGCCCTCATACTGCCTCCCCAGCTACATGGACCTCAGGTTCCAAGGAAGTGCATCCCCTTTTCCAGGAAAAGAATGGATGGATGGATGGATGGATGGATGGATGGATGGATGGATGGATGGATGTCAGCCCCAGTCCATCTTTGAGCTTGCAGATGGCAAAATATCAGAAACACATTATCCACTCCACAGGAGGCAAACAGGTGTGTCCTTGAGAACTCCCAGCTGAAAATTTCGAGTTCCTGCCTGCCATTGATCCCAGGCTAATTTTGCTGAAGCTCATAAAGCTACACTAGGGCTGCCTTTGGTTTATCAGACATCTGATATCCATATCAAATGTGCTGTTGTTTTCTCTGCCCTTTGAACAGGGAAATTACTGCACTTCTCCCTGATTCCAAAGCTCAAAGTAGATGTTCAACCTCTCTGGTTTGTGTTTGGGCTCACCCAGGTGACAGAGAGAGGTGCAGGACAGCACAAGGCAGGGTTTGCATCTCCTGGACACCAGAGCCTGCCCTGCCTGCAGGAATCTGTGAGCTCTGCAGGTAGGGAGCAGCTCTGGTGCCCACCCAGGAGTGGCACAGTGCCACCAGCCAGGGGCAGAGTGACAAAGCCAAGCAGGTAAAGAGAAACCAGCAAAAAAACAGTCTGGGACATCAAACTTTGGGGAGCTGAAGGTGTCGATGGGCAGAGTGGCTGGTCCTGACTGCCCACATTGTGCTTTCCTCATCAGCACAGGGGCGCAACTAAATCTGGATGTGTTCTCCCTGGTCCAACATAGGATTCTGTTGGTGTGCTAGAAATTTAGATTTAAGATTTTAGTATATAGTAATATGTGTGGGTCAAGATGGAGGATTTTGGGTGTTGTCTAAGTCCTTCATCACTTTCTTCTTCACTTTCTTCTTCCTTCTTCACCTTCTTCTTGCTGGGTTTAGGTGGTTTTCTGTAATTGGGTGAAGAAGGTCTGCATTGCAGGCCTTGGATGGTCATTATTGGGTCAAAAGTATAAATAATATAGGTGTCACCCTGTTATTGGGTAATTATAACTTAAATAACCTTGGACAGGGTTAGAAGCTCTCCATTTTACCTTGTTTTCATAGCTTGCTAGTTAAGCTCGTGGCTCATGAGTCTGTAAATACTGTAAATAGATAAGATATAATAAACAACCAAGTCCAAACTCGATCCCTCATTTCCCGTGTTATTCATCCTAACCTTGGCAGAGAAAGAAAAGAAGCCAAAACCATCACAGTATTCCTTCGTGGGAGATCAGGGTCCTGGTCCAGAATCCTGGTCCCCTTCCAACTTGATAAGGCTTTGAAGAGTCCTGCCAGTGGGGGAATAGGGTCATACAATCACCTGCTCCACATTGTGGGGTGTGTGCTTGGGGTCTCAGAAAGCCAGAGCTGTCACCAAGGCTTGAGGAGCTCACTGCTCCCCCTGATTCCCCTCAGGACATTCCCACACAGCCCAGGTGCTGCCCAAGGTGAGTCAGCATAGACAGTCAAGCAACTTGGCCTGAAAAACTTTGTCTGGAAGGGACAACAAAAACACCACCCAGAGGGATGTGGGACAGCCCTTGGCAGAGCCCCATCCACAGCTACTCCACCACCTCCTCCTTCCTCCTCAAATCCTCACCTGCACTGAAATAGGAGGACAACTGCAGAATGAATGGCACTGCTAAAGGCTCCTCTAATTGCACAATCCCTCCCTGCCAGCCCCTGTGGAAGAGGTCTGTGCTAAATCCTGTCACGACTTTTTGCTTCCTTGAGATTTAAGATCAGATCTTCCCCTCATTTACATGCAAGTCTAAAGCCATTAACCTCCAGAAAGCAATTCCTTCGTCTGCTGGTGCAAAGAAGAATAGAATTAGGTCATATGGATCCAGTCAGTCCTTTATTTTTATATCAATGGAGGCTGGCAAGGATATTTTACTGAAAATTTAAGCAGCGGTTCTCCATACCCCTACTGCTCTTATTTAATCAAATCAATGCCACAGGGCCCCACAGTGGAACCTGCAGGAATGTGTAAGTTCTGTGTGTCACACTCTTTCTGTCTAAATGTCCCTGCTAGGCAGTCTATTGTTTTTTGACTTGAATGATGAGTACTCTTGACTTTCAGGGCTTATTTGTGGATTTTTCCCCTTCTTTTTAAAAAAACCTTCAGTTCCAGAAGAACATTAGCATCCACACACTGCAGCTTCCAGCCATGAGCTGCCCCCGCCATTCTGTGTTTGTTGGTTGTCTGGATTTGGTTCTTGAGATGGTAATTACATTTTTAGAGCACAAATGCTGACTGCCATACTGCACACTTCTACACAAAGGCCCTGGTAATAAGAGTCATGTGCCCACCACCCCATTTCATCACCCTTCCCCTTGGCATACATTAAATTATCCAGCCTTAGTAACATTTGTTTCACCTAAATGTCCAGTTCTGCTTATCTTTAAAAGAGTAACACGCATTTGTGTGCCTCTGCTCAGAGCTCCTGCTCTTTATTTTCAGTGGAAACATTCACTGACAGGAAATCCAGGTTACTTGGTGGTTTTGCTCTGTATTCCTGTGCTGCAGAGTACAACGTGCTTACCTTTCAGAGCTACTCTCTCTTGCTCAGTCCTTAGCTGCCATCCACATGATTTCATAAGAGAGTAACAAATGCAGGCAAAACTTAAAACATCAAAAGTTGTTCGTAAAAGACACAAAGATAGTACCCAAATCTTCCCATCTCCTCGTGCTTCAGTGAGTGAATAAGTTCCTCTTGCCTTGCATACCTCAGTTTCCCCACAGACAACAGTGAAAGTTCATGAGTGATTTGTATATCCAGCAAAAACTCTTCTTCCATGAGTCCTTCCACCAGCCAAAGACCACCTGGTTCCAGTACATAGCTTTTAATATTCCCATGTAGTCATTCTGCTGCTTGGAAAGGCAAGGAAATCCTTGACCATCCAGCCTGTTTGCCAGGCTGTCACATTCACCAGTCTGGGTGACAAAACAGTTTCTTCTTCCAGCCATCACACAGCTTCATCTTTGGGCAAGGATCTGTCAGGGCACCAAACATGCAGATGTCCAAAACGAGAGGTCCCTGCACACCCAGCACAGCACATACAGCAGCTCCTGCTGGCCTTGAAGGACCCCATGGAAAAGCTGTACCCATATATTGAGTTTCTCAATACCTCTGAGGGTGTCCAGCACCTCACAGAAAATGCCTTAAATCAATAGTGAGATGGCACGGTGGAATATGTCTTGAAGAAGCAAAAAGGTTTTAATAAAGGAAGAAAATAATACAAAAAACAATGAACAAAGCCATGCCCAATGTAGGGACAGGTCCCATACTCCTGCTACAACACCCCAAAAATGCACTGAGAAACCTCCTGCTCTTCCTTAAGATTTAGGTGGGTTATTTTGGCAAACAGCCCAATAGAGAATAGCCACATTTCTGAGGAACAGGTAAAGAGATCTATCAGTGTTTTTCTCTTGGCATTAAGCCAACTACTGCCAGGAGAGCAAAGAAACTTCTAGTATTCTTCCCCTAAAAGGTTTTGGGGTGAATCTGAAACCCTTCCCTATATGGAGACACCATGCTTGGGTGTGGGGTGTGAGCCTGATATTTCTGAGTCTAAAAATTTTAACTTGTTGATAGCTGTTGAAGTTTTCCCAAGGGAGACTTTTTCAGGAGGGTTTTCTTCTCAAAACAATTTTGGCAAATAATTCTTCTTTCTCAAAACAGCTCTGTACAGCTGGTGCCTTTGTGTTTCT